>WEKW01012450.1:211-76389 GCA_013389905.1 Sula dactylatra | reverse complement strand
GCGCCAGGCCGCAGGGAGCCGGAGCGGCCCTGGACCGCGATGAAGCGCCGTGCTTTAACAACCGGTGTTCTTCTTTTCTAGCCTCTCAGTGGAATTTTGAATGTCTTGACAAATCTTTCTGGTTCCCAACACGTTTTTATAGCTCCAGACGCAACTTTCAAAACAGATCTGTCATGGAGAGCTTGACGTTGGTTTTAGCTCTGACATCTGGTGGGAAATTGCGGGCATTAAGACAACTCAATACTCCCCTCAGTAATAGTGCCGTGCTGGTTATAACGCCTCTTCAGAAAGTACAAAACTACGTAACTTGAAAAACTCGTGGACGTGAGAAATTAGTTCATATTTAGAAATAGTTATGTTCATTATAATTCAAAAGAAGAGTCAAATTGATACCTCCTTGCCTCCTGGTGTCTGGGATTGTTTGTGATTCTGTCATCAACGCTGCTAGCCTGCAATTAGAATACACACTTAGATGTTCCGATGACATTTTTTTAAGGATATTGGAGTACATTTTTCTTGTAAAGGCGTATGGAAAAAATAGAGGTTCTGAGAAAAATACGGGAAAGTCATGTTGTCAGCTATGGCAACAGTTGATAGGTTTTGAGCTACCCAGTCTCAAAGAAGTTGTTGCCTAGCCTTCAGTATGTGAGAGTTACTGTCAGCTCTTACTAACTTGCTGTGAGAGTGTGCTGAAAGCCACGCAGGAGTTGGGCCTTCTCAGTATTCAGCAAACATATGCCTGGAGTCTTGTGCTGTCGTTCTTTGTACAGGGTCATCTGGATTTACAGTCAGGTCCTACAGGGGTATTCCTACTGAAGTCAAAGAGAAGGGAGGCCACCTATTGCTGTTCAGATTGGGACTGATTTTGCGTTAGATGAGACAGCCGAGTGAATTTGTGCAATAAAGTCATCCTGACTAATGATCAAAATCAAGTCACATCTCAGAAAAGGAGCAGAGAGAAGCGCTTTGTATTTTTTGCTGCTGAGTAAAAAAAAAAATACTGATTTAATCAACAAATTAAAACACATCTTTTGTTTTTTGCCAAAACAAACATTTGGAAGTTTAAATTTTTTTAATTTTTTTTTTTATGAAATCAAAGATAATAAAGGGCTTGATTTGCTTGGGAGTCTCTGTGGTCCCTGAGGAGCGCTGTCAGAGTCAGAAACATTTCTCTGCCTGAGAAGACACCTCTATTATGCTGTAGTGGGTGGCCAGTTGGTGGCCCAAGAAGAGAACAAGGCAGTTCTAACTGGCCACTGGAAACACTACCATGTGCTGGGTGGAACCAGCCTCAGGCTGTCACTGAGCTCAACCTAATGAGCAGCTTTATGGGAACAAGATGCTTGGAAACTTGGCTGGCTCTCTGAGCTCCTGCTGTGCCAGGGCTATCGCCCATTCACAGCAAACTAACCTGTTAGCAGAGAGGAGCGGAGCAGCTGTTTGTGTGGAACGGTGTCTGAGAAATGAACTCTGAGACTCATCCGCCTCCCCACCCTTCTGGCCTCTCCCAGTTAGTGTGTCCTTTACCTCACCCTTCTTGACAGCCCCTTCCATATGTCTCATACCTGTTGCCTTTAGATCTCCTTGCCGTATTCCCTGAAGGGTGCCCCATAGCATCTGTTGCTCTCCAGGATATCCTTCCCTCTCATTGTTCTGTTGAAGAACTGACAACTGGTAATAGGGATCCAGCCTCCAAATAACCGGGGCGGGGGGGAGGTGGGGAATTAGTTTCAAGCCTCAACTGTTACCACTCCTGGGTTATCTGTGATGCAGTACAGTTAGTGCTACTTGCTTTGCATAAATATTAGTTGGAGCAGGACAGGAATCCAGGTGTCATCTCTCCCAGGTAAGAGTTCTGATCATCTGGCCAAGGAAGACCATGTCTCACTCAAGAAATAGTTATTTGATACAAAACGGATCAGTTCCAGTGGGAAAGGATCAAGGGAGATCTGTTCTAGCAGGGCTAGAACACGTGCTTGAGAGGTGTGACACTGGTTCATCTTCTCAGTTGTCAGAGGCAACCTAACAGAGCTATATACTCTTTGAGGGCCACAGAAATCCTGTATTTAAAAACAAAGCTGAGACAAAGCCAGTATATGCTCCAGGAGGAGCATACCCTTGCATCTTGACTAAAATTTTGTGCAGTCACACATGCACAGCTACTAACACTGGCCCTGCCAGTCTGGTATTTATGCACAGTGACATCTTGTTAGCTGTATATTCAGTTTAACTGCTGAACCAAATTGCTTATTCAGCCAGAATCCGAGACTTAAATGTGGTTTGCAAAAGTTGCTTTAAGAGCTGAAGTCAGGAAGATACTAAATACAAAGGTTAGGCATGTATGTATACAGATTTAGCTATACGGATGTCAAGAAGAGTCTCTTTCTGCCCTGAAATACGGAAATGAAAAGATTTCTTGATAGGAGGGATGTGGGTGTACTCACACATCTTCTTCACTTGTTTTATGTGAGAAGACTTCTTGGTGACAGAGGATATTAATTTTGAATAACATTCACGCCAAACTTAATAGGCTTTTCCATTACTTTTACTGAACGACACTCTGTAACTGCGTCTTGTTCTGGCTTCCTCATTATAGAAGAAAATTTGCAATTGATCTAGACAGTAGAATTCTAACCTTTTTAATGATAGCCTAGCAGAAGGTAAAACAGCAACACAGACTGCTGAGAGAAACAAACAAACAAGCAAGAACAGTGAACAGCTGATGAACCCATGAGTTTGGAATGACCAGTGACACAGGGCAGCTCGTTTACAAACATCTCACCACATCCGCTCAGCTAGACACCGGAGTACAGTCATCCATCTCTTGTGCTGTTACTGATGCAAGCCATAATCCCTGGGTTGGACACTGCTGATACTGGGCGGTTAGCAGTGTCCACCGATAACTTCAAGTGCTTGCTTTCCCAGCGGGTCCTCTTGAGGATGGGCAGGGAGGATGTTGAACACTAGTCATATGGTACTGCATGTATGTGTGTGACAGAGCACAGGGCTGCACCGTTGCAATGCAATCTGATTTTGGACTAGGATTGTTTTACACCAGTTAGCTACTTTAACATGACAAGAAATCAACATTCGCTTGACGGATCACTAAGTACTTTTCATTAGAGCCATAGGTAGGCATTTCAGGAACTTAGAACAACCCTGCTGTGCTTCCCCCTCTTCTCTCCCAAACTTCTCTCGCAGACATTTAGGAGGTCATCCTGTGAGATGGGACTAGAAGGGGAGCAGCTGTTAGCTTTGCCATGTCCATGTCTCTGTCCCTGTCCCTGCAGCAGCCGTGGTGGAGTCCTCCTTGATGCCACCAGTAGGGTCAGGAGCAGGCTGACCTCAGCAGCGGGAGAACATGAGTCAGGTGAGAGGGTGTCCTGCTCGTCAGGCCTGTTTGTCTGCTGGAAAGGAGAGTGGACAATGACCAGTGCAGGAGGTACAGCAGGGGAATGTATTTTATGGATGAGCCAGCTGTGGCTGCTGTCTTCCTGTGGGTGGTAACAGTCCCGTCTTTGCCATGTAGTTATTCTCACATTGCCATCACCCTGCGTTCCTGTCCCACCTGCTCGTTAGCAGGACCGTTACAGACTTAGCTTGTCTTACCTTGCTTGTGGTTGGAGGGCTTCCTTTAATGTCACTCAGTCACAGCCTTCGCAGCACACTACCTTTTTCCATAGATTATTTTTTTCCACTCAGTGCTAGTGAGACCTTAAAACAGTCATCAGTTTGGACATCATCTTCAAAAGCAAGTGCTGTAAGACGATTGAGGGAAGGTGGACAGTCTGAGCACCCTCACTGCAGACAAAAGAGACCAGGGAGGAATTTGTCTGTGCAGACACCCAGAGGGATGGTCTGAAGAGGACAAGGCTCAAGTACTCCTGTTGGTCAAGAGTCAGGCTGTTAATAGGTTTAAGCTGCAGAAGGAAAACTCCAGTCTGAAAATTAAGAAAATTATACAACTGGAGGAAAAGTTAGACAGTGGAACCTGTTGCCAAGACAGAGGTTGTGAAACTGGAGATATTCGAGGCTAGGCTAGACACCCATCCATCAGGGATGTCTTTGGAATAACTGAGTAAAGCCAGTGAACAATACAAACAGCTTGACTAGATGACCCAGTAACAGTCCCTTCCAATCAAAATATGATCGAGAGGCTTCTGAAACGTAGCTGGCAGCTTGTCCACTTCCAGCACAGTTGTGATGTGTTACTGCCAGATGTACCATCTGTACCCCATACTATAAAGCCAGTGATGTACAACATTGTAGCTGAAGCCAGCACCTTTACTAGCTTTTTTTTTTTTTTCTTACTAGGCTCACCTTGCCCTTAATCCATGTGAAGACCTGTTGGAAACACCTTCTAGAAACGTAACAGTTTTTAGTCTTCGAATAAATTCTGTTGTGTCCAAGAAGAGCCTGTCCAAATGAGCAAGACATCCCAACAGAACACCGCTACAGATGCGAACGGAGTAAGCGTGATTCACACCCAAGCACACACCAGTGGTTTGCAGCAGGTTCCCCAGCTGGTGCCCGTTAGTCCTGGTGGCGGAGGCAAAGCTGTGCCTCCAAGCAAACAGGGAAAGAAAAATTCCTTTGTGGATAGAAACAGTGATGAGTATCGTCAGCGCAGAGAAAGAAACAACATGGCAGTGAAAAAGAGCCGGTTAAAAAGCAAGCAGAAAGCACAAGACACGCTGCAAAGGGTCAACCAGCTCAAAGAAGAAAATGAACGTTTAGAGGCAAAAATTAAGCTCCTGACCAAGGAGCTGAGCGTACTGAAAGACTTGTTCCTCGAGCATGCGCACAATCTTGCAGACAATGTGCAACCTGTTGGCACTGAAACTACCACAACAAATCCAGAAAACAATGGACAGTAGACACTGTTGCAACCTTACGAAATGAACTCTCGAGGTGCAGCTTGTCTGTAACACCCATGCAAAACCAAGCAAAAACTCTGTTCTTTTAACCGTCATTTTGTGGAGATTTTCTTCTTTTTAGGTTTAACACTGAAGATTTGACACAAACCAGAAACTGCTTAGGGTATTTGTTTTAAACATTTTTCTCCTCTGAAAGATTTATCTAATAAGTGCAGATCTAAATTCATAGTCAACAAGGAGCTTAGTATTAGGGAAATAACATTTTCACAGAAATGTTCGCTTACCTTCTTATAGTTTGCATAATGGGACGAATTCAGCAGGATGGTTCACTGTAGTATCAGAAACTCATAATTGGATAAAGTGTCTTTTAAATACCTTTTAGTCTATTTAAGTCCTTTGTTTTCTCCAATACATATTACAAAACTGCAAAGGCCATGGAGGGTGTTTGCTTTCCTGTTTGGTGGACTACTTTGAACCTGTAGAGCAGCAAGTCCTATAAAGCACCGCTTAGGTCTTTCCTGTCCAGTTATAGTTAATGGAGAGGGTGTAGTAATAGTGAGCTGATGTTTTCTAGAAAAATAGCAATATACTATGACAATATATACAGGGACTTGGCTTCCAAATGGCAAATGAGTCCGAAGCACCATGCACAAGAGGAAAAGCAGCACATTGACAAAACCTTTCAAGCCTGTGTTGACACTGCTCACATAGTGACTGGGGCCTTATGAGAACAAGATTTTGGTTTTCAGAAAATGTCAAAATGCTACCAAAAACTGTGCTCTGCAAAACCACGTTCTTGCTGGGGTGCAGGTACAGGTATCAGGGAGAAGAAAATATGCAGCTTGGCTAAGCAATGAAAGGGGTTAGACAGCATCTGTTCAGCCAGAATGTATTTATCACTGCTCATTGACATCTCCATTTTCATGGCTGTTCAGATTTGCAACCAAGATCTTACAGAAATTCACAGTGATTTTAAAAATAAATGGCCCTAGTTTGAATAACTGATTCAGTGGAATTTCTATAGCCATCATACAGTTGTGTGAAGGAGTATCTTTGGTCTTGTTTTATTTTCATAAAAGTTTTTCTATAGCAACTTTTTTAATACTAGTGCTAAGTCTTTGCCATGATCCATAATGCAGTGGTATGTACTATATGGAGGATTTAAACAATAAAAGTAAAGCAGGAACTTTGACGTAACCTTAATTTATTTTCATTTTTAAGTATTTCATTGACGGTATGGTTGTGTTACATTTAACCTGTGCGTCTGGCTAGTGGATTGTTACACTGTCTTCATTCCCCTCCTACACTACCTTTTTCCATAGATTATTTTGTAGGATGCTTGTTTGCCTTGTATCTGTACTTAGGAAGAGAACCTGGATAGTATCTCTATGAAGATGCTGTTAGATAATGAAACCTTGAAAAGTTCTTTTTGAATTTAAACTTTTAATACATGCGGAAAACTTTTATGGATTGTTTTGGATTATGGTAGTCTTTTTACAAAGATATGTGTTTTGGTTCTAGCTGCAGCTTAAGTAGATAGGGTTGACATATCAGTACCTAATAAAAACCTTTTACTTCTAGTGCTGGCCTCATTTTTCCTGTCACTTTACTCTTTTCCTCAAATGTGGAGGTGCCCACCTCAAGCAGCTATCTTTGAGGAATCAGTGCAACAGTCTCCATTCCTGTCTTCCACTCAGGTTTTTACTCAACAGGAAGAATCAGAAACTCATTACAGTTTTGGCTGAATTTCTGATTTAACTAAAAACAAATAATAATAAAAAAATTTAAGACTGAAAATGTACTGCAATTAAAGGGGGGAGGGGAACAAAAGACCAAAAACAACAAGGAAAAAAAAGACCTGACAGCATCTCATTTGTTAACTGTGCACCTACTCTGGTGCAAAAGGCAGGAGCTAGTTTCTTCCCTGGTTGTCAGCTCTGTGAATTGGGGCTGTGTGGCCCTGTTGTCCTGCAGTTGGTTTGACAGGCTGATGTGGGGTCCTCCCTAATAACCAGAACAGGGGCACCAAACCTCTGGTGTTTGTTTCTGATTTTGGTGAAAATTATTTCTTAAATCTCTTTGAGTGGGAGTAATATTCTTCCTGATGCTCTGGAGGGTGACTTCTCCACCTGTCATTCCTGACAGCTCTGATTCCTCTTCCTTCTTGTTTAAAACAAAACCACTGAGTTATGAATAGTCATTTGTTTGCACAATGACACTTCTGGCTTAGCAGTCTCTGCACTTGCTTTGTTTGCTAGGGAAGAATGTAGGCTGTATGCAGCACACCAATATGTGAAGCCATGGACTCAAGATTAAAACAAATTATTACTTTAAATCTATCCTCAGTGAGAGTTTGGTTGCAAGATAGGCATTAGTCTATTATTTTAGCCCCCTCCTGCCAAAATAGCTGTCTCGGAGGTAAGGCTTTCCCTCTCTTTGCCCCAGGGTGGAGCAGCCCAGGTTGTGTGACAGCAAAATGCTTCAGTGTTACCCCTCCACTGCAAGGCACAGGAGAACACCCATACCTAGGTGACTTGGAGAATTCTCTCGTCTTCTTAAAGAAAGGCTGGAAGACATACACATCTACAAAGAACATTTCAGTGTAGGCCTATAAAAGTTACGGTTTTCCTTTTTGACACTTTTTTTTTCTTAACAACTATGGTCTGTGACAGAATACGGTGCCTGTCACTGCAAGAAGGAGCGTTACAGCACTATACATTTCGCCAGGAAAACTTACGCCCTTGTTGTCACTGTACCACTAAGAGAACGGGTCTACTCTAGCCTCCACGAACACTAGGAGGCTCTACCACTTTAGCTATACCCTGTAGCTCCAGCAGCGTAACTGGCATGGCAGATAAATCCAGAGTGCATCTGACCCCAGGCAGCCAAAGCAATTTAAATATATCAGTTCAGAAGTGCTTGGACCTTTCTAAACACACAAACTTGCTCAACATAACACTCTCTTTCTGTTATTTTGGTGCCATTCTATTCAAGTCTGTGTGCACCAATGGGAAAAGGCATTTGGGAAAATGTGATAGCTAACAGCCTAAAATATCCTAATGCAGACAAAAAGAAAGTTTGCCATAACCTGTATTTCCCCCCACACTAATACATTTTAAGTGTATTAAATATCACTTTCCCTTTTTTTAAGGGCTTATTCCCCCCCCTCCTTTTTTTTTTTTTTTTTTTTAAGAAAAAAATTCTAATTCAGCTTTTGCTTAAGTGGATAAAAATGATCATAATTATAGAACAGACTTCTGGAAGGAAGGATGAAGTTTATATTCACCAAGTTCGTGGGCCTGATTATGAAGGAAAATGGGAGATGGTGCCCATCCCACACCGAAACACATCCACGTCTCGGGCAAGCAAAACAACAGAGAAGCCGGTTACATGAGCGAGTGCTTTACCCACAGAACTCACGGTAGGGTTTGTTCACCGGTACATGTCGAAGCAGAACCAGTTCTGCCTCCTGCAGCACATCAGATTGCTCGACCTGTTCTGCAGCAGCAGAGCCCAGTATTTGCCAAGATTAATCACAGGCAGGGAAAGGCCTATTAACTAGACTGGGGTTACAGCTTAGTTGAAACAATTCCAAAACTCCCTTTTTTTGAAAATCTGTGAAGTGTTACTTTAAAATAGTAACTGCTATTGAACCCAAGCAACAGCAGGTTTCGAAGTGCCCAAAGCAGTGAGGGATCCCATGGGTGTGTTCAGAGCATGCCACAGGAAAGCACTTGGATGTGGAAGGAAGAAGGCTGAGGCCACAAGCACTGTCTTGCACTGAAAAAACCTCCGGAGTGTTAGAGGGAGACAAGTCCGGAGCAGCGCCATTGTAGTTTCTGTGTTCTCATATCTGCAAGGCTACCAAGGCAAAGCCTGATGTCGTCTGCGCAAGTACTACATTTCAGAGGTACAAGACTTGCAGTCGCCACAGAAGGAAGCATTAGCGCAGTTGCAGACAAGCTGACGCTCTTACACCCTCCCCTCCTCACCCCTTCCCCTTTGCAGTCAAGACCTCCTGCACTTCTCTCTTACAAACCAACACCGAGCAACCTTTAAAAAAATGTAAATAGGCTCGTTTGTTAATAAAGTGACATTAAACATAAGGAGTGAAGTCCCCTAGACTATTTCACAATGTGCTTCTTTAGTCTCCAACATGCAGTTTCCTATTTAGCAATGGGTCACCAAGCTGTTACGAATAAAGAGCAGGTTCTCGTCACGCAGCTCAACCCAATTAGCAAAAAGAGCTCTCTGTAGAGCAACACATTTGACAATTTTTAAGGAAATTATTTCAGACCTAAATCCAGTCCCAGGTGGGGGGGGGGCACAAAGACAGCAACACAGTAGTTTTTGACGCCGTCCAAGCCTGTGTTGCATTGTATGCCCCATGTAAGACAGGCGCTTGCAAGCACCCAGAAACTCGGTTGGTCCCATCGCCTGTGTGCCAGCTCCAGGATGTGAGCAACAGAACTGAGATGCTGCGATGATCAAGTCAGCCAATCCCTTCACAGTGGGAAAATCCTCATCTGGCAAGCAGTAAGACCCAGAAAAGCCCCGACATCCTGCTGTGACTTCAGTTCCCCCTGACACAGCAGAGGGATATTCTGAAGTGGCTTTGCAGTCAAACTGTGCAACAGAGCCTGAAGACCGAACACGAGTTTTCATGTGTTCATAAGGTGAGCAAGATTATTTTTTATGTAGTTACAGCAACTAGTGCTATTTTATGATGCAAGAAATGTATTTATTCTCCTGCAGGCTGACGAACACCTACAGTAAAGAAAGGCTTCTCTGGGTAATTTAAATTTTGCATGAATGGAAAATAATTTTATGATCATTATTAATATGATTGTGGTGTATCCAAATAAAATTTACATGATTTCATTCTGAACTGGCTAACACTGAACAGCGAAAAATAACTCCTATCATTCTGCACAGCATATGCTGCTGAATGACCCTGAGCCCTGCAGCAAAGATACTCCCTTCTTGTAATTTCTAAGGCTCGTGAACACCACAACAATCTATGCTTTTAAGGAAGAAATAGATGGACAAATCTAATAAGCATCAGGCTGTGTGTGAAGGATCAGTACACTCACTACCCAGAGCAGAAAAATCTGGCTAACGGAGGGTCAAAGTTTCCAGAGCACAAATTGGTAGAAAGGTCAGATAAAGAAGCAGGAACAGGAGCAGAAGAGCATAATGATCACAAAGTTGTGAGCATAAATGATGCCAAGGATGAATTTTAATAAAAATTTGATTCTGCTTACTCCATTTACACTGCAATAAGATCCATAAGAAAAATATAAGTGTCATTATGTCCACCGAGAACAGCTGATTTTTTTCTTCTACCTTTTTTTGCAGTACTTGTGATAAAGTTTAAAAAAGGATTATTGTTGTAGTTGCTGACAGCATTCAGATAATCCATTTTGTATTTTAAAGAGTCCCAATCATCAATATTCAGATTTCATTGCAAGATACGTCTGAGCTGAGATTTGACAAAAGTTTAAGCCCCACTGATAATGCAGCAGGCTTATTCAGGTGGCACTTGGTAATGTAAACTGCTGATTGCAAGCAGCAGCATTTGAATTACCTGGATATCAAGTGCTGAAGCCTTCTACCTTCATTTTTAATGAATTAATTATTCCAGCTAATAGCCTGCCTGCCTCTCTTGCTATTAAAAATTGGATGCATTTTATTTTATATGCCTCAGCATTAAATCTGAATGATGACTGATTAGTGTGAGACAGTAAGTACCATCCTGAAGTTTACTGTTTTTGGGTGGAGAGGCAGTCAAATGACTTGGCACTGCTTTGACCTTCTGCCATGAAAGCCTCTATTTCTTCAACAGTACGTGGGACGCATGTTAGCAGCTCCATTCCACTGGCTGTCACTGCGATGTCATCCTCGATCCGGACCTGTTACAGAGAACATGCAGTTACCAAGGTATTCCAGCTGGGGATTAGAAGCACATCAGGCAGTGACAGCAGTGAGAGCACAAGGCACATTTCAGTCTGTGGTGTTGATGCAACACCAGGCAGAGCAACATACTGCAAGCATTGGAATTGCCCATCACTACCAGCACCGTGGCACAGAGCTCTGTAGGGTTCAATCCCCCTTGGGCCACCAGCCCCTGCCACCCTCCTGGGATCACACAAGCTCCATGGTGACCCCCAGCAGAGCAGCCCTGCAGGAGGTGGTGGCCCCACAGGTGACTCGGGTGGTGCTGCTGCTACGTCAGGTGCACCAGGGACAGGCTGAGCAAGATGTTGCATCAGTGAGCTCATGCTGTGTAATTACGCGGGGCCAATAAATCTCAACCCCCGACATCAGAAGCAGCAAAAGGAACATTCTCTCCTGAATTTGCCTCCAGCCTTGCAAACTTATGGCTTGCTAGGGACAGGTTCAACAGCAGTGCCTCCTGATGCCCGAAGTGCCTGTTCTCAAAGAGGTCCTGGTGCTGAGCTGCAGTTAGCTGCTCTCTGCACTTAAACATCACATTCTATTTTCTCTAAACACAATAAACTTTCAAGGGAGGAACTGCAACATGAAATAGCTCATAGCTGATATTCAAAACATTGAATTTTGAGCTGATGAGAAAGTCCTAAGCAAGTCGGACATTCCTTTTAAAATACTAGTAGTCACTACAACTACATTTCAAATCATGCAAGGAAAAAGCAGATCCTCTCAGTTTTCCAGTTCTTGTTCTGTTAAAATGAAAAGTATGCTCCATTTCTGTTTGACTCTAATCTCTTCTTACCAGTAAATATGCCTACACAGTCATTTCCCGTTATCTTATCACAAAAATGTTAGTAAGTCGCTAAGCTGCAATAAAAGCAATTTTAGTTAGGTGTAAATCCCAGAGAACACAAACTCTGGGGACTCCCACCTTACAGTTGCTTTAATTGTTTCTGACCTCCTGACATTTTCAACTAAAAATAAAGCTGGTTAACATTTGTACTTCTGATTGCAAAATAATCTATTTGTTCAAACAATATGAGTCATCCAGTCCTTATTAAACTGTTTAATCATGTCTTTGCCAGATTATTTCTTTTACTTGGTATCAAGTTAAGTGTATTATAAAGCAGAATTAAATAAACAAAATCCATTGAGTTCACACATTTGATTTGGACAGCTGTAAATTTGAAAGCCGCGAGGCTCTTTACACTCGGTGTGCCTGAAAGGCTGGTGCCTTGCTGCAAAAGAGGAAATCAGCAACACGACGACTCTATGCACTTGAACAGATTTTACCAGGGTGGTTTTTTTGATTCATTACTTCAAATTTGGCTGCCTGAGCAAAAAATAACCCAAGGATTCAGCAAGACAGTTGCATTGCATCTAAAGGTGAATGGTGCCCTCTCTGCATTGCAGCAGCCCCCAGCATCTGTCCTGCTGGGTCTTGGGCCCGGGCACAGCCTGCCTGGGTGGACCAGCCCCTGCCAAAAACCTGCTGGTACCAGGCGAGCCCTGCAGAAGTGTCAGAATCCAGGGGACAGATCTGATGATGTGGTAAAAGCTAAAGCATCACGTTGTTGGCAAGCACACCACTGTAAATGGAGCTGGGCACAGCGTTGATGTGGAAAGTAAAAATGTTAGTGCAAAAGTAAGTCTGAGAGCAGAGGTGAGGCCAACCAAAGCTACAGCTGACTGCCTATGGAGCGAGCCTCTTCCCAAGCACCGCCAGCTTCACAAACCTTCACCTGCTTGAGCTGAAATTCCCCTGTGTATCTGCTACAGAGATGTATCAGCCACAATTCATCTGCTTAACCAGCAAGATTAGCAAAAAAAGAAGAAAATTGTTGGTGTTTTCCAGTCCAGTGTTTCATGCCTTCACCAATACCTCAGCACTCTCTGGGAGGACGGACTGGCTTGAAAGCAGAGCAGTTGAAACCCAGAGTAAGAGGGAGAGGGAAGAACAAGTGGGACCAGGTGTCTGTCAATGCTGTGCCCTATCTAGGCCACAAGAGAAAGTCAGGGTGGGGAAGGAGCTGGAAAATGGAGCTAGAGTGATGAAAGGAGCTGGGGGAAGGAAGGTGCAGCGAGGTGAGACAGGATTGACAAATAATGGACAAAGAGAGATGGGGCTGGCTAAGGAGTCCAGGAAGGGAGATCCTGGTGGAGGCGAGAAGCGAGACACCCGAAATGAGGAGAGCACAGCGGGGTGCTGGAGCCACCTAAGCCTGGAAACTGAGAGTTACCAAATGGGTGAGGATGGGGAAACCCATCGGTTTGGAGTGCCACACATAGCAACTCATCGTAGAGGAGAAACACTGTTAGGGGATCATATAATCAATTCACAGCTGTGGATTGCTGTGAAAAGCGGGAGAGCCAGCACCAGCCTGCTCACCATCAGCAACTCCAATGGTCCTTGGGATGTTGCTGGAGGCACACAGACCCAACTGCTCCCATGGGGCCTCACCCATTGCTCCTAGGAAAGCTCCAGCTCTTTCTCCAGGATCTAACAGTTTCTCTGCCTGGATGAATCTCACCCAAAATGGGTGCTTTCTGTAACAGAAGACAGACTTCCCACTCTAGTGCACGTTCTTCCTTTGCCTAAAAGCAACATAAGTACAAAGGAACACAGGTTCTCAAGGGGGAGGAAATTTTTGCATTTGCTCTTTTCCTTCACACCCTCATGCTTCACCCTGAGTTTAAACTCGGCAGCAGCAAGAAGCAGCTTCAGAGGACCTGCAAAACCTTCCCTACAGGAGAGCCCGGCATTTGGTCTTGTCTTCTGTCCAAATGGACAAAAGATGCTGGATCTGCCTGGCAAGGCTCACTGGCTTGGGACTGCCTTTCCCAGTGGGGGACAGTGGTTATGAAACTTGCTCTCAGAGCTGTCCCTGTTTGCAGGCTCTTTGTTCAACAGTACTGCTTGTTTCAGGGCTACAGAGTGGTTTGGAATCAGACACAGCTTAAAGGAACAGCAAACTGAGGTGTCAGGTTCACTGCACCAGCAGCTTTCAGGCCACTCTGCAAACACACCAGGGACGGTTTTGATTTTTTTGGTGTGAAATGGCATTCTTCAAAAAGCTCTCCTGCGAAGGTGAAGTGGCCGGGAATGCCAGGACTGTCCCTAAAATGCCTTTTTCTTATCAAGGGTAGTGGCATGATCTGTCTAGATAGACCTGATTGCACAACTGCCTAACGCCAGCAACAGACCATCATGTGGCTCGATTCAATGGACCCAACTGTGTCCCAAAGCAGGGCTCTGCGGGCATAGCCAAGGACAGCATAGGAGATAAATACCAGGGCTTCTGTCAACTATATATACAGCCTCGCACTTTGTCCCGACTTACTAATACAGTCATGCTCCCCAGAGCCTCCTGTGTTATCTTCCAAGGGAAGGGGGTTGTAGNATCAAGAAACAATTTTGGCCAATTAAATAGTCCAGATTTGCATGATGACAGATCCCATATGTGATTAAAAAAGACCACTGGTGACATGTCTCCTTTTTTTTTTAATCTATTGAGCATTTGTTGGCTTATGGCTGTGGAAAGCAGCAATACTATCACTGCAAGGTCTTAGAGTGGGAGACTCGCCTGGGATACGATGACAGGATGTGGGCCACACATGCTATCCCACAAAGTAAATTAGCACGCATGCATCTGTCCAGCTGAAGGATCCATGTGTCTGTTTTTATAGCTGGTATCCTAGAGGCAGATGCACGTAGCCCAGGGGATTTATTTCAACTCAGCCATCGACTCACCAATAATTTTTAATAGAGCAAACTTACCACAAGCAGGGTTCGACTTCTGTGTTTCAGGGGGACTGGTTAGAAAATAGAGCTGCTCTTACGTCAAACGCAGGGACAGGCGGGTACGTTGCAGGGTTGGGGAAGGCACTTTCCTGTTACCACGTTACACGAAGTGGCAACACCACCATGTTCCCTGTGGAGGCTATAGGCTCTGTGCTACACAATGACTCTTTCTCATCCCATGTTGCCAGTCTTCCCTCTTCTTATTCACAAGCAAGTCCTCAATGTCAGGCACACTTTTATTTTGAAGGTTCACATATAAACATTTTATAAAAGAGTATCAAGATTAGTAGGGTCAGGCCATGTATTTTATTAGATCAACTGATACGGCTGGAAAAAGAAGGTTCAGGCACACAGTCCCTTCATCCAGGCTCAAAAAGCAGCAATAAACTATAAGCTAAATACAGGTTAGAAAAAATTGCTCTTACTTTAACCTAATTATGTTTATTAGACAATTTAAGAGAAAAGGGTTAAAGAACATTTATAAGCAACTAGTTGCTGATTTTGGGTTGCCTACAACTATCACTTCTCTTACAAGAACTTTAAAGAAAGCTATATATTTAATTGACAACTACTTTTCTATAAAAACTTTTTTAAAAATGCTGTGTAGCATTATTACCGCTGCATAATATGAAATGTTAAAAATCATTGAGTATAATGTTTATTGCCTAGTAAACTATTTCATTCCCCAAGACACATTCACTATAAACCCAGAAACAGAGCTCAACCTTCTGAAAAATAAAAATCAGGACAGAGACAACTGCATGGCTCTGTGAACCAAAGGTAGAAGCAATTAAATATCCTGCTTTTTATTTGGTTTAACATTTGTTCCTGAGTAAGAGAAGTACTATTGTTTTGAAAAATACTGTAATATTGGCAGATCCTCAAGGTCCCGGGCTTTGTAAACCTATTTAACTTTTAAATGAGAAAAATCTGCAAATGAGAGAGAGTAATGTATTTACAATTTAGCTGTCTTTCAGAATTTTCTCTAGGTTGCATAGAGTTTTCACATATTAAATCTAGTGCTAGTTCTGCAAATACTGGGGAAAAAATAAAACCTGAACAAAGACTGAATATTTAAGGCCAAAAAAAGATTGAATGGTTTTACTGGGTCTTTGAGAAAACATCATATGAACTGCATGAATCAGTAATCAGCTTATGAAGAATGGAAATGTCAAACCCTAAAGGGCAGCATTTGGAGTCAGTATTTCCCCTTCCCTGAGGAATCGGCTGCTTTTCCTGGGCAATATATACAACCGTATACACATACCTCTATTTGCACATCTATGTTTATTTATGAGAGCGGTGCGGGCAGAGTCCAGGCAGAGCAGAGGTGGCCTGGGATGGGCACTGCGCCAGTGCCCGATGGCAGCCCTTGCCCCACAGAATTTACGACCTCGGTAAATTGGACCTTGGTTTTTGCAGATGGAGAACTGAAGTACCCGTGACTGAGTGACTTCCCCAGTTTGGCCACGGAAGCTTGTGAAAGACTGAACTCAACGGCTGTGAAGAGTTTAGGACTTCAGAGAGGGCAGCCCGTGCTCTCAGAAGCAGATCCCCTAGTAAAACTTCTTGCCTCCCTCCAGAAGGGTCTGTGTTTGACCTGGAACAGCTCTTGTTTGGTAAAAGCCCAAATTGCAAGGTCCCTGAGCAGCAGTTACAGCCGTGAAGCCTGGGTGTTTGTGTTACAGGGACGCAGAAGAGCTGGGCTGCCGACAGACCTGTTCTGAGTGTGCGCAGGAGCTGCACTGGTGCCGCCAGCACACGCCCGCGTGCCGGCAGCAATGCAGAATGGGCGAAGGAAAACCTTGTGTTGTCTCTCATTCTTTCCTGCTCTTGCAGCTTTTACAATCTCTTTATGGCTAATACCAGGCAGCAGGAATTACAATAAATAGCTACAAGTCTTGCCCTTTTTGGCATGGCAAAAGAGCTTCTCTTCTCAAGAAAATTATCCAAAGCCCAAAAAAGACATGAATTCAAGGTGAATTCATTAAAATCCACAAATCCCCTGTGCGGACAGTCTCGCTCAGAATTACAGCGGTGTTACTTTGGTTAATGTAAGTTCATTTTTGAAGTGAATTAAACTAAACCAAATTAAGAACATTTTAATTAGTGCTGAGCTCTGCAGAGGGAAATGGACTACTTATTTCCTTTTGTAGAACGCATTTTGTTTTAAACTTAAAGGAAGACTGGACTGGCTGTAGTGAGCTCTTTAGCTAGAACGGACACCAATACTAATCCCCGTACTATTAATATTTGTCAGTAAAAACACTGGGCTTCATAACATCTTTTTTAATCACATAAAGTTTTCTGACATTCTTTTGAGAGAAATACTCATTCATTCTGGATAAACTAGAATGAACCAGCATGCAGATAACTACGTACACTACACAGCACAAACTGTATCTTCTGTGTATGCAGAATCAAGTCAGAATTGTAAAGATGGAAAAATTCATTGTAACTGCATTATAATTCAGCTTTTGTGCAGAATTCAGAAATATTCAGATGTACTTCAGTCTCAGATTTTATTTTCATTCTTCTCCTGGACAAAATCAAGTGACAACATCTGGCTCAGGGTACGTGTGTATTATTTTTTCTCTCTAAGTAAAATGTATTGTTCACAGGGGGATCAGAGATTTAGATTTTTGCTCAATCGTTTTTGGGCAGCTCCCCCTTTTAGCAGAGTTTGTTGGCTAGCTCTCCTTACAAGTCATCATTACAGGAAGCTAAGCAAAAAACAGGGGAGAAAGTTAGACTTCGCTTCAAATCTCTGGAACAAAAGTGCCTGATCCAGCAACTTATTACCAAGGCAGAGATCCTGTGCTGTCACTCCTATTCCACGCAAACACAGGCAGCAGGTGAGGCACATGCGTGTGTCAAGCTGCAGAGCTGGAGTGGGCATTCACAGCAAGTCATGGAAAAACATGGGCTTTGCCAAGCATTTCCAGAGAAAGCTCACCAAGAATCAGCTTAACTGCTGAAAAACTCCCACAGAGTGTTTACAAGGAAAGTGAAGATAGTTAAACCTGTTTTCATTGTGGTGTCAAGCTACGCAAGTGCATTACAGTGTTCCTTTAAAATATGCTTCAGCGTGCGGTGCCATATATATAACATGCTCACAGTCAGAAAATGCAGAGTTAGCTGCCTTTCATTCACCAGTATCTCAGTTGGCTGGCTGGCAAGTATTGATAAAGAAACAACACAGAGACAGATAATGTCCCAAACCTCAGCAGTGAATTAAATACCAGTGAGGGTAAAGTTCCATGTCTCTTGATAAGGCTGCACACACATCGTACGGGGAGCCTCCAGGGGTGGCTGCCCAGGAGCCTGGCTGGCTCACACGGCTGGTGATGGCACACACAACTTTTCTGTTGGGGCTGGTGCTTCAAAGCCAGCTCAGACCAAAAGCATTACAGTAATTAGCCTCTCATGGCTGGCGTACAGTGATAAATTAGTCGATGGCAGCAGCAGACAATTCCTAATGAGTGACTTTTCATACCAGAAAATCACCGCCGTTGCCAGTGATTGTTAGCTTTGTTGAGACTTAGCAGAAAAGCCATGAGGAGGACGGGGCATTGCAGCTGCCTGCTCTATCTTCTCTGTGCATGAATACGGAAGCTCGGAGAACAATGCAGCACCCTTCAAATGCTCGCCCTGCTAAAATGAAAACCCACTGGAAGCCACTGCAACTGCTAAACACTCTGTAAGGGCAGTGGCTTTGAATGGGAAATGTGCCCTGGAGAGCATGGAGAAACAAGGCCTCTCTACTTGCACAGCAGCTGCCCGCATGGGAACGATCGCCCAGACCACGGCTATCTCTCGAGTCAGCCAACCTTCCTGCGCGCACACTGCCTCCTGAGCCTGCAATGCGATACCTCGAGCATGGGTGCTCGTGAAGACCATCAGCCATTCCCCTGGAAAACAGGGAAGACTTTACATTCACAAGTTTCGCGCCATTCTGGCAATAGTCCAATAAGAGCAATTATTGCTGTTTTTCTCTACTGCCTCCCTGACTTAAACAGCATCAGGCTCTTCTGCCCTGGGAGGGAGCACTGGACTGTGCTGCTGTCAAGGAAGCTAACTCCGGCATATAGATCTGAGTCTCGTATTTCATAACGTACACGTTTCACACATTAGACAAAACACCTACCTGGCAAGTCACTGTACAGTGCTGACAGAAGGTATTTCAATCAATGGAAAAATATGGGTCTATCGTTAATCAGATAGCACAAGTACAAGAACACATTTAAAAATACCAAAAAATCCCTAGTTTGTCTGCAGGGTCAAATGGCCCAAGGTGCTGCTTCAGGAACAGCCATATGTGCAATACATTGCAACTTCCAAAAGATTCTTCTCAAGTACACAGAAAAAGCAAATAAATGGAAAACCAATTTCAGAAAATGATCCGGTTGAGAATTACTCACCCCACCAAATCCTCTAAACCGCTGCAGGATGTCATTGTTGATGAAACAGGACTGTGCAGGATCACGGAGGGCTTGGTCCAAGAGGTGGTCAATGAAGTAGATGCCCGGCTCGATGGTCAGCACCATGCCCTGCTCCAGGGTGCGGGTGGTGCGCAGGCTCCTGAGCCCCGGCAGGTCAATGCGGTTCGCTCCCTGCAGAAGAAATGCCAGTTCTGACAGGCAGAAAGGCAATCTGTGGTGACCTTTTATCAAGACCCTCCTATGCTGACTGCTCCATAAGGGACCCAAAATACAAAAAATAATCGGGAAGCAGAGGACTGAAACTGTGCTGTACAGTTACCTCTCTCTGATCAGTTCCTCATTTAGCTTTCATGTACAGCGATGACCAGCTTTCAACTCAACACCCAAACTGTTTTTTGCACTGCAGAAATCCTGGCTTTGGATATGCTTGGTACTGTCACTCTCTACTTTGGGAGAAGTACTGCACTACAGAGAAGAAATAATTACTTGCGCTATTTCTTTCTATACCCTCTCTTGCAAAGTACAGTATTTTAAGCAATGTGCAAATCTTGAAATGCCCCCTCCACGTCATGGCTGAAATAGCTGAACTATGCAGTAGAGAATAACTTCTCCAAGGATATGCAAATGCTTATTCTCACTGAATGTTATTAAAATTACACATTTATGATCTTGATTCAGGAGCAATGAGTCTACACATGACCTCATAAAAGCAGCCCATTTAAAACTAAACTTTTGTCAGATTCAGACTCTCAGGCAACATGGTGCTGACTGATATTATTAAAAACTAAGTCAAAACAAGTCCTGACTAGCAAAACATTCTCTTCTTCCCAAAAGCTGGAGAAGTAGAATGATATATGAGGACGTGCTTAGTCAAGAAATTAGAAACACTGCAAAGACTAGTTCAGGATAGTAATTTTCTTCCCCCAAATGTGCCAGGTATTGCAACATCAGAATAAATATATCTCAATCCCATTAGCTTTTTGAAAATTCTTTGCAACTGCAGCAAAATTTCATCAACAAAATATCGTGATGACCAGTAAACAGCTCAGAGGCTCGCTAGCTTGCAAACGTGCACACGCACTTTGCTCATGAAAACTTTTCTGCTTTAGCCAGTAAGTCAGAGGTTAACAGGTCTGCAAGACCAAGGCGGTATTTATCTGTTCTCCAGGTAGCATTCCCAAATCTTGCTTCTGGCCAAAGTCATGGTAATTTTCCTTGCCAGCAGAAGGGGCAACTCTTTTCAGGATCACTATCAGTGTGACTGCTATCATGAGGATGAACCATGCCCTTCCTCCAGGACAAAGCGCACTGCCCAGCGCTACCCTCGGTGCCTGGCAGCCAGGGCAACACGTCCCAGCACGGCTGCGCTCCCGCATTTCTGCCACACCAATGCAGGGGGGCGGAGGGAGGCAGGACCATACCCTGCAGATTAGCCACATTTTCGTCTCATTGAATCATTCACTCTTCAAAGTGTATATAGCCCCACAGTACTGTTTGCCCCGAGCTCCACTTTCTGTTCAGAGAAAGCCTATTTCACAGAAATCCTGCTTGCAACAGCCACCCAACAGTGTTTGTTTTATTCTCACTGGTCACCTAAGCAATACTGGGGTTGTTTTTTCCCTTTGTAGAGCTTCTGTTCCAATGCACGGCATCTTATAGCAGCCAAGCTTTTCAGAGCTCACCAGCCTGGACATCTGTGGGTAGGTTTGCCCATTTTTCAGAGATGTGGAGCATTTGCTTGCCCTCATAAGCCAGCAAGTGTATCCTGACCATTTTCATGTGTATTTGATACATTTTATTTCGTATGTTTGATCTGAATTTTGCAGAGCATTATATGAAAGCACGAATACTCTGATATTAAGCAAGGCAGTTCGCATTTATATTCTTATCAAAACCCAAAGAGAAGAGAATCAATATACTTCTAAACTTGAAACAACTGCACTGAAATGGAGCCATTTTTCTTTCTGCTGCTGCCCCATGGGGTTTGGCATCTCACACATTCATTGTAATGCGTAAAGGAAATGAGGGCATCCAATCTTGTGGATTAATCTCTCCATGAGCTGTAAACAATTAGATTAGTGTCTGAACCTTTTGGTGTCTTGCCAACTATCTATCGGCTGCTTTACAACAAACAACCCATATTTGGCTTTTCAGTACACTTCTCTTCAATTCTACTTGTAAATGCCTTTTCTGAGGCAGTCAATCCAAGACAGATGCTAGAAAGATGAATGCACAGCAAGGAAAACAATGGCAAACATCCTCTGAAGGCAGCCCTGGCACAGCGTCCACATTTTTTGGCCTTTTCTTAAAACAAATGAGGTTTAAACACCAGGTGTGATGATCAAGCCTCGATGCCCACTTCATTTACCTCTGCACAGCTGTTAAAGCAATGCGTAGGCATTTTGTCTGGACTGCTTGCAGCCTGATTATGCTTTTAGTACTTCCTCCAAGAAGCTAACAGCCTGTTTACAACTCAGGAGCAAGACCCAGGGATTCATGGTTGGAAACCTCCTTCAGCAGCGCAGGCTTCCCAGGCTGTCAGCAATGCAGCGAGGGCCCCTGAGGCACCTGAATACTACTGCTCACCCAAAAATAAAACGTTAACTCTCTAGAAGGAATTCACAAACTCTTTTTGATATTCCTCCTATGCTATCTCAACTCTAGGTTGCGTTGGCTCTTGGTTTCGTCTCCAGGTCTTTGGATTTTGCAGGCACTGAAGTCACTGTGTAAATGGCAGGGAGCTACATCTCTTCCATGAAAGCGTCTCTAACGGGCCTTCGGAGAAAGGGTAACGCTGCTCAGCTTTTCAAAGACAGCAAGCAGGACACCAGTGGGTGAGCCTGTGGCGAGGAAGACCTACGGTCCCTTTTAACAGAGGCTAGCAAGGTGTTCACCAAGAGATGTGTGAAACGGATGAAGAGATGGACAGGCTCTGGCTATCACATGTACATGGCTGTGCATACCCTGAGCGGAGCACAGCCCCAGTCCAACTTGCTGCGAGGCTGAAGGACAGCATGAGCTAGGACAGGGAATGAGCAGAGCAGGGAAGGTGGCCAAGCTGCAGAGATAACAAAATTTCTTCTTTTGAGAACAGCGCTGGATTAAAAGGTACTTCAGACTATGGCTTCAGCATCCCAAGTGACATCTGATTTCTGGGCACTCGTGACCATCTTGGTAGCCACCATGGCCATCGGGTCCAGGGGCTGACAGTTCTCAGCTCTCAGTCTGCTTTGGTTGTTTACGAAAACTAGGACAAACTGGGGACTTTTTTAATGACTGAAACACCACCACCCCCAAAGAGAAGATGCCAGGTCTGAAACAAGGATGCTGCTGTCTTCCATCAAGTCAAACCCTGTTGGGAGCAAAGCCTGATGGGGAAACCTTGCACTGTCATCTGTCTGTATGAATCTTCTGCCATTAATGGATTTTCTTCTTTGTGAGTAGGAAAGGTCCCTACATTTTGGAGCTAAACAATGGAAGCCTTGTTATCAACAATAACCATGACATTGTTTTATAGTCAGATGGAATAAGAATAAAAATGTGAACGCTGGCATAGCAGCTGTGCAGATATCTGTTTCTATTACCATTATATCCTGAAGGCCTGGCCACGGAGCAGGGCCCTGTCGCACTCAGTGCTGTATAACTGTAAAGCATATGCTGGCAATTTGCCTCAGAAAAGTGTAGAGAATAATCTAGAAAATACTAACGTGTAGGCATCTAAACAGAGACTCCCAGTGATATTCTGGGAAAATTACTTTTCGAAGAACTGTTTATTTTCCTGTACATTGCAACAACAGACTATATCTGAAATTGTTTTCTAAGACTGATTTTATTTGGAGGTTCTGCTCACATTTTAAAATTGAGACACTCCCCCCACAGTAAGCACAGATGTATGACACTGTCATTTGTGACTGTACTCCTGCCAAGAACATCAGATTCCAATTAATGGTTCATGTAAGGTAACAAAAACCAGCATGTCTAGGCAATAAGGACTGTCAAGGGAACAAGAGAATTATTATGTAAACTGATTTCATTACTATGTAAGCAAAATAAAGGTTCAAATTAAGTGTGCAGTAATATAAAATATAGATCTATTTTTGGAATAAGCAGGGAATTAGGAAGCATGCAAATATGCCTATCCACCAGAAGAGTGGCTGTGGAAGACTAGAAGTTGCAATATCCCCAGAATACCTCAGTATAAGGATGAATTACTGCCTGCTCCTAAGCAACTCAATGGTTAATGGGGGAATATGCTGCTTTTTCCGTGGAAGAACTGCAATGTGCATCATGCTGGATCTTGTCCCACAGACACCGGCTACCAGACAAAGCAATCAGAAGCAGAAACAGCCCCAAGCCCACTCAGGTGAGCCTGATCTTGGTTCAGGACAGAAGAAAACCATAGGTGATGTCTCTGTGCTGGCTGGTCATTGCCCACAGGGCCATGACACTAGGTAGGGATGCACAAGTGCAGAGATGCAAGGACACCCTCCCAGCTCAAACCAGGGGCTGGGGCTGCAACGCTTAGTTAGCATCACCCAGGAGTTTCCTCAAGCCAGCAATAGCAGCAAAACACGGCCACAGCAGAGATCACCAAAGCTACTCATAACTGCAAATACTGAACCACAGTAAAAGACTCACATAGTGACACAAGCTAGTTTCTGGTACTTTTTTCCAGCTAAATCATCACAGAACTTTTTTGAGCCTGACAAACAGACTGTCCCATTTGGACCACACCCAATACAGTGAAGTCCTAACCATTTTACCACGCTAAGTGCAGTCAAGTATTTTAATTAGTCAGAATACTAACATTATATTTAGATTATACGAAATCAACACTGAAGTGAAATCTCAGCTCTTTCACTCTTCCCTATTCTCCCACTGCGTATACCCAACTTCTAATTAGCTCATTTACTGTAAAAAGAACTGAGCCCTATGCAGCTAATAGAAGTGTTGAATTCCATTTCACTTGTCTCCTGGTCCCTTCTCTCTAAGCCCTTGTTTCTCTTGCTGAGTATTACTAATGAAGATCAGTTTAATCAATCTATCCCACTTTTTCCCAGCAGCCTACAGTCACCTGCAGGAACTGCTGTCAGTCCTGCCTTTGAAATCAGAGGCAGGTTACAGGAGAACGTGCCCCAAGCATCACATACCACTTGTGGCATTTGCAAGTCAAAGCTTCCACTTCTGCAGGAGAATCTAATTACTAGCTGGAGCTTTTGGGACATAGCTCAAAGATTATATTGAGGGAATGGAGGGCACACGATGTTTAACTGGCTATTTTATCTGAAACATTTTTGTCTTTTCCTAGGTATTAACTATGGTATCAGGTTTAAGCTGCCTTATAAATTTCCTGTTATTGCAGGGAATGAGGAAAAACCACCTGCCACTTATTTGAGGCACCACTGCCCGCTGAGTCAGACAGGGCTGAATTTCAATCAATTGCTACAGCGTGGTTCTGAGCATAACTTCCCATGTCATTTTTGCTTCCTGATCCTCAGATGTCATCAAGCTCCATTGCTATCATAATGGAAATAATAAAACATATGGATTATAGTCTTAAAACCTAAGCATGAGAAAAAAAGAGATAGCAAATAGCAAAAATCACCAACTACAACATAAACCTGGAAGATGAGGAGAATATTTAGATAAAGATATCATAAGAAACGAGATAAAGAATTGCAAAAGCTACCAGCAACGCTGTTTTAAAATTAGACCAATGACAATCACCATTTAAAATCTAACGGACAAGTTGTCTTGTGACACACAGAAAACATACATAGGTGATGGCCTTAAATGAAAGGGCTTTTTGTGATCTTTAGATACTAATACTAGTAGGAACTGCAGAGCAAAAAACCTGAAGTATACCTATGATACCTTTTATACCTTACTTTCACATGTAAATGAAAGCAGAACTGTACTGTCTTCGTTTTTCTCTCCTACTGCGCCTAGAATGGATTGTTCAAACACACACAAGCTGTGTTAGTCTCTGCTAAAACTTCAGAAAGATTTAGACAATAAATATTCAGATAAAAACTCTCTTAGCACACAAAGTCTTTTGGAACAAACTTCAACAAGTAAAAGAAACATAAGCAAGTATCTCCATCAAAAAAAATTAACCATAACTAATGAAACCGAAACCAAGCAACAAAAAACCCCAAGTGCACGACACTTTCTTTCTCAGAGGAGGAGGGAAACCCTGTGGTACGACAGGGCATGGTGCGCACCACAGCACTGCACTGACAGAGCACCTGAGCCCTCCCTCCTCTTCTGCCTCTGCTCAAGTCCTAAGCTCCCATACACCCAAACTCCAGCATCTGTTCTCACAGGGAGAAGCTGCTGGGAACTGATCACAACTTTTCTAAGTACATGTAAGATGCCACAGCAGGGTAAGAAGATCTATTAACCTAACTCTGGGAGGTGTTTAAATCACACAGAAGAATCTTAGGCTGCAGGAAACTCTCCTCCTTGGTGTTCAAGCCAACAGATAACAATAAGCACTATGGATTTCAGTGCAACTCTGCATGGAAGTGCTGTAAAATTGAAAGTCTTCACCAGTTTGTTTCTTGGCTGCACTCTGCCTGCTCAGTGGCCCACACAACCATATGGCTCTGCTATGCAGGAATTCAAAGAATCAAAAAGAAAGTGATTCAAGGGGACCCCATGAAGCAGAAGCAGCAGTTTTTTTCTCCTAATCTTTTCTCAAGGTGTACAATTGCTTACAAGAACAAAATCTAGAGCTAAAATTGATGAAAGGCCCTTTTACTCTTTGTGCATATGAGCACCTACCATACAGGTTGTTTCATGTTTGCAGGTCCTGGATATGCACAGCTAGAGCAAGGCTTTGCAAGGTTATGACCAAGCAAAGCAATTTGCTTCGCTGGGGCTCTATGTAACAGCTTTAGGCTCCTTGGTAAATTCACCTCATCCTCTGCTTCTTAAAGGAAAAAAACATTAATACATCATTTGCAATGCTAACCACAAAAAAAATATGAAATGTTCTGCTTCAGCATAAAGTAGGATACAAGGAAAATACTTTTTGCCAGAACAAGGGAACAAGATTATTCCTGTATTCTCTAGTAGGTTTGGTGACCTAAATCACCAGACAGTCATCTGGGATCCAGGAGAAAGCTTTCTGTTAGAGCCAGACGCAGCTTGTACACCTCTCTGAGCAGCAGAGATATTCCCCAAGCATGCAGAGTAATGGAAGGACATGGATAACCCCAGGATCAAAACAAACCTCTAACCTTAATTTGCTGATGCAGAATACCGATGAAAGGATCAGCTATTCATGAGAATAGAGAATTGAATTAAAACTTTAAACTAAAGTAAATCTTATAATTTTAAAAGGCAAAAGAAAATGAAACTCTTAATTCACAAGATGTTAAAATCACAGTAGTTATTAACCTAACTTAAATTAACTGGATTATTATTATAGAAAGTCATCAAATGTACTTAGCATTCTTTAGAGCCTTACAGTCAATTAATATAACATGAAATTGAATCAACTCAAGCATCTAGAGACGCAGAACCTAGATTTAAATGAAAACTTCAGCCCCATCTACCTCAGGGTCTGAAAATTTGGGATCACCTACCACATTTTCTCCATTGCAACAGGCACAAACCCTCATTTATATCCCATATCGAATTTACCCAGAAACAAATGAAAGAGTGTGGGAAAACCATCTCCATGATTAAATTTTACAGCTGAAGCTAAGCCCAGTGGAGTTTTCACCCTTTGAAGCTAGCTCTGTCTGACTAAGGGCCAGATTTTCTGAAGTGATTAGTACCACTGGGGCTGGATTTTCAGAACTGCTCAAGTTGTAGTTAGACCCTTAAAAGAAGCTGACAGATTTTCAAAGAAGTATTCGACGCTCCGTTTCCCCATGAGGAATACCATGGTACACTGCAGGAGACCCGATTCCTGAAGGAGCTCTTGACTGCTGAGTACTTCTAAAAATCAGGACATTCACTTACATGCTTCAGTGGGAAATACTGGTGTGGTTACAGTCTTTTAAAAATCTTGCCCTAAACATAGTTGCTAAGCCGCATTTATTGCTGGCCAAACCCAATTATTCTTTATCATGGCAAAAAAAAGGGAAGGAAATGTTATATTTTTCTAATATCCCAGAGTATCCTTTGCAGAAAATGTGCAAGCTTTTTACAGTATTTGTCAAAGAGGAAGAAAATGCTTGTTCAATGCTGCATGTGAAAGCAGCTTACTGGAAAAGATGAAAACTTATTACTGCCAATTCTGAAAAAATAAATCTTTGGCTACTAATGAATAACTAATCTAAGCTAACAATGTCTGGAAATAGTTTTTTTGGAACACACAAAACTTTGTGACGGATAAAAATTAGGAAATTAAACCTTATTGTATTATTCCAAATGTAACTGTTTACACTTGAGGAAAAATAATGGAATAATATCCACTTGGAAAGTTTTTATTTTTAAAAAATCCTTTGTAATACTCCCAGAAATTCCCTCGGCCAAAAGCAAATAACTCGCTTCTTAACCAGCCAGAAAAAAAAGCATGATACTACAGGCATGGGCTCAGTGTACAATAAACACACAAATGGCTTTATGAAATTCCTTGTGAAAATCTCGCTCGCTGTAAAACATTTAAACCAAAAATCACTCCACAGTATACTAGATGTCTTAAAAATGTGTTTTCTCATGAAAAATGAGACAGACAAAAACCCTTCTTCCATTTAATACAGACACATACCACACTCAGGTGAGAGGGGCCCAACTGCTCACATTTTGATTTACCTGGAGAAAACCACATCCCCTGAAGCCTTCCAGTGCTGCCCTGGCACCGAAGCCCTACAGGTGCCCTCCTGCCGTGGGCAGGGACCGTGCCTCCCATTAGAGCTTCAAGCCTAATGAAGTTCACCTCATCAACAGGCTTTGATGTGGGTTTTTCACCACCAGGTGCTCTGGTGCTCAAGTACCTCACCTTAGTCAAATGACCCAATAAAAGGAACTTCATGCTTTGGGTCAGAGAGAAGTGACGGGGTCTAACGGAGGAATTAATGGCACAGGGAGAATTTAAAGGGGCTGCCCTTCTGCAGAACCCCAAATTCATTATTTTTCAAACTAAGCTGATGCCCCACCTCTATCTACATGCACATTTATATTCAAGTACAGGATTTCAGCTATTTGTTTGTCAGCTTACATACTTGCTTCCCCCCCATATTCAGGAAATTTGTTATTTAGCATTGGATTTTGAAAGTAAATTAGCCATGCAAACATTCTTAATGTAAGAATGCAGTTACATGTCTACACAAACAAATAATTTTAATATTTAGAATCATAGAACCGTTTAGGTTGGAAAAGACCTTTAAGATCATCAAATCCAACCATTATCCTAGCACTGCCAAGTCCACCACTAAACCATGTCCCTAAGCACCACATCTACATGTCTTTTAAATACCTCCAGGGATGGTGACTCAACCACTTCCCTGGGCAGCCTGTTCCAATGCCTGACCACTCTTTCAGTGAGGAAATTTTTCCTAACATCCAATCTAAACCTCCCCTGACACAACTTGAGGCCATTTCCTCTTGTCCTATCGCTTGTTACTTGGGAGAAGAGACCAACCCCCACCTCTCTACAGCCTCCTTTCAGGTAGATGTAGAGAGCGATAAGGTCTCCCCTCAGCCTCCTCTTCTCCAGGCTAAACACCCCCAGCTCCCTCAGCCTCTCCTCATCAGACGCTCTCCAGACCCTTCACCAGCTTTGTTGCCCTTCTCTGGACACGCTCCAGCACCTCAATGTCCTTCTTGTCCTGAGGGGCCCAAAACTGAACACAGGATTCAAGGTGCAGCCTCACCAGTGGCAAGCACAGGGGCACCATCCCCGCCCTGGTCCTGCTGGCCACACTACTCCTGATGCAAGCCAGGATGCTGTTGGCCTTGGCCATTTGCAGGAATATAATTCTCTATCTGCATAGAGCTCTGGTATTTTTACCGTGTTAAGTATGAAAGTAGACAGCCTAACTCATTTGACAATACAATCCCTAAACTCATTTTTATCTGTAACAGGTTGCTCTTTCAAAACTGTCAATAGATTGGTCTGCTTTCAGAAGAACAGCCCTTAAATTATATAACACACCAGATAATTAACAGTTATACGTTCGATCGTATGTAAATAAAAATTAGTTTTAAAAACTGGTTCTGTAAGTTATATGCCACACTACTGAAACCTGCTGAGAGATGGAAGGTGTATAGGGTCCGTTGCTCTATACTCCCCAAAAATCAGTTCTAGAAATCTCCCTTGAAATTAAGGTACTTGCTCTAACCTTCAAAGCATACAGTTTCTAAATGAAAGCCAAGCCTGGTTCTTTCACAATTCTTTTCACTTGTTCCTAAAATTTAGTTCTCTCTTTACCCTACCAAGTCTTGAACATGTGCTCCAGTTTATGTAAGTGCACCAAATTCAGAAAGGTTATTCACAACACAAGTGAAAACAATCTAAGCAAAGGCATGCAACATTGGGGTCCTGGATTTTGAAGTCCATGAACTCTCCAGGTAATCACATCCCTTGGGCTTTGCTGAATGCCTCTATTTGTACATAGAGAGAATGCAGTTGGGAGACACGGGGAAACAGCCATCCTTTCTGTATTAGCTAGTGAAGAAGCCTTAAAATCAGAATAGGGTTGCTTTTGATTTTTGTTTCATTTTTATTACATACAAGTTTATTAGCTGATGTCAATACATCGTCATCACAGTATTGTGTCTCAATAATAATTATATGGTGAACATAAAGAGTACCCTCAAATATTATATACGGTTTCTTCCCTGTCTGCAGAAGTGAACCCAGCAATAGCAGCTGTTATGTAGCCTGCCCACCCAACATGAACAAGCTCCAAAACATGCTTAAACCTTATCTAAAAAGTTCTTAGTTTCTTTTTCAGGTTCTTGTAAAAGAACATCTTACATAACAGAGAAGGCAAATGATCCATTTTCATACCGTATTACTGAAAACCCTTAAACAGTCAGCCTCAAATAACCAAAACATAACACAGAAAATTCTTCTGAAATCTTTCTGAAGCTGCTGTAAACTTCCTTTCTTTATTAAAACCTTAAGTTCAATTCCCCTTAGGGATTTTATTTTTTTTTTAGTATCATTACAAACATCTTACCATTCATTAGTTACAGAATTTTACCCATTCAGCTTTCAGACCACAGTCATGAGCCATCATGTTAATTCAAGGAAAAAGGTAATCATTCTGTGTTTTCTGCAGAAATTCAGAATACAAGAGGTTATGCTTTCACATTTGGAAGACTTGATGGATTTTTTTCTTTCTATTCTCATTTCAGCACAACACATCTCCGTTGGTGCCCATGTTGACACTGGAGATCAAAATTCAAGGCAGGAGCGTGAGCCAGCTTATTTCCATATGACACAGCCACTGGGATTTACGAGGCCAGGTACAGCAGTGGGCTCCCACAGCTGTCTCACATCTGGAACGGAGCAAGTGAGTCTTCCCACTTCAGGTCTCAGGTAGACTGAGATGCTCTCTGTCACAGCATAGGGTATGCTTGAGTGCTATATATTATAGTGGTGACCCATGGAGGAACAACACAATGTATGTAGAAATTGAACAAATTAAAAATGCCCGAAGGGTGGCATCAGTTGACTTCTCCCCATAAGCAATTTATGTTTTAATGAACTAATAGATTCCCTTAAAGTAAACTGCATAAAATATTACATCCAGAAAAAGACGCACTTAGATGCACATCTGCTCCACCTCTGAGAACATGCAACTGGCTAATCATGCATAAACTAAGAGAAATGCTGATCGAATTGAGAGGGGTTAATCTGCAATGCAGTTGAGAATGGACTAACACTAACCTCTGGGTAGCCTCCAACGTCATGCACATCGATTCCAAGTAGATGTCCAAGTCCGTGTGGCATAAATATTGCACCCAGATGAACCTTCACCATGTCATCTACACTGCCTTTCAGAATGCCAATTTTAGTCAACTCCTCCAGATGGACTCTGTCAGCCAGACGGTGCATATCAGGCCAGGCGACCCCTTAGAGAGCAGAAACAAACAGCTGAGTTAACTATTGCTAAAAGTTTTTGAAGATGACTTTCAAAAAGCAGATATAACATGTGCCCTTTGTTTATATAAAAGACAAAAGGTGGAAAGAGCAACTACATTAGCTTAAAAATACTTTAAACAAGACAAAATTATCTTAACATGCATGCAAAGCACAGAAAACTACAAACAAGAGAAACAGCAGCACCTTATAATCCAGATCCACACGAAAAAATGTTAAGACACTGTATCTAGGCATGTCTACGCAGATGCAAATGTATCAGTGAGTTTTCTAAAAGAACGTCAACTGTAAAATGCAGTTATTTAAAATTCAGAGCGTAAAATATTACTATCCTATTATTTTCAGTAATGATCATACCCATTTAGAACGTTTGAGATGGACAGTACTTCTTTACGTATGTAGAAGATTTAAAGCCCACATCTTTCTGGCAAAGACATTCTCTAGAAATTAATGATTCCCTTGTGTTAATGGGCTGTGTAAAACACAAGTCCTCTAATAAACGTACTAAAACAGCATTACAAAATACTGTTGGTTGACTGGAGACAGAGTGCCAGGATACATTAGATTTCTATTATTTTGGTATAGGATACAATTTTGTTTGACAAACTGCTGGGGGGAGGAGTGAGGACGAAAGCAGCTCTTTTGTTAGTAACACAGTACTGTCTTAATTAGTTCACCATGGCTTTGAGTCATCATCGACAGAGCAGTTGCAGAGTCAAGACAACTAGGGCTAAGGTACAGTGGAAGAATATTTTCCGTGTTCAATTTTGGCATGATTAAATAAATAAAAAACGAGCAATTTTTAAGGCCAAAACCCCATAAAGTTCCATTTGCTTTAATCCAGTGAAACACGCAGCTCTAGGGTCTTGTGAACATGAATGTCATATCGTAATTATATTAGCACTTCTTGCTGAAAGTAGTGAGGCTTCAAAGGCTGAAATAAAATCATCTTATGGGAGTACTTAAATAAAAATCAGTTGTCTTATATGGCTCTGATACAAAGGTCAGAAACAAACTGCAGAGGAAGTGGCTGCTCCGTCTTGCACATCATCCACATGGAAACTGATGCACCTTTACGCTCCCATTAACACTGAGTGGGAATCAGCTCAGCATGCAAGTTAGTTAACAGGCAGCCTCCTTTTCCCCACCAGATTACTCAGAGATCAAACTTTTTAACCTGTTGCTTGCATGCAGCTGAAGAAGCACCCTCCTTGCCCAAGCAAGACCACAAGACAGAGGTGTGCGGAACAATATGCTGGACAAACTCTTGGTTGCTGTTTTCTCACAAAAGCCAACAGTGCCCAAGTGCATGATGCTCCTCCACAAAACGTGCAGTCTTCCTGTTGAAAATGTGCTATTTTTTGTGTTTTCCCTCCTTTAAAAAGGAATTCAGATTTTTCCTTCAGTAAGAATTAATACAGCTATAACAAGTTGGTCTTTGGCAGCTATGTTCAACATAATTGCACTTCACAAGAGTTTACCTTTTTAAACATTGATTGTATTGCAATTTTCACTTCTCTAGATTCATCTATGTTTCACAGCTATCTCACAACAGGCTGCAGTCTATTGCACGATGAATTGAAATCACTGCAATCTATTGCACTGATATTACTGGTATCAAACTGGAAATATTATTGAACCACAGTTGGTTTCCTGTTTATTTTGTAGTTGTGAGAATACAGAATTTCTGTGTGTAACTCCCAGTTCAGCTTCTGTACTTTACAGTCAACTCTAACTGCTCTAATAGTCTTTAATGTTCTTTTCTCTGGACAGTAGATGTTCTTTTGAGATGTCTCCCATGATTTCTTAGCTGAGTATTACCAAAAATCTTCTATTTTCATCCCCATGACTGCGAAGTCACAAGTAATGTCTGACCCTCGTCAACTATTTGAAGCCTCACCCTCTTTTGACATAAATGAAGGTCAGAACTCTATTGCTATAAGACAAAACCCAACCATATCCCGGATGCTCTGAATCAACCTAAAATGAGGTGCCTGAGAGAAGAACTGAAGATGAGGTGCCTGCTGTTTGCTATACAGGTTCCCTCTACAGCTGTGCTGGTACTATTCATCTCAGTCCAAATACACAGACTCCACTCACAGCGATACAGCAGCCTTTATCAAACTAAGGAAGAGACACAACGATTAAACTGATCAGAAATGAAACCACCAAAACCACATATCCATTTGTCTGCAGAAGTTTAATACAGCAAATGAATGACTCTACTGCCCTAACTGAAAAGACTGCCATGGTTGTAATTCCTGAGTATTTCTGGGCACTGAGCAAATCCATTAGAGCCCCTTCTTCCCTCTCCTCTACTTTTTTTCTTTTTCTCTCACTGAGAAAACACATGACTATTTTCCTTCTCCTCCTCCCACCTAGAGCTCTGCATTCTCTGTCATGTTTTGGTTTTTATTCATCTTATCTATTTCATTAGAGACTGAGGGCAACAAAAAGCACCTCCGTGAAATAAATAATGAGGCTGGATGGAGAATCTGCAGCTTTGGGCTCTCTCCTGGAACAGGGGCAGTGCTTCGGACAGAGCCCAGCAAAATTACTCTGAACCACTCCTTTATCTCATAGCCAGTGCCATCAGTTTTGCTAGAGATGGGAAGTACTTCAGCTCCAGCTCTCTCAAGCACGCCGCAGAAGCTGCAGATAGCACTGGGACAGCTCTGGCTGGAGGGAAATTAAACTACTGCTGGAGGTGCCCTGCTAATAGTGCAAACCTTGTTTTGCAAGTAAATAGGTGTTCAAATAGTCTTAATTAAAAAAAATGTTTACAGATAGATTGCATTTTCTATTCTGTTGTCTGGCTTCACATTTTATTCTACTATGACTACAGTTTGGTGGTATTTTGCACCCTCCTCCAAACCACTTAACCTACAAGCATTGTATAATACAGTCATAAATACACAGACTACTACTAGTCTGCTAAGACAAAATATGAGGGTGTTTTTGAGTTGACTAGAGGCAGTGAACTAAGTGGAGTGACCTTACTGGTCCTCACTTAAAAAAATGGTGATATCCTTGTCTTGTTTGAGATGAGTCAATTCCCATCATGCTAGGAATAAACTCTAATAATAGGGTACAAACAGTTTTTTCCCCCCCTTTTTTAAACAGGCAATTTGACAAAGAAAGAGGATCTAAATGGAAATTTTCAAACATTTCCTAGTACCCTTATAATCTCAAAAGCATTAACTTTGTTAAGAGAAACAACTACTTTATGGTAATAAGGCAATTACTTAGAAGTACAGAAAACAATCAACTGAAGAAAGGAAGCCATTCTAATTCAAGAAAGATCTCTTAGTATATTTTATATTAAGAGATACTTAATCAATAAAGTATATTCATATTGTACACCCTTAACATACAACAAACAGAGAAATACTACTCCTCAAATTTATTTTAAACCTAAAATTGTACTAGGTTTAACTGGCAATTGGAATCTTTATAATACAATGGCCTATGCAAACCTAGCTGTCCCTTGGACCAGCTGGCACGTCTGCACTCAACTGTCATTTAAGTTAACTAGCAAGTATAGTCTAAGAGCAAAAGTCCTCAAATTCTGCTAATCTGTTTTTCCTATGTATATACTGAACTTCCAATAATTGCGAGAAGTAGGGAAGGAAGGACAAATTAAATATCACAGTTACCTTGACTAGGAAACCCATGGACAGAATTTTTTGGTATGTGCAATTCAACAATCTGGGCACACCAGGACTTGCAGGGAGGATGTGTGAATCCCCATGTTAAAGCACAGAGATATCTACATTCTGTTCAGATGTCTGTGTGCACATCTATGTGTGGATAGCTTTAGCATGTTAAAACAAAGAAAATGATAATAACGAAGCCTCTTGACACACAGCTAGGGAACAATCTGCCCAACAGGGCAGCATTTGCAGACACGAAGAAAAATAACCAACTAAACAAAACTGAATGAACAACATTTCGTACACAGAATCCTTAATTCGTGGAGGTTACTTGATGTTCAGGCACTTCAGTTTTTTGGCTTGACCACTGCCTGGTGGAGAGCTCCATGACCTGCCGCAAGCTGAAGCAGGGGAAGTCAAACACCATATTAGCATTCTTATAGCGAGACAAAGCAGTTAAGAACCAACTAAAAACCACAACAAAACAACTTCCACACAAGCGGCTCTAACATCAGTTACGTGAGTTACTGCAACGGCTGACTGTTTTGCAACACCAGCCTGCACTAACCTCCCACCACCGATCACCCACTAGGATGTTTGGCTGATACGTTATTCAGGACTATTATTTTTAAGCTTTGGAGAAGTTTATCGTAGTTGCAGACATGCTCTTTGTGTAAAAAGGTTAGTTCCATTATTATCTCTAAGCCAATTTATAAACCCTGACAGCTGAAGTTTAGAAAGCTAGATTGGAGGGTCCTTGGACTTTGACAGCTTGTACTAAAATGAGTCTGCACGCAGGAAAATCTGCTGATGATGGGTCTGCTCCATTCTTAATTCTCTGCCAAACGAGATACTGGGTAATACAGGTCACTGAACCAGCAACTGGCTCCCCAAGAAAGCTCAGTTACCAAGGCTCATTAGGTTGTGATTCGTTACCTGCCACGCAGCATGTGCATGGGCGAGAGGCCAGGACAAAAAGCACCTTTTACACCAACCAAAGCATTTGAGATCCCTTGAGATACAGAGTGAACCACACAGAAACGACCAAACAGTGGATATGTCCAATAATGAATGTGAGAGATCACGGATTAATTAAACAATATATAACTACAGAGGCTATTTCAGATACCATGCTAACAGTATAGTAGAGGTTTGCAGACATGCGATGTACTGTGTTTAAAAATGGCAAACTTAAGACATTAAGTTTACTACAAGGGGTTTATTAAAAATTTATTCCCATCAACCTGAATGTTATCTGATATTCTTAGATACTAGTGTGACAGAAAAGAAAAAAGACAAAATAGGTATTATTTTACTGCCTTGAAAATATTTCCTCTCTAATTACGTTTGCCGAACCCACCAAATTTCAGATAAAATATAATGTTTTAGGGACTCAGAGACATCACATAAGGATCTCTGCAATAATCTGTGATCTCTTTGATCACACTATTGATAGGGAAGATTTCTGTTCAAAAAAAAAAAAAAAAAAAAAGAAATGCTTCTAGTGAAACCAGAAATCAAAAGCATCCCTATCTTTTAATGAACATACCATAACTCTTATGAACAGTAGAATTAAAAAGATGAGTTGTTATAACACGTCACACTATGAACTGTTCCTCAGTTGCTGTTAACTTACTGGTATTTTCATTTCAGTGATTATTTTCTGACCTTTTATTAGAAGCTATTCGAGAACATAAAGTAGGAACAGCATACAAAAGTAATTTAGGATTACTGCATGCTATTTAGCCACTTTGGTCGGAAAGTGCTCTGAAAAGGCCTAACAGGATTTTTTTGGCCGCTACTTAGGGTACTTTGTGGTTGTAATGTGACAATGATTAAACCACAAATGATTTAGCAGGGTTTTTTTGTTGTTGTAGGGTGGGGTTTTTTTGCCAGCACAGATGTCACAATCTTACTAAAAAAAATGAGTATGGCAAGGTTGTAGTAACTTCTCCCCAAATTGTGCTAAGGTTAAGTTACATTTAATTTCTGAGTGTCCACAGACAAGGGCAAAAGGCCCGATGTCCCCTGGCAGTGCCACTGAAATGCAGACATAACACGCAATCCCTGTCCTGCCAGCAAACCACTGGAACAGATTAAAATCTGCCAACACACAGTGACCATATCAGACATAAAACAATAGGTCCTTAAAAATTCCAATCAAACCCAGTTTAAAAAACAAACCAAAACATCATTTAAATACAAAAAACAATTATTTATTTCCTCTTCACTTGGGTGCTAGAGAATAATTTGTTGTATTTCTGATATTCCTGCTTTCCTTTTGGCCCACTAGATGAAATGTTCGGTAGCTGCTCAGTTTTCAAGCTCGGTTTCTTGTGGCACCAGGTAAGGCAACTCTGCAACAGGGTGAGGAATCAGAGTGAGAAACCAAAATGCTGTACTCAAACACTGACAACATTTGGGCAACAGCAAAGCTGTTCAAAGCTTCATATACTGTGTAGATAACTACCTGAAAGCCTCACAGAGTCAGCATTAGATGGCTATATGGATGCCTAATTCAGGGATGCAATTTTAGGCTGTACTTTACAGTGGCGGCATGGCTGCATCTGGCTGCCATATGATGAGAAGACCCTGTTAACTTTCGTACCCTAAAAAGGTGATGGGAACTATAATGTATTTGCTGCAGTGTCAGGTATCTGCAGGACTAACTGCAGGGATTACTAGATTTCAGCCTGCTCTGTGCCATGAGCTCCAGTGCTACAGCTCCACACCAGGGTGGCCTCCTTCAAAAACCATCCCTCAATCCCCCAATAAGATCCACCTGCCCAACAGGAGTGGGAGTTACTGAAGGGAAATGGAGATGACTCCCACCGCCTCTGAAACTCAGACCTCTTCTTCAACAGGCTGAATAGTGTTGTGCTATTCAGCTGTATTGCGATACTTCTTTTGCATCAGTATCACATTAGTTTTAGTGGTAAACCCATCCTCTCCATTATCAACCCCGCATACGGTAATCTGCAACATGTCAGAGGCAACATCAAGATAACAGTCTGCCATGCTGAAACCTTAAGAAAAGCAATTTGAATAGATGCAGATGCGGAGCAAAAGGAGGGATTTTTTTTCCATGTCTGGAAAGACATAGCATTGGGAGTGAGCAGTGCTGGCAGACACTATGAATTTTACTGCATGTTCCTTCCAAACAGGTGTACGTTGAAAAGGAAAGAAAAAAGGATTGGGGGAAGGAGGGAAGTGCTTGGAGGGTGTGATTGCAGTGTGGAAACTTATCAATATTTGAAGCTTAGAAAAGACTCTGTTTAGATAAGATTCAGGGCAAACAGCATAATCTATGTCTAGCTGGTTTGCACTCTTGACAGCTACAGCTGATGCAGTGTCAAGATCAAAGGACTCACGAACTTTGTACTTCAACTCAAATTACAATGTAGAATGAGTGCATTTCCTGAACTGGGAGAAAATCCATGCACATCAGACCATGCAAAAGCTGGTTATTTTCCCCCAAAGTCACTGTTAAAATCAGAATCGTACAATGTTACAATATTACAACCTTTTACAATTGAGAAAAAAGGATTATTTTCTTTTAAAAATAGCCTTAAACCAAAAACCATTCACCAGAGAAAGGCTAAAAAACTGCAGCCACTTTAGGCTCTAAGTCTGTAAAGACTTCTAAATGTATTCGCCTTGTACAAGCAGCAGCTTTGAAGAATCACTGCAAGTAGTGGAAAAACTCATGTGTGCAGCCGGGCTGGAAAGCTGCAGGTTTGCCCCCGAATCACAGCAGCTCCTTACAGACACTGCCCCCAGAAGGGCTGCTCAGAGACCTCCACACAAGACTTCAGGGCAGAAAGGCCCAACTGTTTTAAAGTGCCTGGTTTTATACACTTGGAAATAACTCAGTGCTATTTTAGTCTTCCTAACATTGCAGTGGTCACTGTATGCATGGGTCAGCTCCTGTGTGTTAGTCACAAGCGGGGAAGAGCAGCTCCCAGAAGATTTGCAGTAAGACTTGCAGTCTGAAATCTTGCATTTCAACAGATTGCTGCTTGCACAGAGGGACTGGAGATTCTGCTGAATTTGACAGAAAATATTGCCTTTTTCTTTCACCTCTTGCCGTAGGTTACTGCTATTCTGGGCAAGGTTAGGTTATGTGTCCAACAATGAGAGCTCCAGTAATCAATGACACCGTTTTTATTTAATAATATCTTGCAAGAATCAAGGATGGCAACTTGATTGTCAGCATTGTCTGTGCATCTTTTAGTTCCTTCAGCTTTTATTTCCTAAGTGGTAGCTGATGCTTTAACCATTTATACTGACAAAAACGGAATTAACTTACCACAGAAAGCTATACTACCTTCTCTGGGTCAATCTCAGAGAGCCAGTGTTCAAAGGGAAATGAACATTAATGCTAGCAAGAAAAATACAGCCAACTCTGTTCAGTAGAGAAGAGAGAGAGCAGACTACAAATAGCTTTTTAAAACATATATTGACAAGATTTACTTTCCAGTCTGTCTTTAACACAATAACACATTCTTAACTCCAAGGGGGGAAAAAAGATAATACTGCAATGTCATTCAGCAGGATTTGTGAATATCAAGTACCGGTTACAACATGCCCTGAAAGCATTTGTTCTTCAGAGGAATTGGTATAAAAACTTCAACTTCTGTCATTAGTGTTTTATTTCCAAGAATAATTGTTTTGTTTCAGATATTACAGCAGATTAATAATGATGAGCAGTGCTTTGCCTAAAATATGACAATCTGAATGGGAATAATTCATATGGGCAATCTGAAGTTATACAAACTGTAAAACAGATTGTGCTCTTGCACCCTTCCCTGTCGTGCTACTGTCAAAAGGTCTAGTTTACAGTCCAATTTCTTTCTCAAAATTCATCAGAATTAGCTACTGTTTTTATAGAGCACAACAGACAAGCATGCCCACATGACATTCTGCTAAGTGCAACTCTGGACTAAATAACATAAAACTCAAATGACTTGCATGCAGAAAACGCCCACAGCATGTGAATGAGAGCCTTGTACTTAACTTGGAAGGAATAAATACTAATAACAGTTACGATTATTTTCTTTAGGTATTACAAATTTTAATCCTAGTTGAATACAGTGACAATTACTCTAAAGCAGTATTCAAAATAGTAGCAAACAAAAATAAATCTGAATTCTAAAGAAGTTACAGAACTGTCATGGACAAAAAGAAATAGTAATCTATGAAGTTGCAAATTTTGAATTTGCATATGTTCCTAAGCACACCTCTGCTCAACTTAATAACAGAAACAACTGCCAGTAATATGATCTGCTATGTTAAATACCCTAGCTATTAGTTTCCAATTAAACAGTTCTTTAATTATTTATTCTAATCCCTGGTCTTAGTACTACCCTACCTGAGCTAAATTCTCTACTGTTCTTTTTTATTTTGTTAGAGACATGTTATTAGAACATAGAACAGGGAATCATACTGCTACTCTGAATTCAAATCAGAGCATTTTCTGTTGTATAAAATAGGTTACTTACGAAACCGGTACTTGTTCACTGAACCTACCTCCTCCTGACAGTCTCACTGAAAGAACCGTGCCTGAATATTTAGATACCAAAATGTTTTCAGGAGCACACACCATCCAAAGTTTACATTCTGCTGTACAAAAATACAGACTATTCACCCTCTAAAGTCCCTGGGCTTTTATCTACCTCCACGAGCTTTACTATTTGAATCCTTTAGCAGCAGGCGAACAGGGAGGAGGCAAAACACTGGAAAATAAAGTGGCTGCTTTGGTTTGTCCTTCCAATTGACAGCATTCCTTGGAAGGATATACATGGGGAAACTAGCTAAGGCGGGCCTCTCCATTGCAAAGTGGTTAGGAAGCTACACCAATGAACAAAAATGGAAGAAATGGGGAGAAAGGCTTAAAAAGTGGGCACAGGGTTTCACACAGCAGCTCAACACTTCTGCACTTACAGCTGCACAGAAGACAAAGATCAAGACCAGGTGGGATTAACTTTGCTTAGCATCCTGCAACTACAAATACAAAAGGGCTTTCTTTGGTCCTCTGTCACCAAGGGGAAACCAGAAAGAGGAATGGCCAACACTCAAATTCTAGGCATGACTGCAGCAGCAACCTAAATACTAACATGCTGAGCCTAGCTTTAAGGTTGTGTATGGCAGGTGGCACACCATGGAGTTGTCACGTTTCATCCTAGTGAACTTCCAAGGACCTCTTCTCCTGGTCTTTAGAGGGCCTCAGGAGTTAGATGTACACAAGGGTCATTAGACCCTTCCTCTGAATAAGCCTTTCTCTGAATCATTCTGCACCTCACACAGTTTGGCCCTAAATCTACTGAACACGAGTAAGAAATGACAGAGTGGAAGATTTACTGCTAACTTGAGAGAAACACCTTCAGACACCTGTTCTCAACTGCTTGACCTGGTGAGGCAGCTGGAGAAGGGACAGAGGAGGGACCACCAGCTACGGAGAACTTTCTGTCGTCCAAGCCAGACAGCTGCTGGCCTGTGCCTATGGGCTGTTTGCGCCAACACTTACCCCTCGGCCTCTTTACCTCAAAAGACCTTAAGTCTTTTGGGAACTACTTAACTACTTTGCATTTATTCAGCACTTACAGCAAAAGGGGACCCATTCCTTGTGGGCTCTAAGGATCAGCTGATATCTATGTGATTAATAAAAGGATGTTTTATTTGCTTGACACATGGGTTTACTGCTTTGCTGGAAATGTTTTTGACTGTACTTGATTTTGAATGGTTTTGAAGTATACTTGACTGTACTTTGTTGCTCAAAGATTATATGGCAATCCTGGCATCAATGAAATCTGCCATGGCTGATCTTTGATCCTGGTAGAAAGGATTTAAGAGTTTAAAGACCCCATGTCTTTATGTGAAACTTGAGTTCTGGGAAAGCTATGAACAGGCAAGGAATCTTCCAGCCCTAATATAGAGAAACCTCCATCTTCCATTATCAGAGATGTTAGTCCTGGGTCAGAGATTTCTTTCAAGATGTTCCTCAACAGCATTTATCAGAAAAGCAAAGCCTGAAAGCCAGAGGCAACATGATACTCACTCTCTTGGACAGTAAAATGCAGGAACTGGGGATATGCATATACCCCTGAGCATGAGCTCCAAGTTGAAAAAATGCAGAGATACAAATTCAATAGGGAGACCCTATAGTAATGTCATTTTCCCAAGGAGGAAAGCTTTCACACTGCACATAAACTGACTTGGTGAACAACAACTTCTGTGCATATTTGGAACTATTTTTTATTTTTCATTTTATTGAAACAAACAAACATCAATCAGCAAATATTCCCAGCTGTGCAGCTAATGTCTGAATGCAATTTTGGTTCAATGGGGACTTTGGATATACAAGCTTTTAAAATCATATAAATGTAGAGATAGGGAATTGAGTGGCTGCCAATGTGGCCTTACTCAACTGTTCCTTGGGAGCAGTTTGCTAGACAAAGAGATCTTTTTTTTCAGACTGAAATTTAGGACAATAGACCTTACTGATTGAGGTGTTTTAATTCTTCCTCCCTCTCCCCCCAAATACTAATGTGTATAACTTAAGAGATTGAAAAAAAGTTTTCTGTTCATTTTTTTAAACATGCAGAAGTTTTGCAGTAATACCAGGAATGCTAAGCACAACTAGCTCCATTTTTTCCCCTTCTCCTGTGACTTTACAGACAAGACAGGGAGGAATGTTCGGAGGTTCCAGTGTGCAATTGCAAAGGGATGAAAATGGGAAGTATGTGATTGCTCTAATATTTAGCTCATTAATCTTAAAGACTCTGTTTATGATCTAGTGCATTAATCCAAACTAGCTTTAATTGAAAAGCTTAAAGATAGGCATACTTCCTTTTTATTTCTTCTCAATACAGTAGCAGACAATATATTTGAGAAACTTCAATATTTCTATAAATAGAAACTATATATAGAAACTTTTTATATGTAGAAACCATACTGTCCTCATCAATTAGGAAGTAAATTTAGAGAGCTCTAATTATTAATATTCTCTAAATGCTCAAAATAATAATCCAAATAATAAATAGCAGAAATCACTCAAGAGGCTAGACATGATATAAATACACAGTCATTTGCTAAAGAATAAAAAAGAAGCTACTCCACAGCAACTTCACGAACACCATCGGACTCATATGTATCACTGACAGTAAAGCATCCATATGAGAACAGAATGATACTCAAAGCTGGGTTAAGTATGAATGTGTTCCACACACAGAAACTGAAGCACGTATCACTACTTGTTGGCTTGCAAAATACTACCTCCCCTGCTAAGAGCTAGAATTGAGCACACAGGAATTGATTCTCATCAACATCTTTTTCTTACATCACTGACATTTTCATTTTCATGTTTCAGAACGTATTTAGAGTCATGGAGCAATTTAGGTCAGGAGGGACGCCATGTTTCTTCAACAAGTGGTTTTCTAGAAGTTTCAGAGAGAGGTTTCCAGCAAAACCAATTATTTTACATGTTTCTTCAAACAGATTTGTATTAATGACAAAGAGCAAACAATACTGGTCTCCCAGGTGTAACTTACAAAAAATGATGGTTAATAAAGCTATTACACTGACATTGGATCTAACTTATGCAAGTGGGATAAAGAATGAAGTGAGACAGGATTTAGGAACAATGCATATGTGCCCTTTCAAGTTCTTCAGATCTTTCCACTATCAACAAACATGTCAAACTTGCTCACAGAAGGGTCCAATCTATCCCTGCAGTTCAGGCTTTCAACTGCTACCATGACAGTTTTCCACTGGAGGTACTACAGACATTAAAGTGGAGACCTCACACCTGCCATTAACCATTACAGTCTTCAGCCTTATGCCTACTGATGTTGTGCTACATAATACTTTTTTTTTCCCACCACAGTTTGCTTTTTTAAGCCTGGGCAATTACAGGGGTGGGGGAGAGCTACACTAAAAGCAGTATTTTTATGGTTACAGCATCAAGGACTCCAGAGTTAGGCAATGTCAATTGATGCTGTCTGTATGAGCTTTGCTTGGACCCTCAGTGCTGACGTGTTACAGTCCAGTCCTTTAGTTACATGACCATCTACTCCTTTAGATGGGATTTCAACAGTAGCAAGGCCTTTTTGATGATGCTGCCTTTTTCAGTCCTACAATATAGCTTTTAAAACCTTATGGAGATTTTCAGTGACACTCACCAGAGGAATAGACCCAGTGCTATGTTTTGTAATGTAGGCAGCTGGCTAAAAGACAGAAGACCTGATGCAAGCAGAACTGCAACATCCATTCATGTGTTTACTAGACAGAAGAATTCACACGGAGGAGAGCCTCAGAAGTACCTCAGGCCAGTGGAAAAGCTTCCATCAGACCAACCAAAGCTTCCTACCACCCACAAGATGCAAATCCACAGGATGCCCCAAGTTCCTTTAGTTCTAGGGCTACCCTATTTCCAGAAGACCTAACTCCAAGGCAAGCACAGCTCCTGCTAGACCACTGAAGATAGCTGCTCCTCACATAACTCCTCTTCCATTGTTGCAAAAGCTAAGAGTGTGCAGGAAAAGAAACAAGACACTTCACAAAAAAACAAGCATGGCAAATGCACCTGAATGTTGCCACTGGGAATTAGCATCCATTCCTGCCTCAGATTCAGACTCCCAGCAGGATGCTAGGCAACTTGCTTCAAACACAATTTTTATTTTTTTTTTTATTATTTATTTTACATTTCTTCCTTAATCATTTTCTTTCATTTTACCAGTGTCTGGCTTGACAATCTGGAGTCTGATTTTCAGAAAGGCTGTGCACCCACAGCTGTAACAGAGGTCAAAACATCTGGGGTTTGAGCAAGAGCAATGTTTAACTGCCCTAAAAAAAAAAATCTCGAGTCTAATGAATTTCAACCTTGGAATCCCAAATGAGTCAATAGCTTTTACACTAGCTTCTCCAGCCTGTCTGCCACTGCCTGCAGAAGGGGAACTGCTGCACAGTTCCACATCACTAAGATGAAGTGCAAGCAAACTTACTGCCTGCGAAGCACCTGTGTACTGTTATGATGAGCACTGTGAGAAAAACTGGTGAGGACATTAATAGTTCTGGATTCAGCGCAGGTTTTGAACAGTAGGCAATAAAACAGCTCTGGGCCACACATGGAACAAAAGGTTAAATAAATTATGAATAGCTGCTCATTAGCTGAGCTCTTTCTGTTATATGCATTGCATGAAGATAGCAGAGAGAGAAACAATGGATGCATCTACAAGAAGGTTTTAATTCCAGTCTCTTGGTTGTCCTCACTTACTATGTTTTGGTTCACACAGTGGAGTTTTGAAGTGCATGAACTGAATTCATTACAGATCAAAGTAAACTGGGAGATGTGCTCCAATAGTGGACCTAGTGTGCCTCAACCATTTTAATACATCTAATGAGATTAACAAACAATGCAGAAGTGAGACAAATGAGGACACTAACTTCTGGAGTACTCTAAGTGTGGGATACTTGGCTTTACAATTTCACTCTTTTTTAACAATTCTTTTTATGTAGAGTATCTACGTGAAGACAAATTGTTTCTCAAATCACTGTTCTGAGTAAGAAGGATATGATGCCTCAGCCACCGGAGTGAATGGAAGCGTCAATATTCTGCACATCCGCCCCTGTATTTTAGTTTGGTGGAAGAGTAAATTTAACCCAGATGGGCTTGACGCATTAAGAATAAGTAGAAATGCAACATTCCTCTCTGACATTTTGGATCACGAGCCTGACTTTGTAGGAAAGAGACAATTATCCCACTGCCACACAAGCACGCCTTTTTGACTCTTTCGCTTCAGTGACAAGCATCGCTGTCTTCATATGAGATCCCTGTTCACTAGTTTCAAAATTGCTGCTTATGCAAGACTGAATATGTCTTTCTCCCTGTTTATTTTAAACAGATTTGGTTTGTGGCAGGAGTTGTGACGACTGCACTGAACTTGGGCTATAATCCCACAGAGAGCATTTCTTAACTTTCAGAATATAATGTTTGGCTCACAGAAGGAATTCTGTTCTTTCAGTTGGAAGGTAGGGAGACCCATATATGTGATTTGAGCTGTTTGCCTGTTTGGACCATGCACAGGATGTAGTCAGATGAATGCTTTTCTACAATAAAATACTATGTTTTGGAGTATCTTTAAAATTATGAAAACTGTTTGTATGTAGAAGTATAAACAAAATGTAGTAGGACGCCTATTATCTCTCTCAGAAAGTAACTCCACTCGAGAGTCAGTTAGGTTCATATGAGAGCCAAATTGAAAAAGAAATGCAAATATCTGACCTACACATATCTATATAAAATGTTTAAGGGTGCTAGCAATGTGAGTCTTTCCATAAACAGAGTTATGTAAGCCAGTATTTGGTCAGTGACTCTCTCTAAAGTACTCGCTCCCTATCTTGCAATGAGAAAGACTCTAGGAATCATTAACCTTCTGGAGACAACAACCAACAACCCCTGTGACCCTTTGCCACAAGGCATAATTAAGGCCCCAAATTCTGCAGCTGGAGAGAAATACCATTTTCTACAGTCGCTGACTCTGCTGTGTACACTCTTTCTGTGCAGCTTGCCCCATGAATGGTTGCTGCCATGTGAGCCAAGCCACTTGACTGTCTTTGATCTTAGGAACCCTGGGAAATGAAGACAAACAAAAATAATAGCAAAATGAACAAGGGCTCCATAATTCAGAAAATCTGACTAAAACATGATGGGGCTGGGTATACACTTAGTGCCTCTAAAACTGCAAGCTTTTCTGCCTCCTTTCTGGAGACCTAAAGTATTAACTTTCTATCAGACAGGGAGAAGAGACACTTGAGAGCTGAATTCACATCATCCCTTCCTGCTTCCCTCTGTGACAGTACCCGGCTCCCCCAGGAGCGGATCCTGGTGCTTTAGTCAATGAGCTAACAAATTAGGTTTGTTCAACGAGACGAAGGAGGCTGCAGCCTCTCCCACAGAAACGGCTTTCTCTGGGCAGCACTAACAATACATTCAGTTTGCATCCACCCCTTCGAGGGGCTCTGGGGTTTCTCAGCAGCCTGAGAAGTATGTGACACTAACCATGCTATGAGGGTCAGTGTTTCTATGTCTTCTTTTTCTACAGTGGAATATGTGTCTCCCAGAAATATGTATCTTCCAGGAGAACCAATGCCACTTTCACCTAGCAGTCCAACAGTACATGACATGGCAGTTTTCCTGTCTGTCTCTATGTTCAATTAAAACAGCTAGCCAAAACATTTTAAAGGAATTTGGTGGATGGTATAAAGCAGATACATTTCTTTAAAAGGATTTATGAAAGCCTTTTACAGAAATGTCTTATCTCCTATGTCCCCTTTTAGTAAGATAAGGGGTGTGACTGGAAACAAAATGACTCAGTAACTATTTGAATAATATCTGATTTTTACAATTATTTAAAGTTGTGTACAAAAGAGGATCTCTCTCTAATCCAACTCATCATTTCAGTTTGAACTGTCTTTTAAGCACTGTAAATTCATTTCAGACATTGTAAATACTTTTCTGCCAACTACCTATTTTAAGTGTTTCATACTAGTTTCAGTAATAAAGTGGTTTTGGCCTTTGGTGTATTTTTGAGAGTTCATCAGAGGAAAATATAATAATATTGGCAGATTTTTTGCATCAGTGGACAGATGGGTTAAAAGCTGCAAAAGAACCAAGGTACAAGCCATACGGACCTAAAAAGCAGACTTTTCCAGATGGTGAAATTTTTTTGCATGCTGCAGGACTCTACCCAGATCTGTAATTCAACAGAGTGCAAAAGGTCCAGGTTGCATTTCACTACACAGAGGTACCAAATGAACCAAACCAATGAACCAGTCCACAGAACATGTGTTTAACCTGCTTTCTGTAGCCAGAAAATTCACAATTACTAGTCTCATAAAGTGCATAACTTGCACCATTTTTCCAAACAGGCAAGACAACTAAAGCACAGTGAAAACAGGAAGTTCAGTCCCATCTTCTGCCAGACATTAAGAATGATTTCTCTGCCTATGAATCTTAAACTCCCAAGGCTAGTAAAGGATCCTTGCAACTAATTTTCAGAAATACTTAGCTTAGTATGTCCTTATTTTCTGACCCTGTAAATAAAGTGTTAAGTAAACTGAGGAATTCTCTACACCATCCTGAGTACAGCATCATATTAGCTCTCAAGTTCTTAAGATACTCCGCAACTTATTAGCATGAAATACTGCCAAAAATGTTACATGAAATTAGAGGCGGCACCGAAATGCAAAGCAAACTATGAAGAGGAACAGGAACAAGGTTCTTCAAGGGAGAAACAGCAGATGATGGAGAATGCACATTGTTATTAAATTGGCAAAATATCTAGTCTCATTTTGCAGATAAGCTTCAAGTGTTATTGCTCCCTTCCAAGCTGCTCAAATGAACAGTGCTGCTGCCAGCTTGTATAACAGGAAAATTATGTATGTTCTGGCTGGCAATCCAGAAAGCCCATGCACTCAAGGCCCAGTGATTGAAAGCTAATACAGTAAATTTAAAGGATAAGTGTGCTTTGTGCATTAACTACATTTTTCTCAAAGCTGTTCTATTAGTAATACTGAGAAATGCTGAAGTACCTTCACCAGTGAAAATAATCAAAATCACAGTAGCAGTTAGCTCTAAAAGCATTTATTTGCTGTCCTAAAAGTAGAAGTGGAGAAAAATAAGATTTTCATCAAGCCAGGCAGTTGTTTCAACTATGAAAATGTATACCTGATGAATTAGCTTGCCTGCAATTTAAAGGCATACAGTGAAGTACCCAATAGCCAGTGCTTTCTAAAGCTTTTTAAGGCTGAGTATCCTTCCCAAAGATGCACACTCCATCCTCTTTTTCAACAGAAGACTTCTATTAGGCTTACATGTAAAATACAGAAAATGCTTGAAACAAGCATGACACACATGTTCACTCAAACTCTGAGTTCAGTCTTTGGCATAAGCTTCCTGAAAAGGTAAGCCAGTGTAAACACACACCAGAGTAACAACTGTCACCACTAGATTAAAGGAATTAAAAAAAAAGTGGAAGATTAAAATACCTTTTTAAATTCATTAATAATTGTTTATGTGTGATTTCTATAAAAGCGTTGTATGGAAAACGTTGTGTGTCCTACTTCTATCCTCCATTAGGAGCTGTTTAAACATGGAAATTAATTTTGTTCTCTTGTTCCTTTCCAGTACTTCCTCAAATCCAAACATAATTGTCTTGACAGCCTGAATGCTGCCATCAAGCTCATCAATTCCTGTTGACATGTACCGATCTTTTACCTGGCTTGACTGCATTCATTACAGCCCGCGATGACTTTAGCACCGCTTCATAGATAGCCCTCTGGTCAGGAGTGAACTTTCCATTTGCAGGGAAGGTGCAGGTGATGTCAGAGCCATAGCAGTAATACTCTCCTCCCATGTCAAACAAGCTAAAAAGGAAACAGAGGGGAAAGAAATGAAAATTTAATTCCAAAGAACTAGTAGAACAGAAGACATTTCTCTTGCTCTGCACTTAAGTCATCTGCATTTTGGTAGCTGGCCATATAATCACCACTTGAATGCTGTTCCTAAGTAAAATGAGATGACAGTCCTTTGGAATCTCCTAGCAGAAGGGTATCTGCATTACATATGGCTTAAATTGACACCCTTATGGGCTGTGCTGGTCCTGGGTGGAAACACTGAGAGAATGCATGAAGGAAGATAAAAAGTATGTGACGAATCCACCTCAAGCTCTTCAGTTCCAGTTTCTAGGACCTCTTCTCAGAAGAAAAGACATGTCCTTTTTTTCTTTCCTGAGAAATGCTAGCACCACAGAAAGGGTCTAACCTCAAAACCTAACAGAGAAGTGTTAATTAAGTTATGGCCTTTCGTATCTAATTGACAAAATGTTGGTGGTTTAAACGATGGTGGATTAAATGACGGTCTAAATAAAACATCCCCAATAAATGTTGACTGCCACTGCTCACAATATAAACTTTTCTTTAAGACAAACTTGCCTAACAGGGATTAAAGAAACAAGGACTATGGGAAGATCCAACCAGAAAAGAACATTTAGTACAGTCTTCTGCATCAGAGGTAAAAGAAAAAAATATTAAGTGCTTTATTTTATGGGGACAAAAAACCTGGTTTACCCCTTGAGAAGCATATTTATTCTATTTATGAATTAATAATTCATCACTGATTGCTCAGCTGCCAGAAATCAAGCTACAAGAATAGCAAATGGGTCTCTACACCCTTGTGAGAACCAGCTTAGACATTTGCAATACTATGCTTCTTGAGCCTACCTGATAAGGCACTGTACTGGTTTCAGCAGGCTCAAAAATCAGCAAACCACCAAATAACCATTTTGCTCAAACAATACTTGAACAAATAACCCCTCTAGTTTGTCATATATTGATTACAAGAAGGCACATTTTACATATAAGACTTTGGTCTTGACACACAGTATTTGTGTGACCTCCCGATTTCTTCGGTAACGAATCAAGAGTTGAAATCTGCTAATTTAAGTCTTCTTCCAACCGCCTCAATCAACTGCATGAGACTCTTATCATCATAAGGAATACAACTTGCCTTCACTGTGTTTGAAAACCTTGGAGTTTTCTTCCTTTCTTCTGCTTCACAGCAGGGTCAGTCAGACAACACAAGCAAAAGACAAGACATTCCACTGGGGCACCCTCTCTGCCACTGAGTCCTAATTACAGCTGTAATTAGGAAAACTGTGCAGTGTGGTTCTGTCCCCAGCCAGCATACATGACTAGGTAATGATAAGTATAAGCTACCACAAAAAGCGCTACAGCATTCAGCTGTAAACGTTCGCCATTTCCAACATAACTGCCACTGAAAGCAACCGACAGTAAGTAAACAAAGGCAATCATGATAAAGCTAAATATTTCAGCAGGGTTGGGACTCTTCTTTTTGCATTGCATACGGAGACACATACTCATGAAGATTTAGTCCAAGAAATTTTAAAATCCACCCTACAATTTCCTTCATGAACACATCTTTGCACTGAGTGCAAGCCCTGCTGAAGTCATCGCCAGCCTCCCCAAACTGGGCAAGGTTCACCTGCAGAAAGACTTGCAGGACTGGAACTTCAGGAACAAACCTGATCCTTTACAGATGCGGAACTGCACAATGCTTAAAGCTACAGGAGCAAACTCCTTAGGAGAATGTTACCGAGAGAACTGCAAAGTTATGTATGTACACACAGAGCTAACACAAACACTATATATGTTCACTGAAATATGAAATATGGTATGTTAAAACAGAAAGTTGCTAATTGAAAAAAGATACACAGTAGACAGCAAACGTCAGACCCACAGGGTAAAAAAACCACGATTTGACAGCAACACAGCAACCGTAAACCAGCCTAGCCAAACCTCAAAATCAGAAACCCCATCAACACTGCCTAAGTTCTGATTTTATGGTTAGATTAACTGCTAAAAATAACTAATGATACACACAGAAAATAGAAGGATACAAAAAACTAGCTGCAGCAACCAAGAATCATGTAAGAAGCTGCTATACGTTCTCTAATATGCCAACAAGACACAGATTTCAGATTAGTTATAAATCTTTCAACCTATCCCAGACTGAACCCTTTCAAAATCACAAATCAAGTTTCCTGGTGCTTTATGGGATTTGCAGCAATTTTGTGGCCTAACTCTGTGCATTTACAAGTGTCCATTCAGCCTGGTGACAGTAAAGCTGTCCAAACTCCCTGTCCATGTCGAGTGGAAGTTGCTATGCTTTCTGTATTTTACCTGGAGAATAGTTATTCTGAGCTTACCACAGGCAAAAATTTTAGCTATGTCTTTAACCTTACAATTACTAGCATTTTCTCAAACCCATTCATCACTCGGTGGTGGTGAAGTAGTTTTTTGAGTTACTGGAGCACTGAGTAATGGAAAAAAAAAAATCACAAAGCTGATGGTACACCAAAACAAGGCTCACAAGCTAGGAAGCACCATTTGTTCAGGTTTCTCGGCTTCCAAACAAGAGGGGACATGAGGGAAGATGGTCTTTCAAATTCACCATCCAGCCTGAATGCTTCAGTGAAAAAGCATCCAAACCAAACTGTACATTTGGGAGATATTTTGGCTCTTATTGGGAATTCTCTTCCATTTAACTTCAGTTGGGAACATATCCATTAGTTAAAATGTTGCCCAAGACATGGAAATAGCCCAAATATTGTAGTTATCCTGAGGAAATAATGGGAGCCTGAGAAGATCCCAGTTTCATATCTTTGCTTGCCAGGCAAAATAAGTGGTGAAGCACATTTAAGTTGAATAAAATGCATGTGAGCTACTATCTTCTCCTGTCGACTAACTGGAAAAAATTTCTTAAAAGCAGGTTCCTTAAATCCTGGTTCCTTAGAAAAAATACATTTATTTGACCTTGAAATTAGATGGTAACTGCCAGTAAACTGCTAGTAAAAGAGTTGTTATTAATGTATTTTAGTACACTCTCAATTGCGCGTACAAAATTACCTACCTGATAATGCAGTCTTGCAAGGGTCATGCACAGAAAAAACTAATGTTATTTGGCTGTTATCAAATGTAGCAGCAACCTAAACAAATTAAATGCACAAATGAAAATAGGCCTTATAGGCATCTTGATCTATGGATTACCTTTTAAGAACTGTTTAATGTAGAGTAACATATGCATATTAAAGTATCTCCAAACTCTATTAATTTACCTAAAAGGGAAATATAAGTGCTACATGTCTAGCAGACTGTGTATGTTGTCCATTACAAAGTTTAATTGGGAATTCAGTTTTCTGCTGAATTAAGAAAAATTTCATTCCAGAACAACCCTTTCCCCACTCCTTTTTCAGCAAGGATGCAGTCGTAAATTGCTGATTTCAATGGACGCAGAAATGATGGGTCTGATGTTGTCAGGTTACGGAGGCGTCTCAAACAAGAAGGCGGCCAGAGGAGGAGTGTCGCTGATCAGAGAGAAGCACGCGGTTGTATGTCAAAGTGCTCACACATTTAGCTTGAAGCTCATGACGTGTTTTATTGCACAGCTCAATCTCTTTCAAAAACTTCCAAGAGAGAAGCTAATCTTGCTTTGCATCACTTTGTTGGGAGCAAAAGCAACAAAAACCTGCCTGGCTTTATTTCAGGGTGAAAAGTACATGGTGTATAAAGCAGATTTAACAGTCAGAAGACCTGAGCACTCTCTAAAAATTCCATGTTCCTGTTTCAATTTGTTTTCTAGAATTAATAAGAAGCCATACCACAAGTAAAAGATGGATAGCAAAAATATTCCAAACTCCTCCTTGGAAGCATGGGCATAGCTCTCCTAAGGGAGGCTTCAGTTCTGTGTATGTATACAATCTTTCCCCCCAAACATATTGCAAAATACTGTAAACATTATTAACTAAAACTGAACAATGTAAAGTATGAGAAAAATCAGACAACCTGCCAGTTGCTCTACTGACAGAACGACTTGCTTACATATCATTAATACGTTAGCCAACGACATCAAGAGAGTTGCCTTCTACAACTGTTCTAGAAGTCACCTTCAAAAATGACTACAAGCATTTCATTCCTTTCACAGGGAAAAGGTCTGACACGACAACTTAAAATAATTTTGTACATAAAACAGTATCAAGTCAAAAAGAAGCAGAAACACATGTCACATGCCACAGCCTTGCAGAAAGGATCGACTGGACATGCCCCTCCTTACAGGAGCTTCGCAGCCCTTCTGTGTCTGACTGAACTGGGGTTCTGCTCCCCGTGCAGGAACCCAGGACGCGAGTTTGCAGAAAATATTTCAAGTCCTGTTGATTTTAAAGTGAATACAAGCTTTCAAGTCAGTACTGTGGCTGAAACGCTACACTACATGATGCACAAAAGCTCTTCTCCCCTCCCATCCGTCTGAAACAATACAAATGAATAAGAAGTGGCCCTGTTACGTTCACAGAATATTGGCACCACAAAATGCAAGTTTATAATTATATTTTTGGCTTTCAAACCCAGTAAAATAATATGCATTCTGATATTGATTTTAGCTTTCTTAGCCTCTGACTGAGAAGCATCACAAAACACTTTGATTAACGCTTCGGATCTGAAAACTGTGGACTAAAAACGGCCACGGTTCTTTTCTTCATAAAGTCACTGTATAACCTTTTTTTTAAAAATAAAGCATCATCTCCATCTAAGCATGTGTTTTACTTTTATAGGCATGCTGACACTTTTACTGCCAAATAATTTGAAACTGCCAGGCAATGAAGCAAATTATGGCCAATATCACAATGGGAAGCAATACTTTATTTGGGGTATCTGAGCTATGTGTATGAATTTTTATGGTCCAACCACCAATCCAACCCAAAGACAGGCATTTCTCAGGAAATGCCTACAGCTACTCACACGAGCTAACACATAAGCCTTCCTGCTCTACAGATCTGCTTGGTGTGTACACTCAGAACTAGATCTCCTCACGATAGTTATAAAAACAAATTATTCTTCTGTAGTTAATGCCACAGAGCAACGACTGCGGTGAAACCCAGCTGGATTTTGTCCTGGTGCAACGCACTCCAACATGGGGTTGTACTGAGAGTCACCCGCCTGCAACCCACATCCTCCCCAGCTTCTGCTCTCAGGACAGAACCTTCCCTTCCCCCGAGTGGGTTTGCAAGACTAGCAATTAGAAAACTGATATCGCCGTATCTTACTGTGCCCTCCTCGTACCTCAGGTTAAAGGTGAACAGGTATGAATACTGATGCACTTTACTCGTGACGTTTACTGAGGTTTTAGGGTTTTGAGCCATTATTAACCAACATACCTATGAGCAGCCACACAGATGGACTGGTGCCAGCCCAGTCCTAGAACAACAGGAATAAAGGTACACACAACCTTTTCCTCCTGTTCTTGCAATAAAAGCAAGTCATCCGCAGCTGGAGGTTTTATTCTGTGTGATCTCGCCATACTTTGCTCCGAGTTCACAGAGAGCACTCTGTATTTTAGACTTCATGCAGCAATTAAATCTTGAAGTATTCATGCACTAACAAAATCCGACCATTTGTTTGGTTAAACACTTCTAAGGCAATTTCAGGCTTAAGGGAACTAGGTATCAGCGTTTCTGTGAGACACATCTTTGTAAATGTGCCAAGTGATTTGGAAATAGAGTGGTTTAATAGCAGACCACAAGAAAGAATTATAGTAAATGATATTAGAAGCAAGAAAATGGAGAGTTAAGTGACACACATTTTTTTCATCCACTTGTATCCTGGCTAGCTAAGAGTTACCAAGTAAGATAACATCGCAAAACCCAATAGAGAATGGAAACAGTATAGGATGAAGTCCTACCATGCTCAGGAAAGGTTTTTGGAAGAGGTGCCCTGCTGTGACCAGCTTTCATCTGACATGGTACAGACAGAGCTTGTACTGGCTCTGTCCCGAAGCCAGCCTTGGCTTGCTGATTTAAGGCCAGCTTTTTGTTGTCAGCACCCCTGGAGTCTAGAGTAACCTTAGAAAAATGCTAGAGAATATTTTTTGTGCAGGAAATGGGGTTCTGGGTATTCACAAGAAAACATCAGGCTTTTTGTTTGAGACTCATGTTCAGAAGAAGACCCTGTAGCCGCCACAGGTAATGTAATTACGGAGATACAAAACAGTTACATGACTATTCTTCATCTAGCTGTGATTTACATTCCCAAATAGCCCTGTATTTTTTGTGTTTGTCCTCAACCGTGTCTTTTCATCTTGTCTGCCTTCTCCATGACTTTCCCATCTTTGCTTTTCTTGTAGCACTGTCTCACTAAAGGCTTTCCTAGACTACTACAGGTAACAGGAGGCTCGTCTCAACCTTCTCTCACAGCAGATGACAAGATATGCCACTAAGTTTCGCTCAGATAGGAACAGAAAGAAATAGAAATAGAAAGAAATACTTCTGTCCACATTCAGTTTTGAAGGAGAGAGGACTGCATGCCTGTGCCTCTACAATGCCAACTACAGAGTCCTTCAGTGGCTATAGTAGGAATATACAGAAGTTTGGGCTGGTTGTATTACCGGGGGGGGATGGGGGAGACGGCAACTGAGCACGCAAACAAAAAAAAAACCTTCTCCAGGTGTTTATGTCTTGCACTGCCCAGGGTTTGCTCTCACTGCAACAGACACAGAGACACTGGCTCCCAGAAGCAGCACAGCACCACGATGCAGAGATGAGCAGCAGTAGGTGGGTGTGCCCCGCTCTGCCCTGCAGTCCCAGGGAAGGTATGCCCCCGCTCTGCTGCTCCGTCCCTAGTGCCGAGAAAAAATGGTTTCCTCAACCAAGTGTGTGGGAGTGTCCTCTCTCTCAGTAATTTGAGCCGAGCAGAACTTTAGATCCATTTATCTCACAGGATATGAAATCTCAATCTCACTGAATTCACTGAATGAGCTGGACATAAGAGTTAGTTCAGTAAACACCCACATATTCTAGTAAGATTTAATGTGCTATTTTCACACACAGGTTAAGGAGGAGTCCCTTGCTTACAGTATTTATCTCTTGATGAAATCTAAGACAACAGCCTTCGGCTTCTGCATTAAAGAAACCCACTTCCATGATCAAGTATCACCCCTCTTCCAGCCCCACGTAGTTTGCATTAATGCCTTATTTAAAAACGCTAAGTTTGCCAGAGCAAAGAGCCAAAAACCTTTTGATTAGCTTGTTTACAGCTAAATTCACCTGAGTGCCATCTCCCAGTGTTTCTGCTAAGCAGAGGGATGTCTCTAATACAGAAGTGCTGCATACAAATAAAGAACTGGGAACACCAAGCTAGTTTTGCTGGGTTAGGAGAATGAGGCAGCAGCAATGGAGGCTTCACAAGACACAGAAGGTAAAGTGTCAGTACTGCCTACTTAACACCTCTGCTAGACCCATGCAGGCAATACGCCAGAGATCAAGGAAAGTCTCAGGTGAAGTTCTGACAAAAGGATTACCTGTTTGACTTGTCTTTTTGCTGAATAGGTGATTTTTTTTCTGGCTTTATTATCCTAATTATTATCCATTTTGAATTGGCGTATTTAATAAGCAACAGTACTCTCTTCAGCAGAGACAATTCTTTGCTGAAAAGTCAACCTAACAGAGATGGCGGCAAACCCAAAGTCTTGGCCAGTTTCCATCCGTTAGGAGCCTCCCCATTGGAAAGGCGGTATCTGGGGCATTCACTGCTCTGGCTGACTTGCTCAAACAAGGAGCAAGGATGTCAGAGCTGCAGGGAAGAGAAGGGAGCATGCAAGGAGAAGCCTGTACTGGCAGCTGAGTACTTCCCAATCAAACCGAGGATAGCAAACATCATTAGCTTCTCACCAGAATGTGAGATACCAGTGCAGGGTAAACAACAACACAGCTACATTTTTAAGCTACTAAAAATCTACAGTTATCTAAACCAGTCCATTTCTAGATGTCTACTGAGAAGTGGAAGGTAGCTACTAAAGGTGAACTGTAGAAGTTTGATGCTTCTAATGCGGGCCACCATTCTTAGGTGCTAACATTTGGACTTAAGAGCCTCAGCTCTCAGCAGCTGTTTTTGGAGACTCTGACCTGTGTTCCCCAGCCTGGACAACCAACCACTGGAGATCACAGGAGCAGGTGAAGTATCAGACCTTTACTTAATGATTTTTACTGTAAATACTGTCAAGTTTTCTTATGTGTGTATGTGTGTGCTCACACACATGTACATGTACTTAAAAGGTTAATGCCTCCAATTTTTTCCCATGATGAAAACCGGGCCAGTGCCCAATGGTACAGGTTCGTTTAGTTGTTTAGACATCCTGTAGTTGTTCTTGGGGTTGTTCAAGCAACCTCCAAATTATGAGTTCTCAAATGGAATCCACCAGACAGAGGTTTCAGACAACTGAATGCAAAAAACAGACAAGACAGCTACTAGTCTTTCCATGGAGAGGTCCAAACATTCAAGCCAAGCGCGCAGTAATGAGGGCAGCAGCTAGTATTTCAGAGAAGGAGGCTGCCCGTGCCCCAGCCAAACATGCTATTTTGCCAGTAAGAACATTTTTTTTCCCATTCGGAAAAAAATACCTACTCTTCATGGCAGCCCCTTGAGCTGAAAGTATAGTACTGCAACGTACAACTGAAATCAGAAATATTCTTGCCTTAAAGACGTAAATTGGTTCACCCTAGGTGTGGAGCAGTAATACACTAGGACTCTCCCTGAGGCCCGGGCTCTGCAAGACTGTGCCTCCACCATGGGGTAACAAGTGGCTCTCTGAAGAGACGCAAGAGAAGACCCAACGCTGCGCTGAACACAGGGTCTGGGAACTACGTGTGGTTCAGGGGGGATACCCAAAGGGTGCACTGGAGGCTTAACTGTATCTCTCCTCTGAGCCGTACAGTGGTTTAAAACTGTATTTTGACCTATGCAATTGAATTCCCTACACCAAGGGTAGGAAGACTTCGCTACTGAAATCTGTCCAAGATAAGCAATATCCATCAAGAGGAGTACCTAACATACTTTATGTGTATTTGTATTAACAAAGACCACCACAAAAAGTGGATTTACAATAAATGGCATTTATAAATAATCAATATTAAATCAACAGCTATTAAAAAAATACTAGGTTTTACCCCGCTTCTTTTAGTAGTAGAGAAACACCCTAGTCCAACCAGTCCAACAGCAGCCAAAGCAACTTCTCACACTCAGGTTTTTTCAGATTACGCTGGGAATGCTAATCTAAAACTATGACAGATAGAACTCATTTACAGGTGACAGTGAAGAAGACATTTCATTTACACAATATGTATGGTGAGCGTAAAATTAAAAGGCAGACCATAACACAGCACTTAAAGGAAAGCTAAAATTTGTTACAGCAAACACGTTACTAATACTCAGTGACCTCTGCTTTGGCTAAAAGGCTTATACATTTCTAACAGAAGAGAATCTCACAGCCTGAATTAATCAGTACTTACAGAACACATATTCAATTAGAGCAAAATTATTGTTAATTCTAGCAAATATATTTTTCTATTTTTAATAAAATTCAATTTTTCTAGATTAGCATAAAATTAATATAGTCTATATGTGCAACAAAAGGAAAAAATACCTACACTTGATGAAAATAGTAAATATTAATCAAACCAGAGGAATCAAGCCAAAGGAATTATTTCAGAAATGGATAGCCAGTTGATTTTGCAATCAACCAGTAAGTAGTAGCAATGTACTTCGTATTATTATTAGAAACAAAACCATAACAACAAGCTGTTTCAAAACTGCAGACTGAAAGGTTAAAGCTAACCATAATTTTTGCATGTTATTACAGCACCAAACTTCAAAATGCATAAAAAAATGCATGAGGCCAAATGAAAATAGTAGTCTCACCCACATAAAATAGTTCAGCATTTACATCTGACACATTAATATCCTGGGATCTTAAAAGCAGTGCTTTCAAGAAGTAATAAATACAATATTTTGCTCCGTAGGATAAATTGTTTTAATAGCAGACAATGAAGTACTTGGGGTGGAAAAGGGAGGACTTCTATTATCTGATGCAAAAAGACCGGTCAGTTCCGGCTTCTTAATGCAACATTGCCCCCACCTGGACAAATGAATTTTGGTTTATAGGTTGGCATTAGCATCGTAACACTTGATAAAACACAGCGTAAATTCCAAAACCAGAGTTCGCAGAAGAGTCACAGCAAACTTCTATCATCTTTTGTAGTATACTTTTTTCAAGCTCACCTAAACCTTTTAGTTGACTTACTGAAAGTCTTCTCAATATTTTTCTGAAATAAATTGATAGCTGCTCAGTATTCATAAAAAGTTCTTTTATATTATACACTTACTCATTCCTGCAAAAAAGGGAATACTGCATTTTCTACAAATAATACTGTAAAATATTAAGATAAATACACTGATATAGTTTCAATGCAATATGTATACTGCTCATGCATATTGCGTATATATATATAATGTACATAGCTTATACAGAAAATGACAAATCTTTTGATTGTAGAAAACCATATATTATGCTTTTAGATCAACTAAAAAATTAGCAATGTAACATTTATTTTACCTAACAGAAGGCTTAGCCTTCATGAACAACCATTAGCAACTGAATCTGACCAGTTCTTGCAATAAGCAACTTTCTTTTGCAATATTCACACACCTTAGAGTGACCAACAACTCTGGGAAGTCTGAAAACTGTCCTACGTCTCTTCTGAGTAATTAAAAAATAAAAAGCCCTGAAAACTTAGCATCTTCCCTCTCTGTTTCATCCAGAACAACCTTTCGCAACTACCTGTACTTGCAGACAAGAAGAATTCCCTATGATGAACAAAGCTTCTGAAACAACAAGAGGAAGATCACTAGAAGTTAAATAGAATCTTTTGACAGCACCAAAAGTTACAATAATAAAAAAATTATTAAAAGGTATATACAAGTGCCAAATGGAAGGAAACAAACCCAAGTTTAACACAACTTGAGTGGCATGCACATTATACACATAAAGGCAATGCTCCTGGAAGGATGCTCTGCCTTTGCTCTGGCAAGGACAACATGTTGCCAATATCAAAACATGAGACAATCATCATCATCTTCCAGAGAGCACTTATTTTACTGCCCCCTGGTGTCAATATTATTCTGATGCCTTAAATTTGCATTAGGATATTCAGGAAAGAAATAGGAGCAGAAACACTCCTCAGAGTTAAATTATTCTGTCTTTTTGCAACACTAGATTGCTTTCCATATCCCCAACTCTATTATTTGGCTAAGCAAATAACAATACCTGGTAATGTAGCAAGACGTATTTAAAACATTTAACATAGATGCATTATGCGAAGATTGTACTTTAATGACACGATGTGTTTGATTTTGTGACACTAACAAAGCTTCCCTAGTGGTCAAATTCTGGTACCTGAATGTAATAAAAATATTTGCAGGTAGAACTCATTTTACTGCCATCACCAGCAGGTCGTGGAAACAGCAGTGAGCTTTTGCAGCAGGTAGTGTCCTGCGTCACCAGGAGTACTGTACTCTTCCCAATGCTTTCACTGAAATCAGGAAGCTTAAATCTGAGAGTGTTAAAAGAAAGAGCCAAATAAAATTAAAGACACCATCTGATGATCCCACCTGCTTCCATTTGAACTTCTAAAGTTAGTTTTATTTTATAAATAATAGATAGGCCCACTGTGAATACAGGGTTAATGGCCTCTCTCTCTCAGGTCTGCTGCACTTCACAAGCAGTTGATGCTGTACTCCCCTTATTTATGCTTTCACCCAAGCCCTCTTAATAAATTACATTCTGGCCCTCACTCCCGGGAGGACTAGTATCCCCCATTAATTGCCCATGCTGCATTGGGCCCCAGACCTGCGGGTGGACATCCCAAAGCGCCCGTCCTTCCTTGGGGTGCGCAGAGCAGACGCAGCACGGTCTCGGGGCTCCGCTCAGGAGGGCGCTCAGAGTGGGGACCTGCCCACATGTGGGGAAAGGAGACCATGCCATGCATCCAGCAGACCTTCATTTACAGTGTGCCATAGGAGGGTATTTCAAAATGTTAAAAATGCCGAGCGCTTCAGCAGAACAGACAATTATTTTCAGTATTTTGCAAAGCCAGAATGGACCAACTAACCCCCCAAAATGTCATGAAGTGCTTGAAGGTCAGTGAACTTGCCAATAGAAGTTGCTCACTAAGTGCTGAACTTTTACTGAGACACATTTGTCAGATGCCATAAAAAGACCCAAGACCAAGATTTGTGACACCTGCAGAAAACTATCTCAGGTAATAGCCGTATTTATTTCAGTGACATCTGGGGTCAGGCTTATTTTCTCACATTTCTATTATTTAAGTGTGAGCCTCATCATGAAGAATCAATCTTTATTTTAAGATCATAGAAGCATTTTCTATTTGTCAAACGTTGCAGGAGCCCTGCTGATCAATTGCAATAAAACAATCAACTCCTGACGTGCCTTCGGTGCGCAGCAATGCCAGGAATCCACAAAGGAAGGCTGCACGAGCTGCTAGGCAGCAAACTGAATGCAATAAACTACCATTTCCTGAACACCTTCTCAAACTCAAAATGCAGAGTACACACGTCAGGTTCAGCATCTCCGATGGTTACTACAACAAACCACCGAACCACAAAGGTGAGAGAAGATGTTTGCCTTGCCACAGGCTTCCTCTGCTGCATTCTATCTATTTTGACGGCCAGTCTTCTCCTTCCCCAACAGCCACGGTGTGGCTCCATGCTGCAGCACTGGTAGGGCAGGGGCAAAAGACAGAAGGGAGGAGCCAAGGCAATTTGCCTCCTTCATTTTTAAGAAAGTAGAAGCTTTCATTTTTCAGAAGGCAGATGCTGATTTGTTGAGACCAACTCTTTTTTGCAGAAACACACTGGCTTTGACTGAACTTTTCACGGATGCCATTTCCCAGGGTCACGTCATAACTTCCAAAGTCAGAGAACAATTTGAGGAGAGCTCAAACCAGAGGTTTCCATCTCCCACAAGGGCTCTCTAACCACTGAACCAATCTCCTTCCCCAGTGTGAACAAAAGCAAAGTAGTTGCAAAAGGAGAGATCATGAGACACTTGTCCAGGAAGAACGAGTAATGCAGGGGATGCCGTTTGATGGACAGGAGCCCCAGGTGCTCATTTGCTCTTGATTTATGCATAGCAAGGAGTCAGATCTCTGCTCATTGAATTTTTTTTTTCCTTTGTTTCTTCTTCTTGAGTAGCCACTTTTAATTTCATTCTACTCCCCACCAAATTTTGAAAGACCTTTGGTTATCCAAACTGGACTGGGGCAGGCGGCTGGGACGGTGGCTTAAAAACCCCTGGCAAATTTGGTTTAGTTTCTGGCTCTGGCCTTGATGGAGGCCTCTTGTGTACAGGGCAGAGGATTGCAAACTACAGCAAGCACTTTTGCTTATGACTCCACTTTGCGTATTATGAGACATAGTTACAGCCTCACTACAGAAACAGCAGGCATCTTGGCACGCAATGAGTAATGCAGCACCTTGGGACAACGCAATAAACCTCAGTCTTAGGGCTCAGTTTCAATCCAAGCTGTCACAGGTTTAAGACGACAGAAGAAAATCAGTATTTTTACATTACCCTGGCCGTATGTCATCACTGCAGGCTGTGATTTGCAGCATTCTGAGTAGCAGATTTTATTTAAAGGTAATAAGCGAGTGAAAGGGTTGAGTGCCTAGAACTGCGGTTCACTGGGGTGGTCAGCCTACCCATTTATCTGCATGACCGTTTTGACCATGGAGACAATAGACACTTGCTTAGGAAAAGCGTTTGGTTTAGACCATATTGATCATACAATTTAAATGTCCACCACATAGATGATATAGTAAATGAATTATTTATATAAAACACTGACTTGCTGTTACTGCAATATTTACTTTTAATATCAATATTAGTTAAGTGCATGTATCTATTGAATACCTAAACTTCCCTAGAAATATTGATTTCTATGTCAATCATAATGCTTTGTGTTAGCTATTTTGTTTTTAATATTTAATACACTGAAAATGACAGCTCTGCTTAGCAAGACAGTCCATATTAGAAGATGTGTCAGAAATTCTCTTTATAGTCTTTGTCTTGCACTGAGATCTTTTAGTGCAGACGTTGTACCTGTAAAAATGTGGATTACGATGCAATATCCGAGATATAATTCCATACCAGTTTCTTACAGAAGCAATAAACACATTTGATGTACATTAATTTTCAAAGATAAACATTGTAAAACCAGGCTATTCTAAACCTGCCACAGTTTTTGAAGGAGAAGTCAGAATAACAGTCTTTAAAAAAAAAAAAAAATGCAATAGCACAAGTAATTTTGCCTATGATGTCCTGTTGATACCACTAAATCCTTTTAACTTATATTTTTGAAAGAGCAAACAACGCATGCACTTAAGTGTTTCAAAGAAGCAAAGCACTAATCTTCCAAATGTATTTTTTTCTCAGATTCCGGTGCTTTGTTGACTGACTTACAGACATTTACTGCGCTGCACTGCTTCATACATAAAAAACCTGAGCAGCACATTTCTGCAAAACTTGTGAACGTTATTCATATCCATTAAGTAATGTTAAGAAAAAGACATGAAATTCTATTCAATAATTTAATAAAAATCATACCAAGTACCCAATCTTTCGATTCTATTACACACACCTATAGGAATCATTAAATTAGATTTATACCAAAATACTGTCAGAATCAGAAATAACCCTTAAAACACTCCTCTTTTTCACCAACAGTAAAGCCATTTTTTCCCTATGTTCAGGGCTTCCTAGGACTATCCAACAGAGGGCTCCCAGTAGCTATTAAAAAGCTTAATTGAGAGCCAATACACAAACTCGAACATGTACATACTAATCAGCATACTGTAATTTTAATAACGTGTTCTGTATGCACATACACGTGCACCTATACCCACTTTATAAATTTGTAAAAGCATACAGTAAAACCGTCCAGGCAGTTTTGTATGCTGCTAAAGTGTGCTGGCTCAAGATTTTTTCCAAAACACTATTTTTAACTGTGGAAAATGAATGTATTTTAAAATCATCTTTACGCAAATGACATTACATTTTCTTACAATTTCTTTACTCTCACTTGAGAAAAATACTAAGAAAATCGTGTGGAGCAAAGTTTGACTGCGACGTGCGTATCAGCCAGTGGTAGAGGCAAGGACAGAGACTGAAGCCCAGGCAGGGGCTCATGCACTTGGAGCACTTATTTGCTACCTGACAAGCTTCATCTCATCAAGACAAAGATGCGATTGGACCCTTTCAGCACGAGGGTATTTCAGACTAGGTTAAACCTTGTTCTCTTTGTTGAGATGGTTACAAAGTGGGGTTGTAGTAGTTTTGAAATGCTTAAATGATCAATGTACTTGGTAGATTATGCTTTTCTGACATTCAGGTATCTGAGGCTAATAAAACCCAAACATTTTTTAAAGATTTTGCCAATCCAGCAGGAAATATGAGTTTGCAAAGGGTCTTGGTATGTGCTCTCAGGGTTTAGGAAGGACTTCAGCCATCCACTAAACTGTCCTCAGACGCTCTAAGTAAAAGGGTCCTACATATACCCTTCACACTGAGGTCTCCCAGTAATACTACTCCCCTCACCATTTAAAGGCCTTAATTTTAAATACAGGACATCATAATGCATTGTGGCATATCTTCTCTCAGTACCATATGCTGAAATTTCCTGTAGGTTACACAGTATTTTTGAAAATTTAATCAAATGCCACAGCCAATACAGTATCATATTGGTGTGTCCTGCCTGATCAAAAAACCCTCACAGCGCATTATCTACTCAAACACAACATGATCATAAGTCAAAGCTATTGTCCTGCAATAAATCACCGTTACTGCTTGATGGCTTTAGTAAGCTATCCACCACAGATTAAGATAAAGCATAAACTATTGTACAAGAAGCTTTAAAAAAAGTTTTTACAGTATTAAAAAGAAATTACCTATCTGTAATTCAGTAAGTTCATTCTGCAGCACCTGCAGATGTGCCCAGAATATTAGCCAACAAGGCATATTTTTTTACTTCTGAGATTCAATTTGTTTTCCATAATAGCTTTTGAGCTTATCTATGATAATACTAATTTGCTTTCCTCCACACCTTTACATTCAACTGTGAAAATACATACCTACACCCTTTTTGCACATACTACAAAAGTAATCTAATACATATCCTCCACTGAATGTCAGTGATTAACTCCTCCAAAACTAGTTCTGCACTTCCATAAATGCAGGCTTTTTGACCAAAGTCTTAGGAGGTAAAGTACAAAAGCTATATTCTGCTGTGTTACACAGCACACAATTAGGCTTGTCTTTCCATCTATAGCAATCTATTTGGTGCTTTCATTCATCCTGCTTTTATCTGCAGCGATACTGCAAAGCATGTGGACATATAATGCAAGTAGAGAGAAGTTCATGGTATTTGCAACTGTATTATGGCAATGCTAAACTCTATGCAAAATCTTTTTAGAAAATTTTGGCACAATACAGAACTAGAAGCACCCTGGACTAACCTGAACTAAGATGAGTTTGATCTCCTCACACATTCAGAAGTCTACTTTCAGGCCGGGGAGTCTGGTGCACATAAGCATTTGGAAGATCTAATCCATACTGTAATTTGAGGCAATTCTTTAAAAGTAGCCAACACTCTCTCAACCCTCCACCCCTCCGTCAGAGCTGAGGTTTGGATCTGAGGTTCAACAGCAAATTCAGATGCCAATTTTTGGAAATGCCCTTGTACTTAGAACACAGCCACTTCTTAAACTAAATTCTAAGTGCCTTTAGCACAGAAGTGTTTGAAAACAATCTCTCTTTTCACTTTCAGCTGGAGATGCAGGTCTACAGGACCTTTGGAAGAAACCCAGCCTAGTCTGGCATGCAAAATTACATGCTGTTTTAAAGATTTAGACCTTCATCATTATGCAGCCATCATTTTACTAGTTAAGTCCAAGAGTACAAACAATGCATGTATGGAAACAGCAGTAGTATAACAAAAATATCAAACGAACTCTAACCCGTTACTTACCACAAGTCTCCATCTTCAATAGTCTTATCATTTGGGGCTCCAGCATGGCCGTAGTGCAAAACAGACGAGTTCTCCCCACTGACAGGCAAAAAGAAAAATCAGCACAATTAAAGGAAGAAGAAACATTAACACACACACGCCATGAGAAGGAACATTGTAAACATTTGACATTATAAACATCAGTGTATTCACATATTAAGCATGAAATTTTGCAGTCTGTGAGAACTGCCATAGGGTCTGCCCTGGCGTGGGCTGTAATAGCATACCCTGCAGCTTCCTCAGAAGAAATGGGTATGGAACAGGCATTTTGCTATTCTGGCTGCAAGATATGACCTTTCTGCAGAAGGAACTTGGCACAGTTCATATAAATATTTCCCACATCCACGACAGTGTTAAGGAAGCAATTACGCAAAAGTAATTTTTCAACCTATACCCATTTATACCTTCTGGATTGTTTTTAATTACTAAGTGATATGTTTCCCTATTTGCAGTTGAACATTCTGAGGCATAAAAAACTAACTTCCACTGGAGTAAAATCCAACATGTTTGAAATGCTCTAGGAGTCACTGGAACTCCTAGATTCAGCTGTCCAAGTAAACAGCTCCAGTTCGTCTCTGGTACGGCTACATGTGATTTCTGCTGGAGTGGATACGCTGCTTGGGCAGCATTCATAGCATACAATGTCAGCAGCAGTAAAAGGCACGAGAACTGTCACTCTATTCTTACCCCTTATTAAAAATCACATTATGAAGAAAAGATTTTTATTCCTGGAAACCTTTCAGACTAAACTGCTGATTCACTGGAATAAAACATCTCCAGAGAAGGACAGACCCTTGTTCTGTGCTTCTGAAGCTCCACGATCCATTCATGACCTATATTTGGCCTTGGCATCCTCTCTTGTCTACGGATATTCCTCCAGGTCTACCAAACATCAGTTAAAAGACTTAAGCCCTACCTATTTTTCTTTTACTGCTCTCCTCAGATAGATGCTCTCTCTCTTTTTCTCTTCAAAAAGCTAGAAATATTGTATCATATCCAAAAATATGCATGTTGGGACAGGGTTACTGCGGCACCTCTCTGCCCCCTCCAGCTCACTTGCCAGTCTGCATCTCACCATTCACTGAAACTGTATTGGTCATCCTGCTGAAATTTGATTCTTTCAAGCTGTGATGGTGGAACAGCTTCATATCTTAGGTGAAAGGAATCTGAGGCTCAATTTGAATGAATTTTTCATTGTACCTGGAGTAAATGTGGCATGTGACATACCTTTCGTATCAGGCTTCTAGTATGTGTAATTACAAAAACAGCAAGCGCACACTGTATCCAAAAAGAGGTTACCTTCAAGATACATTAAGCACTTGTGATCAATTAGATCTTTAATAATCATTGATCGTTCAGATATAACAACTCCATAAGCAATGATTTCGGAGGAGAAAGTAGATGCTGCCTTAAGTTTCTGAAGGCTCTCAATCTAAAGGACTGAATCATGTTAATATTTTGAAAGCAGTAAGTTTTTATTGTTAAGTATTTTTTAGCATATAAGAATCACTATGTAATAAGGCAGTGAAGGACAATGCTTCAGAATCATGGGAATGATTTTTTGATACAAAGTGTTTTTCTTACAATTATACATACTCCAAAGGGAAAAACTAAAGGTGTGAAATCAAGAGTTTAAAAACTCCACAGAATTAAGGCTGCAACAGATTTGTTTTGTGATGCTGGTCCAATGGCTTAAGCACAGTTTTACAACTGGCTACTAGCTGGCTTTTTACTGCCTGGATGCCTGCCTTGGGAACCTATGTTGTTGTGCAGATAACTAAAAATGGCCCCATAAAGCTTGGCACACAAGATGAAGACAAGCGTGAGCTTCCTTTTGAGATGTCCTGTCTCCTGGGCATTGGTGGAATAGTTGCTTCTGGCCAAAATTCCAGTTTTCTACACCAGGACCCTTTCAAACCCAGTTTGCTCTGCCTGAAAAAAGAGATCTATAATACGACAATGGATTGCAATCAAAAGAAAAGGGCTTTCTGTGCCAGGTGACATGTACGGCAGGAACACTGTTTCCAGCCTCAGCCGTCTCCTTTCACACGCAGGTGACAACAGCGGAGACAGCTCCTGTCTCTGCATTGGACTATCAGCCTGACGAGAGGAGGCGGCGTAATTTTCTGCCTAAAGAGCTGTTTCCCAGGTAGAGAGTTACAGTTTTTGGGGGGCAGCACTTGGAAGCAACTGGAATGACCTTGGTGCTATGCATGACACTGTTTGTGACCCCATGTGCTTGTTGTTTAAGGAAAAACACAAAAATAATAAAAAACCCCCCACACCTGGCATGCACACACACACTCACACACATGCCCCACAGCAGTTTGTCAGGATTTTAGCTGCAGATACTATTCTTTATCTCCCTCTAAAAACAGGGATAAAGCAGGAGAAGCAAATAGCACATGCACATATTTATGATCAACTTTTAAAAAATTATCATGAAGCTTAAGGGCATGACTCCATGCTAATGTATTTGCAGATCGCCTGTTTACTTATCATCATATACTGGCACCCTTGGTGTCATATAACATACCAGCTGCATAAACAAGTCATATATTCAAATATGAGCACTGCACAAATGCTTTCAACAATAGACACTGCAAATACAAAGATACAGGATTTCTTTTGCACATTTTAATGTAAAGGTTTTAGTTTACAAAATATTTCTGTAAGGTTCGGCACCAACTGTTACGGAAGATGCATGAAAAATCTGTTTTTCAGCGCTGTTAGCAAAGCGTTGAGCAGCACACAATCTTTCTTGGCATTTGAGACTCCTTATCTGTCACGCACATCTTGGCTCTGTCGCGTAAATGGGATCATACGACAGAGCACAGTTGGTGCTGAAGACCTGATATGCAAACCATATGCATTTCAGGTTTTTTTTGTCTTTTTGAAGTGATTGGGGTGAGGAGGTCTGCTCACTTGGGACTGGCTCTGGGCAGGTCTCCTGGGCTGAACACCCATTAGCAACCGGGATGCAGCACACCCGCTCCTGAAAGCTCTCCCAGCTGTTTTTCACCCAAAAGAAATCCAGCACATGCACTCCAGGACTGGTCCCTGTCTCTGAGCAAAGCCCCACAGCTGGGGATGAGCAGGAGATCTTGCTTCAGAAATGTACTACTGACCCAAATTAAAACATGGATGTGGACACACCTCCAGCCTGTTCCTGCCAAGAGCTGCAAGTCTAATCTTCCTCACAGGAAGAGTCTTTACCACTGTCCCGAGATGAAGGCTGAAAAGATGCTTTAGGAGCAGTGCTACAGAAGTGATGTGTACCCACAAGGTAAACGCTACAGCTAGCCAGAAATTGTTCATAATAATTCAGTTAGACTTTCAAGGTGGCTTCAAAACAATTTAAACAAAACCCCCAGCCACTGGCAAAGCAAATGAGCCTTCCTGTAGAAGCTATTTCTTTTCTTCCCATGGAGCAATAGTTGAAAGGTCTGGCATTAGTGCACTGAAGTCAGGGTTTAAAATGAAGCGCTGTGGGGAGGTGCGGATCACTGGCAGCTCCGCTGCCTTCCTGGAGGTCAGCGGCTCTGAAAACCACCACACGTGGGGATGCTGATGTCTGCCTCTAGGCAGCCAACCTGAAAAATTCTCCAAGAGATTTCTGTGTATCTATTGTTATTCCTTTAATAGTTTGCCTCTAACTGGTGCCAGAGACATGTTCGTTACAGAAAGAATCGCGTCAAGTGGCGGAAAAGTTGCAAATTAACACCACTGAGAATGCAAACAGTAGGAAGAGATTCAGATTACTGGGAAAGGAAAACAGTCCCCAAAATACATTTTAGATCAGAAAACACCCTGAAAACAAATGATGAGAAAAAAGAGAAGGAAGAGGAATGTCAGCAATATTTTAAGGACAGGACTAAGCTGACCATCAAGCATTACAAAAAGAGCAGCTATTAGCTCTACATTAAGAACATCTAAAGAAAAAACAACAGACCATTAAGTAAAACAGCAAATCATAAAAATTAATCCAGAAGGAAGCCCTAACAGCCTTCTCTCCACTTTTTCATCTTAGAGAGGAAATCTTAAAAAGTTGTATTGAAAAGAAAGAAAGAAAAACAGATTCAATAAGTATCCTAATCTTATCCAAAAAACTTTACTTATGGTGAACCTCACATAGGGGAAAGCATTTTACTGCACTATGTTATTCTTCATCACTGGTATCATCTGCTGAGAGCTGTCATCTGCCTGGAGACACCTGTCAAGAAGATTTGAACCTAAGTCTAAGATACCACAGTATCAAGTAGCAGCTGACCATGGCTTCTGCGGTGGTTGCAGAGATACTGATGTCTCCACCTCCACTTATCTCCAGTTGGAAACTCTGCACCTGATTACTAGTGGATGCCATCCATCGTAGGGTCACCAAGACACACTGTGCATCTAACTTAACCCTCGTTTTCGCCTTTGTAAAAATGATTACTTGGTACACTAAGACACTGCAATGAATAATTCATTAGCATTTAGACACAGAAGTCAACACTTTGTAGATTAGTGCTAAATATATCCAAGTACATTTATCAAATACTACCATTTTCATTTAATTGCACTTATGTGACGTCTGTTTGCACTTCAAACCACTTACAAGCTGACAGTGTTTGAAAGCGTCGCTAACTACAGGACTAACCTTCCTATGTGATGACCTGTAATACTAATATACATGTGTTCTTATTCTCAACTGACTGGAGAGTGAATGCATGCAAGTGAATACATAAAGCATATCTGGTCGCACCAAATATTCATTTACCATCTCCTGAAGAGTGCACCACTGAACAGGGACAGCAACAAATGCATGCACTCAACGTGTGCCAAGTGATTTATTTCTGTACTGAAATATAGTATTGATTACTCGTGATTTCAAGCTTAGTGGGCATCTTTTCTAAGATCTGAGTAACAAACTTGTTTTTTATTTAAAAGCATGATTCCCCTCTATGGAAATTATTACCAGGCCTGTAATCTAAAAAGGAAGGATCCTGTCAAAATATCACAGTTTTAAGTGTCAGGAAAACAAAAAAACTCAGCATGAATAGAATAAAACACAACTGTTCAAAAATCCCAGTTGCAAAAGCTATTTTTAATCATAAATGTAGTTAAGTGTAATATTTACAATGCATGACATTTTCATGGTAATAAAAAATGCCTATTATTTTTGCCATTATTATGTTAATTGAATTCATCAAATAGATCTACTTACATTCATTTTATTAGGACCTGGCTTAAAACTGTTAATATTATTCATTCTTACTTCATCACTCAGAGTCAGGATATAGCACTTTATGGACAAAGGCCTTTGTATTCTATCTTATGTAATTTTTTTTTTTTTTTAAGTAAAGTTTGTCTGCACTTGTAATTGTAGTGATAAGATACAATGCCAGCTCCCAACTACAACAGTGAGTCACGATATTGTTAGGATCTTGCATTTCAAGGAGAGCCCTTCTCCATGGATTAAATCCTCCAATGGTTCAGAGGCAGCTCAAACACCACTCCCACATCCTCTAAGCCTCTCCAGCGTGGTGGAACGGGACACCCAGGAAGCTCCCGTCATCACCCACTTCTGAACTACTGTCGGAGCTTTCCTCCTCCTGGGTTCCCTGAGTCACATAACGCGAGTCCTAGGTTTTTCAGTCCTGTGGAGAGTTTAGTCTGTCCCCACTGAGTCACAAGGAGCCATTAAACAAGCATATGGTAGATGTTCCTATAGGTTTAGCAAAGCCATTGATGATCTCTAGCACCCAGACCAAATCCTGCAGCATGGGTTCTGATTTACTGTAAGCGAATGTGAAGTCTGTATGGCTGTGAAAAACCATACACAGAGACAACTTGATTTTACCATCACAGCCTGTGACAATACCATCGAGATGGAGTCTCATTTCAATGGGATGTTAATTCTCAAGTTATATAATGGTACTCAAACAGGAAACTTTTTAGTCAATTTAGATGCACAATTTGCCATAAAATTGCTCATGTTTGTACTGCAATTTTGCATAAAATTGGAAAATTGCATATACAAATAAGCAATTGAGTAAACAGCAGAAAGAAGCAAAGATGCTAACTGTCCTTATTACCTCCAAAGCAATATAATAATATTATCGTTAACATAAAAATTACTTTTTGTAAGTGTATGTGACTTCAGTGTAGGGCAGACGTTTGTGAGTAGCAGCAGATCTAGAAGTGGAACATATATACCAACATATATGCCTCATCTAACTATCATACATCTCTGTTTACGTAAATTCCACTGGCTAAATAAGATTAATCTCTGCACAAAGCACACAGCTGTCCTTCAAGATGTATTCTACACTATTCTCTTGAATTTCTGCAAATTAAAAATGTGCATTTCTACAACTCCAGGGAGAACTTTTATAATACTTTTCCAAAGAACACCTTCAACACTAGCTGTTCAGCAAGAAAGAGAGAACAAGAATTTCCAAATTCCAAAAAGATTAGTTTAATTGCATCCTGACGTCTGAGGCAAAGAATTTTGAGAATGATATGAAATATTTAAGGAGTATTTTTGAGCAACAGAGAATAGCTCTAAAGCCCTTCTCCATAATGCTATTTAATAAAAAAGCCAATTGCAGCACAGATGTGAGCATAAACATGATCTTGGCAGTAGCAGCAGTCATTGGGGAATCTCTTGAGCGTAGCAGAATCTGAAACTGAGTTATTTCTTCAAGACACAGCACTAGCCACCTTTCTTTGGCTTTTCCAGAGAAAACAGTTCAAAACTCACTCTGGTGGCACGTGCAAACACATCGTGTGCCCGAAAGGAACAAATTTACAAATATCCAGTGGGAACCTGACCATAAAGACTGCGACAGTTCAGTATAAACCATCGACTTACCTGCCACAGATGCAAGTGTAGGAAGTGTGGCGCATACCACCTCGAGCATAGCAGTAGTGCTGGAACAGGCTGCAAAGAAAGGAAGGTGGTAATTAATAACATATTCAAAACCACCACAAGACAGGGAAGAAAGCAAGTCTTGCTTGAGTACAGCTGTGTTGGTGCAAATCCCTGGCTCCCTGATGATGAGGCTCTCTGCTGAGCACTCAAGTTCACCCACATCCACAGCTCAGCAGTCCTGCGGAGCATCACACAATTTCCACAAAGCCCGTTAAGCAACTCTGCAGCAGAGAAGAGGGGCTCAAGTACAGCTCGGTAACTTCAGATAGCAAACTGCTTTCCTTAACAACTCAGCATAGAAAGGCAAATTATTGTTGGCAAAAGGTAGTTCATCTTGCCACAGAACGAACGGGATGGTAACAGTTAAATGCTGCAGTTGGCCAGACTCTCCGAAGTGGAGTTGAAAAAACCACTTCTTGCTGCATTTCAGGTACACAATCACATCCATGAACCTTATTTTCAACCCTGTTGCCTTCAGTCTATGGCATGTAGATTCAGCAAAAGTGAAGTCCAACCAACGCTTCATGGGGAAGGAGCTTGCCAGACAGAGCAACGCTCTTCAAAATAATTTAAGCAGAAGCTCTCTCCTTTTTACCTCCTCACTGATAAGCTCTGCTGACGACTGAACTAAACATCCCTACGTATGTGTGAAGCCTGAATCACATCTGACCATGCTGTACACCCTCCTCTCCAGACAAACCAGCAGAGCTCTCTGATTACGTCAAGCCAGGCACTTTCTGCTAGCATCACGGTCCATGCTGGAATGGATGGTCTCATGTTTTCTTGTCTGTAGTACAACAGACACAGAGAAAACATAAGACTATTCCATTTCAGACTGCGGTACCTAAATACCCCAAGGATCTTCTTCTGCCCAAACATGGGGAAAAAAAATTAACACAGACTCAATCCCATCAGCAAGAAGATACTGCAGTAACATTAGGCCGAATCCTCAACAACCTCTAAAGAACATTACAACACAACACTTTGCTTTTGTGTGTGTGAGGGAATAGGGAAGGGAAGGGAGAGCAGCCCCGTGCTTTCCAACAGTACTTCTCCTGCAATGCTGTGCTGCTGGAGGAGCTGTTTGGCCCTATAAACATTAAAACATTTCCATCTTCACTGTCAAATTCTCCTTCACATGAGGGCAGATGTGCCCAAAACACAATTAATATAGGATTAGGTGCTTTAAGAGCTCAGCACATATCATGGAACCTTTTATTCTTTTTGAAATATGCTCTAATTACAATCCAATTCCCTTTAATACTGAATGAATTTCAAAAACTCATTTGTTGTAATACTGAAATCATTTCATTAACACAGAGTGATAATGGTGCTATTCAAAGAATAGAGATGATGTGATTTTGTCCTTCTGCAGCGGCAATCCACAGAACACAATTCAAATTCTTTGAAGGCTATTAAAGACATTACACGCTTGTAAATCCAAAACAGATTTTAAAACTACACAAAATGACAGTATTTAAAGAAAAACAAAACAAAACAAAACATACAAATTAACCACACAAGTAAAAAGAAAAGCCTTCATTTAGAGACACAGTGGGGAGACCCAGTTTACACAATCTCTTTTTTGCCCAAAATGCTGTGTTTTTACAAGGTAGAAATAATCTTGTATTGCCCCAGAAACCAGTAATGGCAAAGAGTAGGTCAACTGACAGCGAAGCTACAGAGAAACTCTGACGTGGTGAGAGCACAGAAGGTATCACTAAACTGAGCTAATAAAATTTATCACCTAAACTGTCATTTGCCCTGATGCAGACATTTTTGCACCAAATGGACGTTTCATATAGAAACAAAGTTACACATCTGCTCTTCTCTAGCATGCTTGCAGTCAAGGTTTACTCTGCAAGACATGACACTATGCGCAAACATTGTGCACAATAACATATTATACTGTTATATATGTATAGGTACATTTTAGGAAGCAACTTTTAGTGTATATTATAGACCCTTCACCTTAAATGATTGACTAAACTATCTCCTCTAGACAGCGACTTTCAGTAACATTCTAAAGAGCTTTAAAAATGAAATAATGAAGGTTGTAAACATCTTTCCATCATCAGCAATGCAGGGATAGCAGGGTTTATTTTTTCCATATGACAACTGATCACATATTCATGGTTGCAATTTATATGAAACTGTGCAGCTGAGTAATAGTATTCACCTTTTGCAGTACTCCCCGATTAGCTGTAAAAAGTGGTAAATAAATTAAGACACGCTTCATATAATCCAGCTGTTGCCTGAACTTTGTTTCTGTTTTCTAAAAAAGGAACCTGACTGTTTCATCAAACATTACGGACTTAATCTTTTAAGAGTAAGTAGGAAGTGGTTGTTTACGTGATGGAGCTGAAGATCGTACAACTTTGCCAGGTAATGAGTTTTCCACTAGTAAAACTACTCGCATCTCTTTTTTGAGTTTACTTTTTCAGGATATGACTCATTAGAAATATGTTCTTGCAGTTGGAAAGAAAAATCCAAGATTTCTATCAGAGACAGCCAACATCCTTGTATAACACGTCTTAGATAAGTGAAGAATTGCACATCCCTTTAATGGCAAATGCTGGCTTTTCAAAACTGAAAAATGTATTTATAGAATTAGAGAAGCTGCCAGTACTTTGTACTTAAAATCTTGGTTCCACTGAAGTTAATGCAGATTCTGCCACTAGACTTCTTTGCACCAGGATTTCACTGTCTACTTACTGCAAGAATCTTTATCCAAAAGTACAATACAAACGTATGAAGTCTGAAATAGTTGGATGGAATATCATTTAATCTGGCACTCCACATATATTGCAAACATTGCACTTGAACTTTGCCTGGTCTTTTTGACTGGAGGATATGTGTGTTTAGGCAATTTTATGTTCGTGCTCAATGCTTTGCAGTGAGCTTTTAATGCAACCAACACAGGTACAA
>WEKW01012448.1:9927-40919 GCA_013389905.1 Sula dactylatra | reverse complement strand
GGCGTGCCCCCTCTGCGGCCCGGCCCTGGCCTGGCCCTCTGCAGGCAGCTGCCTGCCCTTCCCACGGCCCGCGCCCGTGCGGACAAGACGGCGGGGTCCTTCCAAACGCACCAGCTGGTTCAAAGCCTTCCTTTTCTAACCAGTGGCCAGGGATTATTAACACATTATTAAAACTCCTTTCAGAGCACCTTAATGAGACCCTCACTTATTAGCAATGGGAGCGGATTTCAGAGGAGTGGTCAGTTAAGCCATGTCTATGGTTTCCAGACTACGCAAATGAGGCTTTTACCTAATTGAAATCAACTTCTCTTGGCATTCAGAGGCTGAACTCTTTATCCTCCAGTGTGAGGTGATCATCAGGACCACAGCAGCTTTGTACCAGAAAACAAGCAAGCAAAGAAACCTGATTCTAAGGGTAAAATCGTTTCGTGGTATTTGCTGTAGAGCAGAGGCATTGCTGGGGTGCTCGTGGTGTGTTTCTGAGTGGGGTAAAGCCCCCCCCTCCCGCACACAGTAGCCCGCTGGTGGGACTCCTTCTTCACACTCAGCTTTTGCAGTCTACTGAACTTGACAGAAAAATGAAGCTTTCCCTTTCCTAAACTTCCATTCTTTTGCTAGCCCAGACTCAAAATTGCCGTTCTCAGCTCGCATCGGGAAACCTTCACGCAGCAGTAATGAGGCAGAGGACAAAACGCATCCTCAAGGCAACTAAAAAAGGATTTGAAAAACTTCAGAGAAGGACAAACAAATACAGTTTCCAGTGCAGATTTATTATGGCTTCCGTCTGTTTTGCTGAGTGCGAGTCAACCAGAAGGGGAAATATCGGCTCGCTTTGACAGCGAGCAAGTCTTAAAAATTACGGATCGAATCAAAGTTTCAGGAGCAATTGAAAAAGCGCTCAGAAACCCCATCGCGAGCCTTTTGGGCACCGCTTCGGGAGCACAGCCTCCCCCCGCTCAGGGGCTGCCCGCTTTCCGAGAGCCGAGCNCGGCCCCCGGCGCGCCCAGCCTGCGCCTCCGAACCCGGGCCTCCCCTAAGCCCCCTTCTACACTCCCTCTGGTCAAGAGTCAGTGACTTTGCTGCCCTGAGTCTTTCGGAAATCTGTTTTCTCGGGTCAGGTCTACTTAGGACCCAACGTGGTCCTTCCCTCATTATACTTAATTTAAAACACCAGGAAGATGTTATCTGTTGTCGAACTAAATAGAACATATCACCTCTAGTTAAATGTGTAAATTATATTATGCTGCTGTTCTGGCTTTGTTTTTCACAGTTTTTAAAAATCTGAACAAATAAATTATATTAGCCATATGGCTTGATCATATCAGCTAATTTCCATTTTTGTACAGTAATTGTTGTTTAAACACTGACAACTTATTCGTTAAGGTGTTTAGGAAAGATCTCTTCAGCCCTGTCTTATTTAAAAGATGAGTGAAATGACAATGAATACTCCAAGTAAAGTCATTAAACCGTTCCTCCCTGTATTTTTCACTTCCTGTGTATTTTTAAAGAGTTCACAACAGCAGTAGCTGAGCTGCAGCCTGATTTATACTTCTGGAATGGAGGCCATGAGACCATCAGGCTTTCAGTTCAATCTATTCCAGTTCGTAATGATTTGCTTAAAAGGAGCCAGTTTTTGGTATGCGGCAGGTAAGTAGTCATTTTTCTTAGTTATTTTAAAGGTGTGTAGTATTGAGAATGTACAAGTGGTTCCACTCAGGCATTTGCACACTGCAAATATAAAACTTCACCCCTCAGTGATCTTAATACTTCGTCCATTAAATGTACTTACTCATTTAAATGGGAGTGTATTTAACTGCTAGACAGATGGTCTACAGTGCGCACAATTATAAAGCAGGGGTTTGTGTATGTTGCCATATTTTAGACTCCAGATTTCCTGCTTCCCCATACATTTTTGCAAGCAGTTTATTTTTCCATACAAAATACTAACACAGGTGGAGAAGCAGTCTGGAATTCATTTCTTCTGCTATCAGAGATCCAGAGCATAGTCCTTCAGGCAATCTTCTTAATTTTCTGACAAGGATTTTAACTACTTCAGTACTTAAGATTTTTAGAACATTTTAAAAACCACTCTGAAATGCTCTTTAGCACACTGGGATTTTAAATATTTGACAGACATTTCTGATCGTGTTTACTTTATTGAGTAAATACTGAAAAAATATCTTGGCGCCACATCAGCAAAACTGAAGCAGTGACCAACCAGGCAATGAGAGCTGGCAATTATTTTAAGCTGTAGTGTACTACAAATGAAAGGAGAAGGTCACAAAAAATGCGGAAAGTTAGGAAAAATCAAAACTGAGGTTTGCGTTACAAACTGACTACATTTGCTGTAGGCCTGTCTCACCCAGGCACAAAGGAGCTGGTGTTCACTCAGTGATCAGCTAATTAAGCCTGTGCATTTATCTTGCCCAAGTAGGGCTCTCAGCATTATTTCTCTTGCAAGATTCTGACTCTGGGTTAAATACAGATTTGGTAATTTTCTGCCCGGACTGTCTGTGGGTCTCCTCACTCCCATTGCTGCGTACCTCACAAACATTAAAAAACTATGTCTCAGACTGACTCTATACAGTGAAGATTTAATGACTGGGATACCGAAGATCAGAGACACATGAAACCTGCATTCGTTTTGTATGTCCCATGGAGGACACTGAGCTGATAATTTTGGTGTAGTTAGCAATGTTATTTGCTCATTGCTTTGCAGACCAAAATATTGAATGTGACTTGAAATCCTTAACGTGGAAAATACAGTTTGTAACCAATTACGAAAAGCTGGATTTAAATGTTGTGCTTAGCATTGTATGGAAGTTCTGTAGCAAGGTGGAGGTTGAACTGCATTAATCAAGGCAGCATTCATCTCTCCTATGAGACCATTCCTTCCCTTGCTTCACAAAGCATTGCCAGCATCATTTAACTTCTCCAGCAAAGGCCGGGGTTTTACCGACATCAGACTTTCACTATACAGCCCTGAGTCGCTTTCAGAGGAACTCGTATCTGCCCTGGATGAGTTCAGCCATTCATGCAGCAACAGAGATTAGGATTTTATCCTCCATGACTGCATCATAGTGCAATCACAGCTGGCGGAGCAAGGTGAGATAAGGCTGCATAAATCATCCTAAACCTGTCAGTTCCCAAGTTCCAAATGCTTGACTTTTCAATCATAATTTCCTTTTGAAATTTCTTTGCATGCAATTTCCTAGATTAAAGAATCAATACGTGATCAATCCTTTTCCTGGAAACATCCCATCCCGTCAGTAGCTGGAACCATGCTGGGTGGACTTGTTAGGGTAGCAGGCAGAGGGGAGTGGCACACATATTGCCATCGGGGACAGGTGTGCATACTGCTATTTACTAACAGGAGAAGAACATCAAAGTTCAATTGTCAGATCAAGAAGTGAATCTGTTGTAAAAGGACACAGACCCCTCTCTTGATGTTTCCACCAACTCTAAGCCTTTCTGTTCATGTTAGGTTTTGTTTATCCCCTTCCCCCAGTGCAGCTGCAGACTGTGACTCTTCCTGCTGATTGTCAGAGCTCAGACCTTTCAATTGTCCCAAATAGTCAATGTGGGCCTGATCTAAAATTTGGTGAAATCTCTGGGATTTGGATCAGACCTACATACTTGCAACTGGGTTATGTGATTTAATGGTTTGTTTGAACAAAAAAATCAAGTTGCTCTTTTGCTAGTCACTTTTAGCCACTTACCAGAAATCTGGCTGTGCTTGAAGAGAAGATATGACCTGTGGATGAACCACCCAGGTCAAGGGAAAGATGGGAAGACTGGAAGTAGCATGACTTTTTCAGAGGCTTGTTAGATACAGAGTTTATAGTTTTGAGAGACCTTGTTCTTGTTAACGCAAGCAAATAAGCAAAGTGTGGACTATCATTTCAGTTTGATCGAGACTTACTCTTTGTCACTATGGGTTTTTCAGTAGGAACCTGGCAGAAGCAAGTCCTAACAAGCAACAGATTTAAAAGGGACATGAGGGGTTTTATGCAAAATGAAGTCCACACTGCTCATGACACAAACTATTCAGCCTGGGCGACCTGTTTGTAGATCTCTAGTTACATGTTTGCAGTTCTGATAAGGTGTTCAAGGAAGATATAAGCTGCCACAATTCACACTGTACCAAAAATCATGTTGAGGCTCTCAGCTCTTGCCTGACATAGAGCAGTCCCACCTCTGATGACTTTTTCTTCTTCCACCTCTTTGTCCAATGTTGGGACACTGTGAATGCATAGTAGATTGGTTTCTCTAGATTTTGGTCAGAGGGGTTGCTTTTTATGTTCCGTGAGGTTTCTTTTACTGCCCAAACCAGGGAAATGTAAACTCTAGAAGAAACTGTGATTATCATTTGGGAAGAAACAAGACATTTTCAGAAGGAAGCATAAAGGTCCCAAAGCTCATCTATATATGAGAAGGAAATATGGTCAAGGGACTAACTGAATTCTGTGGCATGGTCTTCACACAGAGGAACAGGCATATTGCATTAGCTTCAGTGTTTTTCAGATTTACTTTTGGCTACACTTCAGTGTTGATCAGTCCCCAGCCACACCACACAGCTATTTCAAACACAACCCAGAGATCACTTTATCCATTCAAATTCAAGATCTGGAAAACAGAAATTGGTATGCATCAGAGCTGTCATTCCAACCCTTGGGGTTTGTCCAACTCTTGGGGTTTGGGCAACTGCCATTGGAAAGACTGTAACACTTTCATTACTCTCATGAGTTGGTCAGTTAAAAAAAATCTGTCAAAAATGTGAAATTCACATTTCTGCCAGTATGTCACTTCCTAGACATGTATGGAAAATGCTTGAGAGAGGAGAATATTACCAATCAGTTAATTATCAGCTTCAGACAAAGCGAAGTGGGCAAGTGAATGGGGTCTTGCATTTTAGTATCTGCTCCGATTATACATGTATATGCTTAATTATATTATCTTTAGAGAATTGCCTATGACCCATCATCTGAACATATGTATAGAAATACAGATATGTTAGGAATATGTATGGGTTAATTTTAAAAGAAAGGGTGAGAATGGAGGAGATGGTTTAGTTTGAAGGGATTTGATGTCTTTGAGAGAAAACAATATAATTTTCTTCAAGGAAAGAGGGTCCTATTTTTTATTTTCATTGCTGTCCCTGCTGGTCTTTGTGGTCTGTTTCTCATGGCAGTGTCCTGAACCATTGGAAGAGGACTAATCCAGCCAGAAACGTGAATGAGAAGGAAAAAAGTAGGACAAAGGATTCCTGACTCCCATTTGCAGCCACTCAACATAATAGAGAGAATAGTAACATTTTAGTAAGCTAAAAGTGAATAAAAGTTGTTTTTCAGACATGCACTGAATCATTTCTAGCGCCTTATAAAGCATTATTTTGTTGACAATGTCTCTTAAAATATCTGTTTATGAAATGCAGTGTTACTTCATGAAATTTACCATTTTGCTCCATGAAAAATTGCCCTTTTTCTCTGAAAAAAAAAAACCCCAACCCAACACAGACTTAGCAGCAGAATCTTTAATGTCAAGAAATGGGCAAGATGTCAGTTTTATGCTGCATCAGAAAGACGTATATATATATTTCACCATTTCTCCTATCCTATTTATGATTGTTGCAATCACAAATAATGTAGCTGAGATCTAGTATCTACTTGACCTGTATGTATTGCTACATCTTGCTCCAAGGGTAACAGCACTTTGTCATCTCTGTTTCTCTTCCTTGGGTTTTTATCTAGTATTTAACTCTGTCTATTCTTCAGGAGCCCAGGAGCATGACTCTGTAGTATGTAGTGCTTTCCTTTAAAGAAACTCAGTCGTGCAAAGCCATATCCAAAAACTACCTGAGATTAACATATATAACATGCTTCTTATAAAAAACCTGGAATTCACAACTTTTTGTCTGTGCATGTTGCAATTGAGACAGCACAATTCAGATGACAAAACTGGAGTGTGATGTTTTTTATTCTGGTGGGTGTCATGCCATCTGCTATGACACATCGCAGTGCCTTCTCATATTTTGTAAAAGCACTTTCTGTATCATGTTTTGAAACTAAACATTTGTTTAACCAAAATAAAGATGACTTTTAGCTAAATTTGCATTTAGCTTGCATTAACTTATTATGAACTATTATTTACAACTGTGGAGAAAAAAAGTGTTGCTGTGCAGATAGATCTGTGCAATTAGTTTGTAAAAGAAAAAAATCCATTTAAGTTTTCTTACATCTTTTGTGAATCCTTGAATGAATGTTGGATGTCCTGCTTGAATAGGTGATTATACATATAGGTTCCACAGCTCATTTTTGGTCAGATCATGACTTTTTGGGAGCCAATTTTTTGGGAAAGTTTATCTCTGTCCCTATCTCCCTATCTTCTATATCATTTCCTAGTAGCTTTCTCCAGACAGACCTCTAAACAATGTCCTGTTAGGCTTACCTTGGGCTGCTGCTAGCAGTTTTCCAGGTAAAAAAACCTTTCTGTCCTACAGGAGATAAAGCATACGAACACTCTTCTGCTCAGCTAAACTTTTAGCCTGTTGTCAAACTATTGAAGAATAAAACCTTCTTTTTCTCTTGCAGAACAGTGAATCTCAGCAGGAAGCTTCTCCATGTTATGATCATTATATTTCATCTGAGTGCTAAATGCATTAAACTGGTTACTGATAATGATCTAGTTTGGGTACTAAAATGTTTCAGGAGTTTTCCCTCTATCTTTGAGAAACATCACAACATTTGTGTAGTCATTCTGGTCTCACATAAAAGTTATTGCACATTTTGAGGAGGTTGCCACAAGGATTTGGAACATCATTTCTCCTTTCTAAAAGACTCTCTCTAAATTATCTCCTTTTTGAATTTTTCAGTCTGGAAGGCAGGGACTAGAGCCAGCTAGTGAAAAGGCTTCCGTAAAAATTTCTATTCCATTACTGAACCCATCAGAAAAAGTGCCTTCTACCACAATTTGAAAATACCGATCAATTAAAGCAAGAGAAGATAAACTGTTACTTGAGTTTGGTTTGATAAATATTCGCCAGCTACCTGAGAACAGCTACTTTAAAAACTAGGCAGAGATGATATTGCAGAAGAATGACATTAGGAAGCATGGCCGTACATAGGAGAAGTAATGCAGGTGGGATCTGCCATGGGATCCTTGTGCAGCATTAAGGTGGATGACATTTTGCTTGTTGCTCTAGTGGATGTCCCACTGCCTCCACCTCAGAACTGGGATCAAAATCAAGCATGTTTTCAGCAAGCACAATTTCTGAGATGCTAGAGATAAGTTTTATGAATCATATGACCCACTGCCTGACAGGGATGTTAGATGAATCACCTGGGGTAATGGCAACTGCAGTACTGAAGGAATCTGCAAGAAATGAACTATGCAAGACACTTTGTACTTTGCTTTTGCTTGGATCGCATACTGCATTTGGCCTTGAACTCCATTCCTTCTCTTGCACGCCTTGTAACATATTAACACCCTCATTGGTCACACTAACAAGATGAATAAAACTGATTTTTCTGAATCTATTACAGCTGGCCTTCTACAAGTAGAGAAACAAGGAAACAAGGATTCACTGGAAAAGCAGGTGACTATTGCAGTCAACTGAGGTAATACCCTGGCCCTAGCTATTCATTATAGAAAAAATATTTTGATCTATACTTGCTGACAGTATCAGCACTTGACCTACAAAAAGGTCTGTCAGGGACAAAATAACCCAGGGCCATTAGCAAATCCTCTGATTATAGCCCTTTACAGTCTCATTATAACTGGCCCTGAGACAACAAGTTGCAATGTATCTCTCGCTGGACAATCAGACTCATTAGAGCTACATGTCATGAATGCAAACACAAACAGCATCCTCGCACTACTCACCCTCCCTTGAGTCAAGGCATGTAACAGTATCTACAGTGCCCTGTCTGCAGCTCATACAGTCACACTCTAATGACCTTTAAATAAACTAGGGGTGTAGCTCTAACAGCTCAGTGCCAGGTGTGAATTACATGACCAGAAACCTGGGTAAATACACCATCTATTGATGGAGTTGATGTTACTCCATGCTGAGCATCCTGCTATGCTGGCTATGCTGCCAACAACATCCAAGCCTAATGAGTTTAAAGCTAGCACAAGAGTGCCTCCATTTGATTGCATTTTAGACATATCCTTGACATTGTCTGTGCTTTCAGATCTTGCTTTGTGTTCCTCTGTTGGGTGAATTATTCTGCAGTAGTCTTTATTGTTTCCCATGGAGCTACATTAAATAATGTAATGGAGTTGAATCTTGCCTGACAAATTAGATCAATTAATTCAGTTTCCTAAGGTATGGAGTTTCTAATAGTTTTTGATTAATTTTTGGTCATCCTTTGTCCATATTTTCAGCACATATTTCACTGTGGGTGCAGAACAGAGCTATTGGGACTGGACTGTTCTAGTGCTGATCTCATTGATGCTGTGAACGGAAATGAAATCAAGTCCCTGCTTTGCCTCATCATACCTGTGACAGAGTAGGCAGTAACATAGCAATATGGAAAGAAATGCTTCAGTATTACCTAACTCAGATGAAACATGTGAGCTGAGGTTGTGGATGGATAAAAAAGGATTTGGGACATAAGTTGGCTCCATTCTTTCTCTGAGTGGTAGGCTGGGTGCCCAACCAGAGCCATTCATGGAGGTGAAGAAGCTCATCTGGGTGGTCAGAGGGCTAAAGCCTGACAGTCATTTAAAACCCAGGTTTCTACATGAGGTGGTGGACACATGTTGAGATTAATTTGATGGAGGAGAAAATTAATTTGATTAATTAGTGTGGGTGTATCTACCATAGAGTTGTAGTTTAGGATGCTTCTGCAGAGAATATTCCAGTTGTCTACCTTTTTCTGCTTGGCTTTACATGGTAGGCTAACCTCAGAGCACACCTGGATTCGTTTTAGATGAACTAACCTGGATGGTATCTTCCTGCACACCAGCCACAAATGGGCATTCAGCCCACAGGACTGAGCTAGAGCTCACAGAATTAGAAAGCCCCTGAAATATGTAGGATGCAGCTGTCAAAGTCCTAGCACTGTTTGTCTGCACTGCTTGCTAACGGAGGCATAATCTGTGACTGCTGCTAGCGGGCAGGCAGGAGGAGATGCTTCTAGGGATTATTCAAAATTGCTGTGACTTTTCTCTCTTGCTCTCTTACTGAAAACATTTCCTCTGTTTATTTAAGTGAAATATTTTTCTTAAGGAAATTAAGGGGATATATTACGATATCGTCAGGACAGCATATTCCTCCCTGCACGAGCCTCCATCTCCTTGAAAAAGAAACTGTGATATTCTGCCAGTCAAGTCATCCAACTCAAGGTTCAAAGTAAGTTAGAAACGGTCTCAAAATCAACACAGCTAAACCAATATTTAAATAATTAATGGAAAAATAAGTATTTTGTCAGTGGCACAAACTATTGCATATTGTGGGATTCTAGCACGCATCTTTTAATTACAGTTGAGTGCTAATAGTTGCCATCTTGCTGGAAAGTAAAGTCATCTGTGACACTGGGAGGTGGGAGTACAATGTAAGAGCACGAAAACATTTCTCAGTCATCTTTCATATAGCTTTAACAGTTAGAAGAAAAAGTTTTATTATTTAAACAGAGCTTTAATATAAACATTGTATTAAACTTTGCTTAAATAGTAAAGCTTTTTTCTTCTGACTGTTAAACCAATATTAAAACAGGTTGGAAACAAGTTTACAATTTCTTCCACCAGGTTCTCACACTGCTAGGATACATTTATAACTGTTCCCTGGCCTGCCTCTTTCGTGTATTATAAACTCCCACGTACTGGTTGGGTGATGCCGAGTAACACAGCTGAGAGTTCATGGAATTATCTGTACCATAAATGACAGAAATTAATGATGCCCAGAAGAGATATGCAGGGAAGCCATTATAACTGTGTTATAAAACTCCAGTGTGTTTCTTGCTGGTGCTGCATAGCTTGGTCACTCTTGCAAACATTGTGTTCTTTGGGTTTCCAATTGGCATATCCTCAGTCCTGGGCAAGCAGAAGAGAACAGTTCAGTCAGAGCTGGTGTTGAAGAGAGCAGAACAAAGCCTCCAGCCCTTGACATGATAAGGCTTTACAAAAGGGTGCAACCTGCCTGGGGTTGGTGTGCATGGGCTCTGTCATGTTACAAATGCATCGCTTTCCAACAACATATTCTTTGTAGCCTTAGATGTAGATACACAAGGTATAATTGAAAAATGGGTTAATGAAAGGTATTTTGTGGATTCAAATAGTACTCTATCCTCTCCGAGGAGCGTCAAACATACATTTGGCGCCAGGCTAGCAGATGGTGCAAAATAATCTGGTTTATAGTTGCTGCAATAGCCTTCATTTGTAATTTTTTGCTTTTGTGGAAAGATATCTTAATAAGCAATATTTTATAGGTCTAATAGTATAGGAATTTTTATGAAAATGAAACTATTTTGCCTTTATTTTGACCTAGGTATTGCATGGTCTGTCTGGAATTTTATTGTTTAGGTTTATCATTCTCTTATTATGCAAAGCTTAGACTGAACCTGTTTCAGTATCAGATTTCATATTGTCACAAGGACATGATTGTTTTGTTTTGTAACTGTTTGATAGGATGCCTCTAGTCCCTCCACTATTGTATGTGCATGTCTTGCTGTCATTTCATAATTTCATCTCTATAAAATCTGGCTGCTAAAAGGTCAAATTAAGTCCAAATGATAATCCAACATTCTGACTAGAATTTGCATTTCCTAAAATTTATATTAAAATACAAACCATCATTAAAAAGGTGGCCAGTGTGCGCATTTTCAGCAGCCTCTGTTATTATTCAAACGAGAATCTGGGGAAGGAGCCAGTGATACTGCACTGAACAGGACCACGTAACCTTTTTTGCCTCTACCCCCTCACCCCCCAAAGACAGGCTGGCCTTTTTGTTAGCCAGTACTTCTAGAAGCCAAATCAAACTGCCTTGCCGGCTGAAGCAAGACCACAGGCCACCACGCTTCGCCTTGGCGCAGTCTTGAAAAATGAAGGATACAGCCTGATATTTCAAATTTTGCTGGTTATAATGCTTTTACCTTAATATTGAACTAGTAATTCTCAGGATTTCTGCATCAACCCCCCCTTTTCCTTTAGTAGCCCCTGAAGACCTTTTCCCATTCAGCACTATGGAAATAGCAGGTGCCTGAGATGCCCTGACATGAGTTCATGACTCCCCGGTTCAAAAGCAAAGCACTGCTTGTGTTGCTAAAAGACTGCCTGGGCTGTCAGTGAGGTTTTGAACAATTCCAGCTTTTGGGGGGGATTACTGCTTCTGTCAGAAGAGTAATTCAGAGTATTCACCATTTTGAAGACACATTGTGCTTCATATTATGCACCTACAGCACAAAAGAATAACCATGCAGAACAGGAAAGTAAAATCTAAGCAGAATCCTTAAAGAATACAAAGCATTACAGGGAAATTAAGAACTCGGTTATCCTGTGAAGTTGGTTATGGGAATCATCCTTCCTTTTGCTTTTCAAAAAGTCAGTAGCTCTTCCTCACATATACAAATAATTCTCCATGTATATAATGTAATTCAGGAGTATTTTTTTATTTTATTATATTTATTATCAAAATATTTGTATTAAAACATGATGTCTCTATTTCTTCCCATTTCTCTTATGAAGAGTTTAAGTTATGAAATGCATTATTTGTTACATTTTAATTAGAGTATCACTCTTCTGAAGCCCCCCAAATGGACTAATTTCAGTGAAATAAGCAGAAAAGGCAGGTTTTTTTTTTTTTTGTGGATCATAATCTCTTCCTCTCTTGTACAAGTCTTCAGCCAATGATGCAAAACTAATTCTGGAAAATTAGAAATTCTCACAGTAATGCTGTAAAATAGATAAGTTGCATTATCCTTATCTAAAAAATAGAAAACCAGCAACATGCCCTGGGTGACTAGCCAAAGACGGAGATTTCACAGCAAAGCCAGAAACAACTTTTGAATCCCAAGGGGTCTGTACTTTCTCCCATTAAACATCTCAAATCTGTTTTCTGCCAAATAATCCTAGCAGAAAAAAGTAGGTGACAAGGTGTATGTACTGCTAAGAAAATGTTCAACATTTTGTGCAAAATCTTCTTGGACGTTTCATTTGTTCATGACATGATCTGTTTCCCTTAACTACTTAGAAAACAAGAAAATATAGCAAGGCAAAACTGTGATTGAGCATGAATATTTGTGAATTTTATTTCTCTCCCTATGACTGAACATTAGTATTTACTAATTTTATTTATCTTACTTGTTTGGGAGCTCTTTCCCCTTCCACTGTAAGCTCTCCCTGTAGCAAGTGACTGAACCACCTGGGACCCTCAGGAGAGCACTGCGGTGTTGTATCAGCAGAAGTAAGTCATGATAGAGCTGGCACACCTCTCGCCGAGGACCTGAGCTAAAGCCTAATGAGGTCAATAGGAATCTCAGTTACGTATACTCCTTTGCAGAATGCTAGCTCAAGGGATAAGCACAACTCAAAGCATCAAAATAAAGCTTTAACAGGCATAAGCAAGGCACAGTCCTAGGTGAGTTCCTTGCTAAAGGAGGAAAATTCACTCCAAGGAGAATCCTACTATTCTGATAATTCTTTCTAACTCAAGGGAAAAAAGCAAACTTCTTAGCATTTACTAAAAATTTGCATTCATACACTGGTAAAAAATATGATGAAACTGGAACGAGCCATCTGAAATTATTTTCAAGCACAATTGGCAAACAAAGTGTATTTTTTTTTCCCAAGGCACTTTACTGAAGGAAACATTCACTGGCCTTTCATCCTTTAAAGTCTGGTATTTACAAGTGAGGCTGCTGGCTGTCTAATTGCAGCTCACGAAAACATCACACAATCTCATCTAATCTCTCTCGGTTGTTGCTATATTTAGTTTTCTGTGGGATAATTTACATATACCTGAACTGAATTCTAACTCAGGTTAGAGTGAAAAAGAAAAGAAAAATACTAATGTGATTTGCATGCAAAATTTTTCTAAACAAAAAGGTAAAGAAAACACTGCTCTGTATGGGTACAAAAGCATCTATCCCTACATTACATAGAAAGGTCAACAGATCAGAGCCAGTGCCAGTGACATCTAAATGAAACGATAACTTTCCTTCTGTATTTTGAGTGGGAACAACTCCCAGTCACATCAAAACTATCCTGTATATGTAAAGGGCTTTAAGTTAGGGCAGATGCATTTTGCAGACCTATCCAATCTTCTGGTCCATGTGAGAGCCCCACTCAGCTGGCCTCCAGTGCAAGCTCTCCTTGGAGGCTGCCTTGCACCTTTGCAGCACCATGTCCTGGCTTCTCTCTGGCTTTGGTCAGTAGAAAGCCCAAACTCTGGTTATCCAGTGTTGAGAACCAAAGTTGTACGAGAAAACTCACTGCTGGTAACAGCTGTATACAAAGCAAGAAACAGTCCTCAGTGGGTAAATGCAGGGATCACTTCACCAGTTCATTGGCAGGAATTACTTTTACATCCTCAGCTCCATGAATGAAGAAAAGCCTTCTGAACTTTGATCTTTCTCTGTATAGGTGGAAGAAGATCACTATCCCTGATTAAAATACTTCCCCATCCTTAGAGTTCCCGCCAAGCACCCCACCAGTCTGGGGAAGTGCACATGGTGGGAGAAGAGGGAGATAGCATGGCAGGGAAAGGAAGGTGGTGGTACATAAAGGGAGTATGAGCCCTATGGTGTTTTCCTGTGGGACAAATATTTCATCCCAGCAGAACATGCCTGTGTGTGGGAAAGCCAGCGGAGAAGAGAATTTCAATTTCAAATTCCCCTGAGCAATTGAAAGACAGATGAACAGAAATAGCAAGTGGAAAGCAAGAATCTGAGTTTTGCTCAGTTTTGCAATAAAAGATTTTATAGTGGAATCAACCAAGATGTATACCAGAATTAAGAATCCAGCTCTGAATGCTTTTTGCTTTCTGAGAATCAAAGGCAGTTCATTAGTATTAATAACCTTTTAAAACCAGTTGATTTTTCCCAGGTACCTCTTTCACAGCAGAGGAACCTGGTTTCATTTGCAGAGACAACACATGCTGGTGATACATGTGGAATGCACGTTCAAAAAAGTATTTTATAAAACAGCAGTGATGTGTGCATGCCTTTTCTTTCTAAACGTATGTTATCAGTTTGCTTCCTGGCTGGCTGTGTGGTATTTTTAGATTTTCTAACTATCCGTTAAAAATCTAGACAAGCCCTGGGTCTTTTTGTCTTTCAGGTGCTGATTTCTTCCCAGTAATCTTCATCTGATTATTATTTACTCGCTCTTATCCCTTTAACAGTAAATTCTGCTCTATGGGAGTTTATTTTCTAACTGAAATTAGGTGATGTATGGTTATAAGGCACAATATGCTGGGAGATTAAATATCGCCACATGAAGAACTATCGCAGCGTCTCTATTTCCTGTAAGTACATCTTTGACCATTAGTGTTACTGTTGTTAATATTTTTAAAGATTCTGGTTAATTTGCACAAACTTTCTACTATTTTTTTCCAACACAGCTGTGATGGATTGATGCCTCGCTGTGATAGCTATGAAAATTACTATTCAGCATGTTGTCAGTGTTCTACTTCACAACACTTCAACATCTACCTATCCTCATTTTGCTGGCCTTCAACTCTTTCCCCAATAACATACCTCCTAATTCTTTCAACAAAAGTTTCTGACCCACCAGCTACTTTTTATTTTTCTTATAAAGACTAAACCTGAACTCTCTTAGGATGGTCTCCAGTGCCATATGTTGTTCAGAACTTTTTCTCTGACAGTACTTGAAATGGAAGCATGAATGCAAAGCATGGAGACTCTTCCCAAAGTGTTTCTCTGAGATAATAGTTCCCTTAGAGAACATTGTGTTTAATAACTGCATTTTGAAATGATTTGGTATACTTTTTCAGGAAATGCAGAAGGCCTAGTGCAGCTTTATTGCATAGGAGCTCACTCTGTTGACCATAATAGGAGTTCCAATTTATGGGCAAATATGCTCTTAATGACACATACGATTTCAACATACACATTTGCTTTTGATTAAACTCTGTAACACATTGGTACACCCATGTAGAACTGACATTTGTCTTTATGAATCTCATGTAAAATGACACTTTGAGTCATGCATAAGGAATTTACAAGAAGAACATGACAAAACAACGTCCTTTTTGTGAATAGAGCCCATATTGTAAGCTTTTATTGCTTTACCAGTAATACATAATTAAATATGTCTACAAAGTCTGGCTTTGATCCTGGGGCTTTCTTCCCCAGGTTAAGCTAGATACAGTTCCTGTATCCATGGTACAACTACATAGTAGGTAAGGCTTATGTCCAGCCTGTACTTCTAAAATCAACTCTCTTGTGAATTCATCGTTCCCTAAACATAATCTCAAATAACAGTTTAAAGGTACAATAACATTAAGATTTAAAGTCAAAAGGTCTTGACTTTAAAGAGTCAAGAGATTAAGAGTGGAACATGATTGCAGATGGTCAGCAGCAGATGGGACACATCTTAAAGAGCAGTTTGCAGTTGGTCACAGGCAATATGTACCACGGGGCACGTTCCTGCGCAGCCAGTCTGAGCTACCTATTTGAAACCAGCAAACCAGCTTTGCTCCAGGGGCTCCTCCACTGGCACAAGAGATGAAGTTCACCCCCAGTGAGGTTATGGAAAAGCTGAACAGGGGAAAAATAATTTGGAATTTTGTAGAAATAAAATGGAGGATTCATTAAAAAAATAATTTGTTCATGAATCTTCATCCCTTCCATGTAATTTCTTTGCCAAATTCTTCTTAGACTGAAAAATTAGTAACAGCTGACACTTATTTTGGTTTTAGCTTGTCCTGAGCAATCTCTTGACTGAGAAATTCTATGGGGCAAATTAGAACAGTTTTGACTGAAGGCAACTAAGTCCATCTTTCCACAGTGAGAAGTGGTTTGATTTTCAAAGTATTCAGCATCTGGAGTTCCTTCACAAATCTTCTGAAGGTAACAAATATCCATTTATTTTCTTGACAAAATTTAGTCTCCAGTGCCTCTATTATATTTTGCTTCATAATATTTACTTTCCAAAGCTGATTGATTATAACTATTTGATTCAGACTTCTTGAGCAATTAATGTCACTTAGAAAATTTTCAGGTATCTGCATATGAAACCTGATCCTCACACATACACTGACTGCAGGTATTTTGCAATATTTACTCCAAATTCCCTGTTTTGCAAACATTCCTAGTAGGACAGTCAAGAGAGCAAATAGAAGACAGGATATGAACGCTGCCAAGGAGAATTTGCCCAAGTACTGGAACATCTGCAAAATCCCCCTCCTGCCCCATATTTTCAAGGCCGTAGTGACCTTAGAGAAAGCCAGACTGTGTACGGTGAGGTGGGGAATAGGAAAGGTGATGGCAGAGAAACTGAGTAAGAGAGACACTTGCACCACGTGTACGGAAACAGAGACATTTCTGTATCATTGTAGAGCTTGTTTTTCTCAGCTGGTCAGATGGGTGGGAAGAACGAGAGGCTGGGGAATTCAGAAATACCATCACAGGCAAAATGCTGAGTGTTCATAGTCTGCTTTTTGCTCTGGGAAGAGTGTGAGTGCTCTTAAGGAGGAAGGCTCAGAGCAGTAGCCTTCTTTCAGAGAACCTTTACCAGCATAGCCTCTTTGTTCTGCAGGAAATTCAAGAGTGTTTGATGAAGTTAGTAAAACTTTCATTTGTTTTTATGTTCAGGATTCAATGTTCAGTATATATTCTACATTCAGGGCTGGTTTCTAATTTCCTCTGGAGAGACAACCCACAGCACCAGGTCTATTTGTCTACGGCAAAAGCTGGAGCCTAAAATGGTGCTGAAGGCTAAGCTTGCCAGGAACCTTATGGCAGAAGAGGAAACACAAATGAACAACTGAAAATTAATTCATGACTCCAGGAAAACACCTGAATTTGCACAGTTACAGCCATCAAACTGTCTGTATATGAGTTTTAATCTTCATTTTAAGTACTGCAAATAGTACTCGGTACAGCTAAGGTTTCCAACACCTCCTAGAAGACCTCATTGTCCATTGTCCCTGATATTCAGACTTACACTGTTCACACCAAATGCTTGCGTATCTGCCTTTGAAAATTTTAGCACCAGAAGTTAAACTATTACATTAATGAAAAATATGTTGTTTTCCCTGAAGTAAAAAATAAACCCCCAATCTTAAAACTTCTTGTTGGACAAACAACTTAAGACTAATGGAGGAGTTGTCCTTAAGTCAGGGATGCACTTTTTTCCAATTTGTCCAATAAACAAGCCTCTTATTTCACACATCCTGAGTGGCAATGTGTAAGGGCTTTGTAAATAAATTCTCTAAAGATCTATCTGCAGTGAACATGCTCCACCTCCCCATGGCAGACATGCTCCCTGCACTGCATCTATACATTTTTAGAGGGGGTTTGAATACACTTTCCCCTTTCATTGCAATTGTCTGTAACTGTAATTGTGAATCATGTGGACCCAGACCATGGGATGGAGATATGGGACAACGTCTCTCTTGAATTCCCAAGTTCCCAGTCTCTGCGCAGACAGATTGGGACAGAAAGGATAAGGACATGGGAAATGCCTATGGAGGACTTTGTGTGTGAGAAGGAAAGTTTGAAATAGGTTTGTTTGTGATGCCAAGAAGATTAAGTTTAAAAAAAAATCTGAAATCTTTGTGTTTTCTCTTGAATGGTTGTCCTGACAACCTATTCAGATTATAATGCTGATTTTTTGACTTTTACTGGTTTTCCTTTCAATCTACATCAGATCTTCTAGGTATAGCCGGAGCAACCTACTATTGCACATAGTGCTCCCTCCTGACAGCATTTCTATGCTTATTCTGTGTTCATGTTCTTATTTGTGTTTTATTTTATTGGATTTGCAGTGCTTTTAACTTTTTTAAATCCTCAAAATAGGGATCTCCTATTTATCACTGTTACTTAATGAACAAAATCCCTTATATTACTGATATAATGGGAAAACATCGACAAGTTACAATATTTTGACATAAGACAAGCAGAACAAGCCATGTGACCATTCTATTTTTAATAAATCCCCTTCACATAGTTTCTTGATTCTATAGGAAGCTCTTCTTGGGGTTATTTCCTCTAATCCCATGAGCAACCAGATTATTTGTGTATTGCAATACCACCCTTTTTTCAGTGTGTAGCTTCCTTTTCCAACATTTTGCTTCAGTCTTACTTGGCTGGATGCAAAATGTTCTGATCTCTGCTTCCCTCTTTTAATCCTTCCAGTCCCTACTACATTGATAAATTTGTCAATTCACATGAAAACTGTGGCAGTCTTCAGATCTGGCATTTCTTTTGATAGGTGAATATTTTCCAGGGTCCAAGGGATGCTGAGCTACACTTGCACCCCTCCTTCACTTCATGTGGAGAACTGCTTGCCTCTGTGGTCACACTTCTCCCTTGGGGTTTAGGCACCATTGACACAAGTACTTTTTTTTTACCTTCTTCTGCACCAAAGCTATTACAGGGCTTTTCTCATCTCATAGACTTCAGAGTTTCTCATAACTCTTGGTTCTCAGGTTTTGTGGGAAGGAGGCTGGGTGCTGGAAGTTATCAGTGAATTTAGGGCTGACTTCTAATGTGTTTATAGGTAGGTCATTGATTCCCATTACTTTTAATTAAAGCTATGTTTTCTCATCTTAATATCTTACCATATTATGTACATACAGTGGCCATGAAAAATAAAATGTGATAGGCTAAAGTTTGCCTGGGAACAGGAAAAGCAATAGACTATTCAACTGAGAGATGTATTATGTAGTGAAAAGTACAAAATTTAATACTAACAGTATAAAAGAGGTTGCACATAAAGTTGTCTCCTTCCTTATAGAAATATGAGTCTGCAAGCAGCCTGTGTGACATTGTAACATTAGCAACTGAAGGATGTGTACAAAGCATGAAGGCTAAATACTTACACTTCCAAAAAGACCACTGTTTTCTCATAGGACAGAGGACATTTTTTATTGCACTAAGAGCTGGCACTTAAAATTAAGGACAGTTTAAGAAATATGGAGAAAAACTGAATTAGGTATTTCTGCAGGAATATTTATTTTGTAAAGATTGCAAACTTACCTGTGATTTATCCTAGATAACTCACACTGGAACTAATAGTCAAGCCTTGATCTGGTATTTTTTGACAGAAAAAAAGAGCTTTTCAGCTTAATTTGAGTTTGGGTATTTCAAAGCGGGTATTTGCAAACTCAGAAAAAAAGACCTTTTCATTAATCCATCATTTTGGAAACAGTCACACTAACCCACAACCACATTCAAATACAAAAATCCTAATGGGACTATTTTCTTACTAAGCCTGTAATAGTTTACATTCACCTAATGGCCTGGGGTTATAAGCAAACTACTCAATTAGAGAATTTAGGCTGGTTGCCCACATATTTTAGAGCAAATTATCCCTTCACAAATGCAGAACCCCCTATATAAAACGCCTAAACAGTATTTCCTGTTAAAAAAAGCAAAAATACTATTCCCTAAATTCCCACCTTAAGCCTACTAAGTATTTCTCTTTATGCTAGTATAGCCATTTTATGGAGAAATATTTGTTTTTGCCTCACATACTTCAATCTAGACCCTTTTGCTGGAATGTTTTTAACCTTCCAAGCAGCTAAAAAATGTTAATGCAACATTTTTTTTTTCTCAGAGTAAGATTTTAAAGAGTAGTTTCCCACTCTCCTTATTGGTGATACTGGAACACAGACGTCTTCCAAAAGCCTGGTGTTTTGAAGCTTCAAGGATAACTAATCTTCCTTTTCTAAGGACTCTCTGAATTATCTTTTAGTACTTACTGTTTCTTCTACTGTTTCTCTCATTTAAAAGAGAGGTTGATGCTTTCAGCCTATAAACACCCATTAAAAGTTCCTCACCCTATTATGCCAAGCTGCTGCTCCTAATTGTATGCAGGTGGGTGCATCACTGAATTTTCATTTCAAAGACAATGATTTTAAAAATAGAATGAATCAGATATCAGCTCCTCAGACCCACTTCTGACATGGAGATGTGTGGTTTTGACTGTGTACAGGGGATGAATGTCTCCCTCATAGTGTTTGATTGTAACAGAGCAAGTCCAGCTCAGGCCCAAAGTGGGTGGATCAGTATCATGGGTCCAATGGCACTGGTGTGGTTTTGAGGCTGTGGATGGTGGGGTTCCCACCTCTGCTCCTCCCATGGTGCTGTCTGCTTTCATGGTCAGGTGAAATGACTTTCTGGGAGATGCAATATGAGCTGAATGAACTGTTGGTTGGTGGATCTGCAAGTGCTTGAGACACAGATCCTTTTGCAAAGGAAAATATTTTATATGTATGCCATGAGTGCTGTCACGATTATGAGTACCAGTGATGTGTCTTTTCTCTTGTTTGAGATCTGGGGTAAAGAATGAGGGTGCTGCTAGCTCTTGCCTTCAAGGCCTTTTTGGAAGCTTATGACAGCTTTTTCCGTGATTTCAGTCAAGACAGAAACTTTGTCCTCTAGCACAGAGCATGTAGATGGTCTTGTACAAAATTCTGCTGAAGCCAAAGAGTTGGTTGTGGAACACAGGTTGTGTTCATCTGAAGACAGAATTTAGCTCAAAATGTGAAAATATATGTAGTGTGATTTAGGTTAATAAATGAAAAGCCTTTTAGTAAAGCAATGAGATAGTGAGGAGACATTTGAATGCCCAAGGAAGACTTTAGAGCAGATGAGTCTGCCATTTTTTACAGGTTTGACATTTCCAGTTCTAACTGCCTCCCTTCAATGCTTTATGTAGTCCACTCATCCTTAAAAGTCAGAATCTGTGGGATTTCTTTACTATGGCACCCAACACAAGCTGACACTTTTGAAGGTATGTGTGTTATAAAATTAGATGAACAGAACAATCTCCTGGACCAATGCACAGCTCAGATAATACAGCAGCAAACGACAAATGAAAAAACATATGCTGTCTTGCAACTCTGCTAGTCTGCAAAAATTGTGAAGGGCAAGAGTAGAAAGAATAGATTAAAATTGCCAAGTAATTAAGGAGATTTGTGTCACAGAAGTATCAGAGGGAATCAGGTCTCAGTCCTGCATTATGTGTGGACCTCTACAACTGTGAAGTACCCTACTGAAGTTTTGGGGAAGCATGCAGCTAAACTATCCCACTTAGACTCTGATGAAGGATTAGGGTCTAATTTCATCCAACGCTCAAACAATAGAGAAGATGTAAATTCTAAATTAAGGAAAGCACATGTTAAAGAGCAAAAGATTACATCAGTGGAATAAAAGCAGCATGAAGAAGCAAAGAATTATTTTAGATATATATGAATTAATTTAACAAATATATGTCAATGCATGTATTTTTGAAAGCAATGCTAAAGAAGTGTCTTCACGAGAGCTTTAAAATCAGCAGACTGCAGGTGGCTATTCCATGAGTAGGCTGTTCTGCTCTTAGGGAAATCAACAGCCGTTCTACCAGTAGGGAATCATATCCTCAAGAAAATTGTTAGCATCACCAGAAAAACAAAAGGCAAATATTCTTTGTTTTCTCAGAATTCCTCATCAAGCAGGTTTTCTTCTATTAAGGTGGAATTTCCTTATTAAAAAGTACGGTAAATTACTTGCAAAGCTAAGAATAATATCAAAGGAATATGCAAGTATTTCAGGACTCAGGATCAGACTAGAAATTCTGGAACAAACTGGGTAAAAACAAAATGCCCAATCTCTCTGTGTGATAGAATTTGATTAAGGTTTATTGGCTTTTTACTACAATTTCCAATTTGACAGGCCCTACTAAAGCTAAAATTGAATTTCATATACAAAGCTTATGTGGTTATGTTTGTTATTAGCATTGTCTTCCCCAGAGATATTTGGATTTTGTTTAACTGAAAAATAAACAAGTTAAATGCCGAATTGCCTGGCTAAGACAGTTATATGATGTGGTCTTTTCCTTTCATTACAAAGATTGTGAGTTTTGGGATACATGTTTAGGAGTTTGTGGTTACTTTACTTTAAATCTAATACTGTGGACTTATAATGTTTTTGTTCAATGTTCTGCTCTTTTCATATAAAGTTCTGTGTCCTGGCCAATTTATGGCCAGACTTATCCAATAAACAAGTTTGTAGGAATGCATTTATAGATTGTTAGAAATATGTGTGGTGCCTGCACTTTTCTCAGCAATAATGTAATGACTTATTTTTACTGTTAATTTTTAGTTATATTACAAGAAAAAGGGAAAAGAATTTGCATATGTCAGAACTTATTTTCCTAAAAAATAGAAAAAAAATAGGAAGATGCAAAGGTAAAGGTTAAAAATAATACCTAACAAGTATGGATGGATTCCTCTGCTCTTGTATGCCAAGCCCAAGACATTTTAAAGAGACTTGATTTTAAAAAGGTAGACAATTAGTACTTTCTGAAAATTAAATCCCTTGCAGTATCTCAACTGAACCCACAAAATCTTTCTGAAAATTTTCTTGGTAAATCAAAGTGTAAGCAAACAAGCCAAACAGGAAAGCATATGATTTGCCAATACAGATATCAGATAGGTATAATTTAGTACATTACTTTACAGAATAGGAGATGGATAGTTATGTTGTGGAATTTTCTAGGAATCTCAGGACCCAGTTTGCTAGCCGTGAGTCATTCAAGCATAACACAGAGACAGCACTGAAATGTCTACATCTTAAATATAGGGAAAGAAACACATGGCAGGTGGGCCATCAATAAGCCAAGACTGGTTTATTAGCAATGTGCCAAATACTGTTATTTTTCACTGATCTTCTCAGTGCTCTGTGGTTTTAGATCTTTTGTGAAAATGAAGAGAGGTTGTAATGTTTTGAAGAACAAATTGCTAAGACAAGCACCTAGAAAAATGAGAATAAGTAAGTTTTCATTGTACATTAGGGCAAGATATTCAGGATTAGCATCTATCTGTCTTAAAGTGAAGATAATGAAATGAATGTGTAGAACAACTATCCTTCATAAAGAACTAAAATTACGACAAGCATAAAATGTATTATAGTATATTTTTCTGCTTTTCTGGCATGAAAGAAATGATCTAGTATTGATAAATATATATTACTTAATAAAATACCTCAGACATAACAAAAATATATATTTTGCCCTAAAGCAAAAATCCTAGACTTCGCTACATGCTATTTCTATTTCCTGGTAACCTCCTTTATTCTCAATAGGACTCTATTTGATGTGCTACTTGTGCTGGAAATCGAGCCTTTTCTAGCACATTTTGTTCTGGTTAGTTTTGCCTAGAGAACTGAAGTTTTATTTCAGATTTTTCTCTTCCCCCCATGTCCCATCTGCACTTTACCTTTGGCTCATTACAGCTTTATTATTGGCCTTACTTTTCACTGGTTGATTGGTTGATTATTGGTCGGTTTATGACTGGAACATGGAGAGTACCCCAAAAATGTGCAATAGAAACCCAACTCACTGCTCTGAAATGGCAGTTCCCAAATGTGTTTTTAAAATTCAAGACATTAATTTTGCCTAAGCACCTCTGTGTAGCCAAAGCAGACTTGAAATGACCTTGAATCCTATCATTTGAGGTCATCGGAGTGATTACAGGAGAAATTCTGCTTTTTGTTCATCTTCTACATGTATTTAATGAAATACATATATTTTAAGAAAGGGAATATTTTTTGACATCGTTCTAATATAATTCATTCAAGCTCTGTTTCAGACTTTTGCTGGTATGACACACTAGGAAAATATCACGTTGCCTGGGAGTTTTGCATGTGGAGGGACTAATTTCAGATCTTAAATTATCTAAACTTGAAGCAGTAATAGTTGTAGTAAAGGATACTCAGTAGCTGAAATATGTTCAGAAATTTTGAATGCTTTCAAATTCCACATTTTTTGAAAAATTATTTGAAAATCATGTGTGTGAAAAGACTAACAGAGGTTATAACATTAAGCATGAACACAAAGCAACTGTTGTTCATTGTCCTTCAGCTTGCAAGATATATATTTGCTTGCAAGGGGAGCTCTAATACTTGTCATCTTTAACTGAATGAAATCACAGATACTTTTACATGTGGATTTTATTATATGAATTGGTTTATAAGCCTGTTATTTAACATGATTATATGAATTACGAACTGTGATTTTATTTCTTTTATAATCTTTGTAGAGCTTGCCATATTTTTACATGTCTATGTCTGGCACTGTGCACCTTTGAAACTGTGCCAAAAATATTTATTGTCCTATTTCTGGCATTCTGGGACTCCGCGGTTCCGTTTGGTTTCCAACCAGAACAAAGCTTATTAGCAGATCCAGTTATTGGTACTTTGCTGAAAACAATTTTATATGTAAATTTAATACTTCATTAAAGTAAGCTCTTGTAGCAATCAGGAGTATGTATGAAATGCATTTAACGTAGGTAATGTTCTATCTACCATTTTGAGCAGTTATCAAAAGCAAAATATATGTACTAATTAGAACTTTCCTCCTCATTGCCTGTCTCCTCCAGCTTGACTAATAAGAAAGCACTAAAACGCAGTCAGGTTGAATAGAAACGGGATACCGTTCCCGCACTTCTCTGTGCTCTGCACACACACGCAGCGCCCTCGAAGGGAGGCTCGCTGCAGTAAGAACAGCGCATTCTCATTCGCCCCTTGAATCACATTTACTTGGTTCCAAATTCCATTATTCTTAATCAAGTAAAAATCCTCTTAAGGTCAACAGGAGTTTCATTCAAATTACTTCACAATTTGGCCCTCATTTTGTTGGGTTAGTTCCCACTTTGCCCAGTAGGCACAACCATATTAAAAAGGCTATTGGAAAGCATTCTTTATTTTGTTTAGCTTCAAGGAAAGAGATGTTAATAAAATTTAAGGATGTACTTATGTGTTTATTAAAGAGGAGGAATCCTGTTGAATCAGAACCCTAATTTGTTTAAAGAGCAAACTGCTCCAGGAAGCAAAAATAATATAGCTGACTTAGGTATTAGTATAGCTTAAATACTTTCAGTGAGAATAATCACGCTTTCATTTGGAGACTAGGGAAAATTGATTTAGTATGTTTTTTTACAGAACATTGAGTTATTGTTTATACAGTAATTTTTCTAACTATAAACATATATTACTCATTATAATCATTAAAGAGTCAGAAGCTTGAAGTCATGCCCATCAGGGAAGGGAATGCACTTTATGTATATAATAACTGCTTCTAAAACTTCATACATTATTTGAAGCATAACTTATCTCAAATAGAGGCAAAACCATCTTTCTGCTTCTCATGTGACAATTTCACACTAGGCTTCTTCTGTTTGTTCATGAGATCTTAATGATAGAACAAACACATACATTTCAGTGTTTTATGAGAAATCACTTTCCTGATTCATTGTGCCACAAAAATAATCCAAAGTTTAACCATGTTCCTAAACATGCTGTCAGACATTTATAGTACTCAAATGAAGATGATACTGCCACCCCTGCTTTAAACTTCATGGTCTTTCAAGGATAGAAAAGTTCGCAGTTCACACTCTAGGCTATCAACAAAGAGGTTTAGGACATAAAGAGGTTTTCTTGATTTAAAGGTTTTAAATGTTTACATTTTTTGCCACAGAACAATAATCAGCAAAATAATAATAGTAATAATTGTATTACTAATAAGTAATACTAATAGTTATATGGTAATAGCAGTAGCAGCAGTAACAGCAGCAGTGACAGTGATAGTGACAGCAGTGGCAATAGCAAAAGCAAAAGTAAGTAATAGTAGTAATAATATTAATAATAGTAATATTAATAATAATTATTATTATTAATCAAAAGCAAAGGTCTTAATCACAACAAGAATAATTTATGGAATTAAAAAGTTCATCTTGGCTTTTTATGATGATTGTATGCAACTGTGAAAATATTTCTGTATGAGGCATTCACTTGAAATGGTATCTTCTGGCCTGATGGATTATGTATTTCTTTTTCAGGTAATAATTTATTAGGAAGAGTCAGATGCAAAGGTGTCGTGGTTTAACCCCAGCCAGCAACTAAACACCACCCAGCTGCTCACTCATTCCCTGCCTGGTGGGATGGGGGAGAGAACTGGAAGAGTAAAAGTAAGAAAACCTGTGGGTTGAGATAAAGACAGTTTAATAGGTAAAGCAAAAGCTGCGTGCGCAAGCAAAGCAAAACAAGGAATTCATTCACTACTTCCCATCAGCAGGCAGGTGTTCAGCCATCTCCAGGAAAGCAGGGCTCCATCATGTGGAATGGTTACTTGGGAAGACAAACGCCATCACTCCGAACATCCCCCCCTTTCATCTCCTTCCCCCAGCTTTACATGTTGGGCATGACATCACATGGTATGGAATATCTCTTGGGTCAGCTGGGGTCAGCTGTCCCGGCTGTGCTCCCTCCCAGCCTCCTTGCTGGTAGGGTGGTGTGAGAGGCAGAAAAGGCCTTACCTCTGTGTAAACACTGCTCAACAATAATGAAAACACCTCTGTGTTATCAACACTGTTTTCAGCACAAATCCAAAACATAGCCCCATACGAGCTACTGTGAAGAAAATTAACTCTGACCCAGCCAAAACCAGCACAGAAAGACTTCATTAAAATGCTAGAGCACTGAAATGCTCTACACGATAAAATACTGAAAAGCTCAGGGAATAAGAGTCAACTGTAAGAATACAGACATCTGACACTGCAAATATGACAGTTCGATGAGAAAATCAAAAGAAGCATATACTAGTGCATATAAAAAATTAATTCAAAGCTACGATATCTTCCTCAGTACTGCTGTTACAAACCTCATTTCTAAAGCACATCATGCCAAAATACGGCATGAAAGTCACCCCACCTCCGGAACACCACCTCTTTGTATGCTTTGAAATGATTAAAATGTCATGAATTAAACAGTTAATGGTTAATCTGTTTTTAAGCCTTTCTTGCAGCTTCTAAGTTATATCTGTCTCATGGCTTCAGGCCTGAAGTCTTTCTAGCTCACCAGTTCCCTCTATCAGGGCTCTGTCAGTCCCTTGTAATCTGAAAAATTTTCTCTAGATCTTTTCCCAGTCCCAGTCCTAACTGAAACTTGCAACAAGACAAGACAGGAAAATAGCCTGGAGTCATCATGATCAGTCACGTCAGTTAAGAGTAAAGTGCAGGTTTGGTGTAACAGATATGTCCACACAAGGAAGTTATTAATTACCTATGTATTTTCCTGTATTGGTAAAAAAAAAAAAGTTCCTATATTGCTTTATCAAATATATTATTAACTTTTTTTTTTTAACCAAAGCTGAATTACACAGGACATTCACAAATGTGTGTTAATTACTATGTATGTGTCACTTCTCAAGTGCCAGCATGCACTCATTCTGTTCAAGATGCACAGGAAACAGAGTCCAGGCCCCGAGAAACATGAACTATTGTTGGCTTGATTCAGTTTTGGCTTATGCTAACACCACTGGCTGCGGTACATTCAGCTGAGAATGGGATGTAAGGACACTGCAGCAATCCAAATACCCGACACCAAGTCCATTCCACCAGTGGCGATAGAGTAGCTTTGCAGGTGGAGAGCAGAGCCACAGCAAGGAGTGCCTGGACTGCATCCCTAACAGCTTGGGCTTACTTTAATCACTGAGGTGCCCACAGGGTGTGAGGAAGTGGCCTGAAGCGAAGCTGTGCTCTTGAGGAATACCCTGTGGTGTACTGCAATGAGCACAGAATGGCTAACCGAAACAGAGTAACTGGGGCACAGTACCCCAGTTTTGGTCTGCGCAATGCAGCACAGAGCAGCACCTAATTCTCAAACTTCATTGACTAACAGTGTGGTAAAAAACTAGTGGGATGGCGGCACATGCAGACCATAGTCAGTAGCGGTATGGGTAGTGGTGTTTGTGATCTTAAAGCTATTTATGTACCCTCATCTGCTGCAACGACATCTCCATTTGCAATATAGACAATGGTTCTGTTTCAACACCTAAATTCTCCCAGCATCTAAATCAGTCAAACTACATGGCCTCTCTAGCCAGAGAAGTCCAAAAGGGTGTACTTTAAGAGAATGCTGAACATACATTGGAAGCCTAATTAAAACCCTGAAGTAAACACATATCAGCAAAGCTAAGCTTCTCTTAACCAGATAGCATTTTCCTAAGGATGTATAGGACCATATATTTATTTAGAAAAATAAATCAGACTACTAGGCTACATATATTCCTAACATACATGAGTGTTATGAATGTTACCATGGGAAAACTCTTCTTGAAGGCAAAACAGTCTTAGGGTGTGAAACCAAAACATTTAAAAAAAAAGTTTATTACTAATTGTTCAGTGTTCTGCATATAGAGGGACCGAAAGTGCTAAATGCTATGTAAGATGCTAGGGAAAATTCTGGAGAGTTACTCTGCTGTTAGAGTGGTTACACAGAATCAGGTTAAACACCAAACCCACTGATAATTAAGGATTTTGAAAGGAATTTATTTAGAGTTTTAGATACTCTGTAGGGCACAGTTTTGAATTAGATTAATGAAAATTGTAGGCTGACTGATTCGAAGTTATGGTTTTATCCTCACCAGCTACATGGGCACAACTTCTTCTTTTAGGTAGATATTGGCTCTGAAGCAAACCGGTAGCTGCGTGCTATCGTATAACATCACAAAGCTGAGACACTTACCTGCATGTAAAGTTCAGTAATGGTAGCTAATAACACCTTTTTAAAACTACCAGATAAATAGATTCATAATCGTATAGCAGCAATTAGAACTTCATGGAGGAGGCCTGCATAAAAATCAGTTCTGTAACAGGGCCTAAGGACATGAGTACAGCCTGGGATCTCCCTCACAATTCTGGTTCAGCCCTGAATCAGGGCTGGATTTTGTGGTAACTTGAAAAAGGTTATGACAATTCTGGAAAAAAAAAAAGGGAGAAGGTTCTTGGAGATGCCAGTATTGGCTATAACATTTCAAAAAGCCTTTAAATATGTTATAATAATTATTTGGGTTTATTTTAAGTGAATACTATGCTAGACCATGGAAAAAAGATGCTGGTATGCTTAAAAATGTTAGCTTAAAGATGACTATTTAAATCAGCTTCTCTCCAGCAACACACCACATTGAAGTATGAAAACCAAGAGTGGACTATAGCTGCATTTCACATGAAACAAAAAAGGAAGATATCCTCTCAGCAGAGGGATAGTCATTGCTACAAGGGTTTAAACATATGTGGCTCTAGAGTGCAAGCTGAAGCAAAGGAAAGGCGCAGTCACCGAGTCTGTTTTGACTTGGAAAGAAAGGAACAGTCTAGGTCTCAATGAGAAAAATAAAGCTGGAGATGCAGGTTACAGTTTTGACCTCTGTAACCAACAGCAGAGCATTTCTAGTATAGTCAGTGGCTCTGCATTGACTGCTGTTATTTTGCTTTTGCCTTGAATGAACTTACTTGAAGCCTGTTCTAGACCATGATTTGCAGCTGAAGTTGTTGCTTAGCTGATATTGGAACTAGTTAATAATGTAGAGTAGCAAGATTCACTCTGAACACTGGCAGAAACTAAAAGAGTTAATTTCCCAGTGCCAAAACTAGGAATGAATGCCTGGCAGATGATTATGCTCAGCAGTTCTACTTAAAGCTTGAAGCTGATTGTGTTGCCTGAAAAGGTAGTGGAATATCTTGTTTGTCCTCACCTAGCCTAAAAGCCTTGCCTAGTCTGTTTGGATTTAAATTATTTTTAAAATTGTTGTACTGGGTCTAGCTGGGATGGAGTTGACTTTCTTCATAGCAGCCCGTATGCTGCTGTGGTTTGGATTTTGTGACTAAACCAGCACTGATAATACAGCAATGGTTTGGCCATTGCTGAACAGTACTTGCACAGTGTCAAGGCTTTCTCTTTTTCATGCTATGCTCCCTTAGTGAGTAGGCTGGGGGTCGGCAAGAAGTTGGGAGGGAAGACAGCCAGGACAGCAGATCCGAATTGGCCAAAGGGATACGCCATACCATATAACTTCATGCTCAGCAATAAAACTGGGATAGCAGCATAAGAAGGTGGGCAGGTTCTGTCTTCCAGGGCAGACAATTGCTTGAAGACTGGCCGGGCATTGGTCTGCTTGTGGGAGGTGGAGAGTTATTTCCCTTGCATCAGTTTTTTTTTTTCCCTTCACCTACTAAACTTTCTTTTAACCCAACCCACGAGCTTTCTTACTTTTACTCTTCCTAGTTTTTCCCCCACCCCACTGCGGGGGAGTGAGCAGGAGGCTGTGTGGGTGTTTACCTGTTGGCCATGGTCAACCCACCACTACTGGAAAACCCCCAACATTTATAGGGTGTGTAACAATGCATCATTACATATGACAAATTCAACAATGCAGGGTCAGCTGAAGATATACAGCTTCCGCATGGGAATTTCTACTTCACGGCAGGACTGGGAAGAACTTCCTTCTACATCTGTGCACATGCTCCGACTTCCGTAGCTGTAGTGGTAAAACTTCTGAGCAAGGCACTGAAGACCTTGTGAGAAAGACAGTGCAAACAGAGCGAGTATTCTCTGTTCCGCAGTCCTCTCGGCACCGGACAAGTGATGATGGGTGTCAGCCAGGACAGGGCACCACGTATGAGAACCGATAAAAGTAGAGCACCAAGAGAGAGGGCACTGTTATTACAGCAACGTAAATTAAAGGTTTCTCTCCAAACAGGTTCAACGGTTGCCTACTGGAGAGAAGGGAACGGTGAGAGCAGTCCCCTTGCGTGACCCTGAGGCGACTCCAGCACCTGCTCATCGGCAGAGGCTGAACACGAGAACTCCAGAGGCTGCTGCAAACCTTCACACGGCAGTCTGACCCTCACGTTCCTAGGTTTCAGCGTCAAAACACTCTTTTTTCTGTCAGTCAGTGTCAGAGAGCTCACCATACCGACACGCGCCTCCCCACCGCCCGCCGCACCTCGGCCGCCGCCCGCCGCCTCACGCTACGTCCCGGCCCCACCC
>WEKW01012447.1:10754-30489 GCA_013389905.1 Sula dactylatra | reverse complement strand
TAAACTAAGTATAAAATATTACCTCCCCCCACAAAGAAATGAGTCCATGAAAAAGGACTGATAGTGAAGAGGTAGTCTGGAATATTTGTGTTGGTTATATAAAACATGTGTATTTTAAATTATGTTATTTTTCTAGGCAAGTCGTTGTGAATTTATCAAGGCTAAATGTACCTTTAGCTTGTTTGGTGTCTAAGTTTTAAGAAATTCTCCAGCCCATATCATGCAGTAGCAATTAGGAACAAAGAACATGGGCTTCCTAGGTAACTAGTAGCTATGACTGCTCTGGTTTTAATGTTTCAGACTGAACTGGAATATATAATTTTATATTGAATCTGCTGCTAGATGTAACAATTGCCGTGTAGACATCTATGATGTCATTGTAGGGTATCAAAAGTCAGACAGAAGATCCGTAAATTCTTTTGTGAAAATTTCTAGTAACAAAGCAAAGCCCACAGGAGGACAAACCTTCAAGCCTGAAGTGACTAAAGACATATTAGAATAATTGTTTTGTATCTGATTGGTGATAAAACATCCTTTATTCAGGAAGAGATCAGTGACTTACTAATATTAGCTAATTAAATCTTGTAACAGATTGTTGTGTTGATATGTTCACTATTAGAACCTTATAACCTTTCATCTTCTTAATGTTTTCACTGTTTTTGGTTTTGTCTGGTTTTTGGGTTTTTTTGTTTTGTTTTGTTTTTGGGTTTTTTGGGGTTTTTTTTTGTGAGATCTATAAAATAGACCTAGTTTAATTACAGTTTCTACTTCTTTGAACCAGCCAGAGTTTCTCCTTCTTGGTTTCTATTGCATGACTTAGTTACCAATCTAGACTTGTAATGAAATTCTGTTCTTTATTAGGCTGTAATCTGAAATCTTAGAATCTACAAGCTAGCAGAATAAAAATCCTAGAAGTGACACATTGTCTTGTCTACTATAACTAGTTTGCCATTGTGGATTTATAGGACACAGCATTATGGCAACAAGAGAGTTTTCAGCACCATGGCAGATTAAGTGCAAGAGCCAGACTTGCTTGAAATTGAAATACGCCAACTGAGAAATATTCTTTATAAAACAGTGTAAAATTTAGTTAGGACACTTTTATTACACAGGAACAGTGAACACTAATAAGTCAGGATTTATGTGTTCGATATAATTGCCTATTAAAATAAGCACAAGACATAGTTTAGTGTAAGTAACAAAAAATGATTCTCTATCCTAAGAGAATTTCTGCCAACATAATTTCCTATGGAGTGGATAGATAGAGGCTATCTTACTGAACAAAAACTTCATGTGGAGCTACTATATATTTGGCTACAAAATTTCATATATTATTTCTCTTTAAATTCCTGTGGAAAAATGTGTATGTAATTAGAAGACTGAAAAAAAAATGCTGATATAGTAAGAGTGCGTATGAATAGAGAAGAGCAGGAAAATAAATTTTTAGAATATCAGCTTATTTTACTAAAAGAGAAGAAACAAAAAATGGCAAGCCTTGTTTTTCATTCTCTCAGTAGCAGCTCCCTCTGTTTTAGCCAAGTGTTCTTTACAACATTTTGGGAATATGATAGTTAAAAACAAGCAAAACATTCTATTAGTAACTATATACTATTGACTTTTCCCTTTGCTTCTGTAAAAATACAAATAACAGCAAACAAAGCCCAAGCCAAACACCGTTCAGAGGTAAGTAATCATTACTTCCAGTTTCCATTCAGTTTTATTTGAAAAGTCTAGTGCCTGGTTTCACAATTCTGCCAATTGCTGACGTGACAGTAAGTTCTGAAATAAGAAACTGCACACTGATTTGAGTCCCCATTTCAGAAGATAGGAGTAAAAATATTTTTAGCTTTAGTCTGACAAGGTCAGCTATTAGCTACCTTACTTGTACTTTCTTTGTACTGTACTCAAATATTTTATATGATTAATTTTGAATACTATGAAAATCAAAAGGCAGTCTGCAAATGATGGCTAGCTTCTATCAAGCCACATAGATTGCATAGGTGCAACCCTTAAGGAGCTGATGACATAATTACATAGCTTATGGAAGGTTAATACAAATGAGGAGATAATCAAAATTCCCAGTCTGTTAAATTCTTAATTTTGAGGTTGGTTGCATGGCATGATAAATGCTAGAAAATCAGAAGTATGTAAATGCCTATAGTAAAACTAGTGAATTCTAGTCTATGAGTATTCCCAAGATATACTTGTTGAACATCCTTAATAAATGCACCATGTCTGGCTGGGATGGAGTTAACTAGAGCCCTGGAGTGTGGATTTGTGGCTAAAACAGTGTTGATAGCACACCAGTGTTTCATCTGTTGCTGAACAGTGCTTGCACATCATCAAGGCTTTCTCTTTTTCCCACTCTGTGCCTGCAGTGAGTAGGTTTGGTGTGGGCAAGAGGCTCAGAGGGGACACAGCCAGGACAGGTGACCTGAATTGGCTGAAGGGATATTCCATACCGTATAACAAGGTGCTCAGTAATTAAAAAATGCAGCAGAAGACAAAAAGGAGGGGTTTTAGCTTCCAAGGTGGCTGTTGCTTGGAGAATGGCTGGGCATTGATCTGCTTGTGGGAGGTGGTGAGTGATTTCCTTTTCATCGCTTCCCCCCCCCCGCCATTTTTCCCCTTCTCTCTTTACTTCATCTATTAAATTGTCTTTATCTTTACACACAGGTTTTTCCACTTTTTTTGGGCTTCCTATTTTCTCTCTGTTCTTCTGGGCAGGGGTAGGGGGAGCAGCTGTGTGTATGTGTGCTTGGCTGTTGGCTGTGGTCAACCCACCACAATAACAAAGCAAACTTGAAAAACATTTCCAGTGTGGCCATTTATAATTTATCAATCTCTACAGGTATTTTTGGACACACTGAACATAATTTTCTGTCAGGGACTACAAAAGGCATATATGCTAAAAACACCTCCATCTTTTCCTACAAAAAACAATGGAGACAGATCAAAAATATTAAAATAGCAAGCTGAAATTGGATTCCTAATTTCAGTATGAAGATTCATTTGAGTAATCCACTGTCTACTGCCAATGGGGAGGACTAGACATCAAAAAAAAAACCCTTAGAAAACCTGTGTACTGAGTGGGATGCTACAGGAATATCTGAGCACCAGACCCTGTCTCGTTTCCCCCAGTTTCCCAACCTTCAACATGCTCTGCCTTCCCCTGGATGGATGACAAGCATTGAAAAGAACAGGACATGCAGTAGCAATGGTAGTGGTAGTTTTCTTTTGCATATCCAGTAGCAGTCAGAGTGCTCAGGAAATGGAAAATCTGAGATGTGGAGGTTTAGATGAATGGAGAATTTCTGTCAGATCATGAAGGCAATTATTTGTTTTAGACACTTTAAAGAGTTGGGAAATTATGGAGACTGTCATCTGGATTGCTGTCTAGGACTTTGATCTGCGACTTGATAGGGTCTGGATCTGTCCGATGTCTTTTTCTCTACCCTTAGACTATAAGGTGAATAGACTAAAGCTTTTCAGACTTTGATCAGTCCAGCAGATTTTCAGAATATCCCTAACAAAAGGAATTACCTTTCTGTAGATTTAGATGCTCTGAAGAACTGTCAGAGTAGTTAAGTTCATCTTGTGAATGCAGCTAGCATTGGGCTGTTCCTTTGCTGCCATAAGCAGTCCCAATGAGCAAAGACAGACAGAACTTTCTTCTCTGTGGGCACTGAGCAGGCCTGATGTGAAACAGCTCCAATTTACAGGCCGTGAATATCACCATTAGTGTGGTTTTGAGATTAATAAACTTTCAGCAGGACTTCATGTATGGGGCTTGGAACAATGTTCATTAGCTCAGGTGTCGATTTACATCGACCTGTTTTAGCTTGCATTGATCTATACAGACAAGTGCTTAAAATATTAAGTTAAAAACTTCTGTGAAACAACACAGAAGTTTTTAATGTGTTGTTATGAAGACTTTTGCTGTAGTTTGAAAAATCACAGTTAAGCAGAAATAATAAAAATAGCAAACTCATGACTGATGACAGAATAAATTAAACCTTGTGCCAATGACTTTTACAGTGATGTCCAAAATGTATTCAAGTAATAAGACTCTGGAAGAAAGTGTGATTGAGGTCAATGCAGGCAAACTACATGAGAAGTTGGTAGTAAGGGTTCAAGAAGCTCATGCCTGATTTTACATCATTTGTGTTAGATCCACATTTGACACTCACATTTGGAAGGTCTGCAGATCTGTGTAAATGAGACTGCAGTGTAAAAGGCTAAGTTTATATTTACCAGCTTAGACTTTCCCTATTAAGTATATGCTAGGCTGAGATCCACACATACAATAGTGTCTTTATGAAAATGATTTGGAGATCTTGTTGAAAACTCTAGCTTCTGAAAGCAGCAGTCAAATGAGAGGAATCACTGCAAATGGTCTGGATTTACTTCCTACCATTTTAATTTAAAAATCTTAGTTTTCAGTTGGAATCCAATCAATATTTCTGTATTTTTGAGTTACAAGAACAGCTCTTCTTCTTTGGGTACATATGCCTGATGTCAGTGTCCCCACTGAAGCCTGTGAAATTATTAGCAGAGAATTACCAGCAATTATTAGCAGAGAATTACTTACTCTAAAAAGACTGGAGTAAGTTCAAATAAGTATTGTCAGTGTGCAGTGTAAACCCTCACAGCATCAAGGTCAGGGAACATAAAACTGAAACAATAAAAATAAAGCAGAGGATTAGTGGCAGATGCCAAGGCTGCCCAAGAGTAGGATCTCTTACAGATATCCATAATGCAATTCACTGCAGAAGACCCCAAATTTAAGCTACCAAACTTAAATAAAGTATTCATTTTTATTCTTATGCAATGGAAAACGATCTACTAAGGAGGCTGTTTTTATTGTGAAAAGAACTTTTTCCATGAGTCTGTTAATTAGTTAATTGGTTATAATAAAAAATAGGTAGCACTCCCATGGTGTGAAGCTACAAGCAAAAGTCTGGTGATCAACATACTAAAAATGGGGGAAGAGAAAGACAAACCCTAATGCCAGAGTTTGTAATTTCCATGCTAGGCACAGTGTGAGAGAGACATCCAAAGCTCCTTTGGGTTGGATGGAATAAATAAATAAATTAATAGTTATAATAATAACAACAACAACAACAATTACTATTAACAATTGAGAACAAAGCCAGTAAAGCTACTCTACCATATATTCATTCTGCCAAAGAGAAGAGACTTGCAAGTGTAATGAAATAGGTGGTCTTTAGGAAACAAAATAGTGAAAAGAAGGTAGTAATTTCTTAGTAAGATTCTTCTTCATTTATGTGAGCATTATCATTAAAGCTAGATGTGTAAAATCAGCTTCTCATTGATGAGACAGCTTATGTCAAGGGCAATCATATTAGGCTGTGTCTCTCTTAAATGCACAGTTCCCTTAACTAAAATAGCACATTCAAGGTGAGAAGAGAAAACAAAGTCAAGTTTATTTTTAATTTTGATGCAAAAAATAGCCTGTAGTTTCAGGATGCAAGAAACAGGAGGTTATAAACCAAAACTTATTCCCTCTTTGGTGACAAAGACGTGGTTGATATGTGTGCATGTATACATATATATGTATGTATGTATTTTCAGATTCCATGCATCATTAAAGCAGCAATAAGTTTCCATGCCATCATAAAACACAAATTTAATATTCCTTTTAAAATTCTAAGTGACTGAAAAGAGGGAAATACAAAACAGATTTGTGGAGGTGAGTGGGTTTGTGTTGGTTTTGCTCTAGACTGCAATCCCCAATAATCAGATGATTGCTATTTTAAGGAAAAGAATAGAAGGTGTAAGAAAAGTGCACATTGTTTGTATAGAGTTTTCAAGGTACAGATATTTCTGTTTATAGTCTGTAGCTATTTCAAAGCTCTCCAGGGCAGAGATTAAGGTTTGCTGTGTAGCTGAATACTGCCCTGGTCTTTTAGGTACTAGTCAGTACCTCAGGCATGCAAAGCTCATAAACTGGGCATGGCACAGGCAAAAATAATATGACTTAAATCTAATGATTTTCAAAAAAAATGTATTCATTTTTATTTGTCTTTTGGCCCTAGAAGTTTTAGAGCACATCTGAATTACGTTTGAGTCCTTCCTTTCTCCAAAGCTGTGAGAGCTAGGAACTTCTAAAACAAAGCACAGATTTTCTTCTAATTCAATGGCTGGGGGAACTGGAGCTGAAAGTTCATACAACATGGGAATTGCAATAAAGTTAGGAGTTGACAACTGTGTACTACATAGAAGAAATCTTCATCCAAAAATAGCATCTTGACATGAGAAAACCTGGTAATTATTTTAAATGATTGGCCTGTAGGCATGTAAGTAGTAAAGATGGAATGGTAGCATCCCTGCAGGGTCAGACCTATAGAGAAATCCACTGAAGACACTAAAACTATCTTTTTTCCACATATTTCCATTTCATTTGAATATAAAACTCTACATGTTTGCCTTCTCATGCTCTGTTTTGTTTAGCTTTTGCATATTTACATTTTATGGCATTTTTCATTTTACTTTTCTACTAGAAGTATAAAGTATGCTTTTCTTACTCCTACATTAAGGATTTTTCTGTAAAGGCAGTTCTTCTGCATTTAGCTGGTCAGAAAGGCTGCTGCTTGCAGAATGTCATCATACACAAGTACTGGTAGTGACTGTATTTGGTGATCAAGTGTCAGATACATTTAAAGGCCTGACAGAGAATTGCAGATTGCATCAGCTGCTCTGATGCAGATGGAGAATTCCACATTTACAGAGTCTTCCACTAAAACGTCACGAGGACTGAGAAGCCTCATAACATACAAAGTCTTTTTATGGTGACACACCCCTATATGATACCCGATCAACTTACACTCATCTAGTTAGTGAGATCTGGAGGGGCTAAGCTTCCATATGGAGATGACCACATTTTTCTGAATGAAGAATGTAATTGTCATCTATCTATACTGAAGTAGTGAGTATGCTCTGGGGTAAATTCCATCGGACATCTAGGAAAGCGCCCTTATTAATCTGAAATTCCAAAGTCATTTGGCTACCACAGGCCTGCCACACACTCTCAGTCTCCCCTCACTCAGTTTTGCAGCTCAGAAAATGCAATGAGTAGTTCTGATAACAGAAGAAATCTTCTTGCAGCTGGAATTCCAAATCTTCTGTGACTACTGTTCTTGCCAAAACAACAGCAGCAGATGCCATCGTCTAAGTCACCTAATGACAACTTGGGCAAAACCCCTTTGTGAGCCACTGTACGTTGTGATGCCCTGCATTGCTGGTTGAGGCACAGTAGTTAGATAATTACTTGAAAGTGACACATGCCATCTCCAGAAAATATAGCTCACTGTGCAGAAGAAAAAGAGATGCGAGGGTCTGGCATTAGCCACAGGTTCTGGAACTGCAGTTGTCTTAGATCTGGTCTCTGTCACTAATCTAGCCAATCTGTAGGAAAGATGAACAAATTCAGATTAAAATGCTTCCTTGATTAACGTTTTCTTTTGACACTTTAGCTGTTATTTTACTGGGAAGCTGCTTTACTCAGTTTCTGGGAATGGGCTTTTTGGTTTGTTTATGTGCTGAGAAAAATCTCCTAAGTCCATCATGATGAAAATACACACTGCTTTGCTTACTGAAGGATTTTACTACTGAATGTCTTTGTATTTGTAGCAAGCAGACTCAGAGCAGTTTTGCACAGCAGGTAGTACTCCACCTATTTATTTCAATGGGATGCTGAGCTATCATTATCTTGATGGTCAGTGGAATTAGAGCTATGTAATCAATTGTTGCTATTATATAATGTACTAATAAACTGACACCTTGACCTTGCAATTTAGCTAAATTGTTTGTAATATTATCTATGAGGCTAATCTGAATTATCTAAGAATGTATTTCCTCTTTTGTCCATACTGTCAGGGGCCCCAAAAGCACACTCTGTTATGAGCCTTACCAGTATATCTTGCTGTAAGATGCAGATGTCGCACTGTTGTAAACAACTTATTCTTCCCTCTAAGTGAATACACATTGGAAATATCATTTGAAGTCTTCAGAAATTACTGGGTGCCCTCCCTCATTGCACACACCCTAGAACCTTTATATTCTAATCATCCCTATCGATAGTCTTAGGATAAGGTTATGTAAATTATATATAAGCTCCTTAATTGCTGTTGGGAAGAAGATGCAGAAATAAACTTGCTGGTTTAACAGCAAGATATATTGCTGGTTACAAAAATACACTAAAGTGACAAATATAAAGTTAATAAGAAAAAATTAGCCAGGAAAGGAAACCCCTGTTTCAGCTAGGTTTATGTAAATTAATTTCTAAACCAAAGTTTTTTAAATAGAACTGCTTTGAGAAAGAATATTCTATAACTAATTATTATACTTGAAATACTAAGAGCAAAAAAGCAGTACACCTTATGCATAAAACTAAGATTTTACTGTTAGACTAATCAAAATGGAACATGAAGTAACTTGTCCAGTTAACTGATACAACATTAATTAATATTACAGTTAAGAATAATACACAAACTTCCTAGTATTTGTGCCTTTTCTTTAGCACTATGCTTCCCCTTCCAATATCCTTTTGGGTCTTGAGGTCAAAAGTACTAGTCTTCTTCAAGCAGAAAAGGCAAGAGGTTACAATAAGACACTACCATCACTAGTCCCAAATTCTTCATCAGCTGGCATTTAATGCCGGCAACAGTAAAGGTAGAGAAGTTTCTCATTCTGGAGAACCACTTAGGGCTATTTTTTAATGTTTTGTTACCAGTGTGCTTTCTTTTCATTGGTTCCCAACTGAAGCTTGAAAGTTATACAATTAACTCCTTAAGCCCAATTAACATAAAAAGGTGTAAGGGTCCTGAGTGCCTTAATTGATCTTAATTACCCTGACTAGCCTCATCTGGGACAGACCCTCACCCACATCCTCTCCCTGTAAATCCAGGAGCTCTATTTAAGATCAGGCCTGGACATCTGCTTCTTTTTTTAAGGTATGTTGCAGGTAATCTGTTTTTAGTCCTGTCTTTAGCCCCAGCTTAGATCTTGGCCTCTGTTGTAGCTGTGACTCTGAGCCCTGTCTCTGGCTGGTTACTGTTGTATTGAACTGGGCTCCTTGGATGGACCCTGGACCTGACTCATCACCTTGCCATGTCTCGGACTGTTGGTGGCACTTGTTATCAGCACCCAACTCTGCCTACCCTGCCCACATCCTGTAGTACTGTACTCTGCTGCTGGTGTAATACCAGCAATGGGATTCCCCCCTCATGGAGTAGCCCCCCTTCTGCTGCTGCTCCTTCATAAAGGGCAGTTGTTTACTATGTAGTGACTTTATAGAGTGGTGGGACCTTTTTATTCTATATGGTGTTCCCTGAGCACAAGTGACAGGGTTTAGGCAATAATCACTTTGCTAATTATTGTTTAACAACAAAAACAAGACAAAACATGTTGAGACCACCACAGATCCAGATAAAGTGTGAAGATCCAGTGCTGTTAAGTTGGTTTAAAGCTTATGGCCTTCTAGTAGAAATAACAAAACTGTATTTATTGGGTTATGTAGCCTGATAAGGCAGTGAAGTTTGTTAACAAATGAGAAGCCTGTGTAGATTGTTGTAGGACAGCCCTAACTGAGATTGGATCTGTTCTGTGCTGCTGATGGCCTTCCTGGAGCTTCAAGGTAGTCAGGTAAAATAGCATAATATGTTTAACTGCTCTCCATAGCTATTTCTTGTGTTTCTAGCCAAATTGTTTGCTCTAGTGATGAAAAGTTACAGACTGTAGGAAGTGAGGGTTTGTGACAGCACCTATCCACTGGCTCTTGCCTTAAAGTGCATCTGGAAGCTCTTCAGAGAAGTACTGGTTTTCATATACTGTTCCTGTAGGACTTTGCAAAACAGGATCTGTCCTAAGATTAGTATCTTTTTGGTAGCAGAAATAATTACTACTACTGATTACTTGTCTTCTCTGGGATATGGATTGGAACTAAGTCTTCTAGGTATGTCTTGGTAGTAACACATGGTATTTCAACATTAAAAAAAAAAAACCATCAATGAAACACTCCATAGACAGTATAAACTCTTGGCTTGTGAAATAGAGAAATATGACTTAATGAAAGGTTTTTACATGGTTTTTGCTTGCCACTTGGATGTGGTTGCTGAGACATTACTTTCAAAAACAAGACATCAGGGCTGTCCCAGAAATGGCATGTTGGTGGTGAGACAGTGGAATAATTCTTCGAAGATGCATGAAAATCTGTTACATAAATACCATATGTACAAAGCAGTCTCATATGTACTTGCAAAACAAGAAGAGAGGGGAGGAAAGTACAATAACTGCTGCCAATATAAAACTGATGTGAATATTGTAACTTTAAGATAGTAAGTTGCACAAGTAACTGTTTGGATGGGAGCTTTACTAAGTCTGAAGTTGAATTCCATTTCAACTTTACAGCTGGCCCTGAAGTTGCCTTAAACTGCAAGGCTTTAGCTTTATCATCTGTACTAAATAGATCCATAAAAATTCTGTTTATCCTTCATGGCATGTCTGACACAGTTTTGTTTCTTATCTCCAGATGCCTATAGGTTGTTTTTTGGGGGTTGGGGGGAAGACTCCTCCCCCCCACACCAAAAAAAAAAAAGAAAAAGGTAATTTTACAGTGTTTTCTAGCAGCTTTGTGAAGAGATACAAAGAAACTAACAAAACTGAAAATCAGCTTTTTAAAATTAACTTAAACGGTTCTACTGGGTTTACTTGCATATTTAATTCAACAAATGTTATGTAGAATTTGACAGTGTTAAGCTTTACCAAGACATAGTGAGTAATTATCAGTGAGAGGAAAAGCATTTAAGTAGGGAATGATGACAGCCCAAAATCACATGCAAAAATGGGTATGAAATAACTGAACATCTCTAATAAAATATTTTTCTAAAATCAGAACTCGTGAAGAAAAGTTAAAGATGCTGTTAATGATCAACTTTTTAAAGTGGAGCAGTCATTAATTTGTGCAAACTAAATTCCAAAATTAATAGCAAATTTTCTATCTCAGAGTTTCAGTTGAGCATGAAACTGTCTTGTAGTGTTGATAGTGGTGTTAAAAATTTTGAAGCATCTTCCGTTTGTAAAACTAAAATTGAAAGTGGCTGGTCTCTCATCATACACTTTCAAATTCTTTAGTGATCCAGTAACACAGAGATATTAGCTCTGAAGAGAGCTGTGAATAATTTGAGCTGTTCACTTTGCAGGAGGAACAGCTTTACATATTGCTGTTTAAAAGTCTGTCTTCTGTCATACTTCATAAGCACAGGTAGAAAAATATCTGAAGAGCAAGCAGACACTAGAACTATACTCATGATAAGGATGCTGACTGTCAAGTGCAGAAACCCAAGGGAAGTGTGTTGCTCTGTACTGATGCAGAGTCTTTGATCAACTGCATAACTATTCAGTTTCAAGATTACAGTGAATATCTTGTATGTATTGGTTTGGAATGTATTTAATGAGTAAGTGCAACTAGATTTTTAAACTAACTGCTAGTATGCTAATTATAAGTTGGTATTAAGACTGAACTAGAAATTTGATGCCATATAAAAGGGAATGTTAAGGATTTCCTAATGCTTCCTTCTTGTCATACTTGCCAGTATTCAGTGCCAAGGTCTTAATTCCCCCACTTTTGTATTGCCACCCGAAAAGTTTTGGGTCATGACAGTATCCTTTGATGCTTATAAAACTCATTGGATTCTCAGCTCTTCTAATTCATCTGGAATTCAAAATATTTAGGACCAGTGGTCATTAAATGTTCAGATCATCGAAACTGAATTGGTTAATATACTTCCTTAAACTGTCGCTTAGCAACGCTCTATAATAGCATTTTACAAACTTCTTAAACAGTTGTCTATGCATCATTATAGGAATTTCATGCTATTGGGGTGGCATATTTCATAGTGGAACTAAGCAATGTGCTGATCAGACAAGGGAGACTTGCTGTGGAGAAATGTACTAATCACTGTAAGATACCAATATAATTATTTGCATTAGCTTACTACAGCCTTACTGCTGTGCAAGTCCAGTTTTCTTTTTCTAAATATGCTGCTTCTCTTGGAGCACACAGATCAAGAATTGTCACGACGTTCACTATTTGCCCTGTTCTTCCAAGAACACCTACAGGTCTCTTAAAGATGTCAAGATCCAGCACAGTTAGACTCCATTACTCTGACATATACATGCCAAAACCCCCAGCCCCAAATGATGGCTGTGGGTGCTATTTCAACTGCAAGATCATTGGCAAACACTAGAGATGGTCTTACTCTGTTATTACTACCCTCTCAGCCTTTGGGCTCAAGTTTTCAAGCTTTCTTATTTCTGTTTTTATCTAGTTATACTACAGTATGCCTTTCAGTATTCTGTCCAGGTAGGCTTTTTTAATTAAAACTTCCTTTCAATGTTTTTTAAAAGGCATTAAGGGAACAGTGAAGAGCTGATATAGTAATTCTTATCTAGCGTATATACTGAATGCTAGAAGTAGTGAAAGTGAGGTCTAGTATGAACGTAAAACCATGTTAAGTAACTGACAAATACTCAGCCGGAGAATCTAGTCTTCACTTGGGTAGTACAAGTACCTGTATGTCAGTAGAAATAATAGGACAATTAGTAGTGGAAGACTTCCAAAAGCTAGAATTTTGAAAGACTCTGGAGGATTTGCTATAGCTTAAAACAGTGCTAAACAAAGTTTGGGCTTCTCTTAAAGGCAACAGCAAACAGCTAGTTCAAGCCATACCAGAAAACCTTTAAACCTCATACCTGGTTATCAGCAATAACCAGTTGGCACAGAGCGGGGAATTCATCCTGCAATAAGCAATTATGGAACATCTTCCCCTAGAGAAGCTTCTCTCCTGAACCCTAATATTTTATTTATCTGCCACCTTCAAATTGTTCCCTGTTTTCAGTAGACATATGTTTTACATAGAGCAGCATATCTAAGTCATAGGACACCATGACAGAAGCAGAAGTGTAGGAGAGTTGTCAATCATCTCCCCTTTAAAGTGCTAAAATGATTAATGCATTGCTCTGTATAGTTAATATTTATTGATTTAGGACACCCCTCCCCCCCATAATTCTTCAACAAATGAATACTGTATTAATGATAAGCGTAGAATACCATGCCCTGACTGGCCCTGGAGAGTTGCTACTGTGATTGTGTATTTTGCTTGAAAGTGGATGAGGAACACCATCGCAAGAAGCATAGAGAGGAAGAAGTTGTTCACAACGGTATTACAGTGTATTTGACTGGAGATAATTATGTGATGGGTGAGGTAAATGTTGTGGAAGCACTAAAGCATTCAGTTGTACCTACTTAATATAGTTGGCTGTCTGAAAACATGAGAAAATAAGTAGAAAGGCAATAATATCTGAGAATTATCTGGGGTGAAAACTTTAAATGTAGATGGACTTGTAAGGCAAGAAAAGACACTGTATAGAAATAAAAGCATCAATTTCATTGGTATCTGGTGACTTTCCTACAGGTATTGGAATATAGATTGCCTGTCTCACTGTGTGTGTTTTGCCGAAGATTTAATGTAAACAAATAGGCAGAATCCTATCTTTTTCAGAAAATGAACATGTTGGCTTCTTTAAAAATATCTTTTTATTGGTTATAAAGAGTTTTCTCTTCCAGTTTACAAGCCAGGGGAACTAGGTCATATGTTGCTCAGCACAATACAGTGTTTTGAATTACTTGAGGGGCTTAGCTGCTTTTCTCTGCCAGAACTCCAGTAGAAGATCCTGCCCTGGTTTAGAATTGGGCAGACAATAGACATACCATTGACCTAGCTGGCTAAAGAATAATTTGGCTTTACAAGACAACAGCTGGTTTTGGTGTGACCAAGTGATCTACTCTGCCTGGTGGCAGAGCTGCAGGAGGAAGTGGGAAGGTTAAGGAGCATCAGGGAGTATGAGAGGGAGATGGTAGGGTGTGGCTCCACCAGTCTATCCCTGGGGCCAGGGCAGTGGATGGAGGCTCCACAGGAGGCAGAGGATCCCCTACCCTCTTGCCACCAAGCAGAAGGAAGGGGACCTAAGAGATGGGGGGAGGGGGGGAATGGAAACAGGTCCCTGCTCCGGGTGCAGGCGAATCCCCTCCTGGCCTCCCTCACCTTCCCAGCTGCCCGTACAGAACGGGTGTGGGGCTCTGGAACTTGAGGACCAGGCAAATGAGGACATAGCTGAAGGTCCCTCTGGGGGGTTGCCTAGGGAGAGTCGGTCAGCCCCACGCATTATGGCTGCCTCTGTTAAGAAGAAGAGGAGGGTAATTGTTGTAGGTGGTTCCCTTCTGAGCGGGACAGAGGGCTCAATATGCCAACCAGACCCATCCCACAGGGAATTCTGCTGCCTGCCTGAGGCCCAGGTCAGAGATGGTACTAAGAAACTCCCTGGTCTGGTACAGGCCTCTGATTACTAATTGCTACTGGTTATGCAGGTGGGCAATGATGAGGTTGCAGAGAGAAGCCCAAAAGTGATCAAAAGGGACATCAGGGCACTGGGGCGATTGGTTGAAGGATCGGGAGCACAGGTAGTGTTTTCCTCAGTCCTGTCAGTGGCAGGGAAGCAGAATACAGAAAGGAGCAGGAAAACTGATCTGATTAATGCATGGTTCAGAGGCTGGTGCCGTTAGAGGAATTTTGGATTTTTTGATCATGGGGAAGTTTACATGGCACTGAGCCTGCTGGTGTCAGATGGAGTTCACCTATCTCAGAAAAGGATTCTTGCACATGAGTTGGTGGGGCTCATCAAAAAGGCTTTAAACTAGATTCGAAAAGGGAAAAGGGATATAGCAAGCCCACTAGAGAAGAGCCTAGAGTAGGCGTGCCAGTGTTGGGAGTGAAATTGATAGCCCAAGTGCATCTACACCAATGCACGCAGTATGGACAACAAACAGGAGGAACTGGAAGCCGTTGTGCAGTGGGATAGCTATGACTTAGTCGCCATCACAGAGACATAGTGGGATGACTCTTATGACTGGAGTGCTGCAATGGATGGCTATAAGCTCTTCAGAAGGGATAGGTAAGGAAAGAGAGGCAATGGGGTGGGTCTATATGTTAGGGAGTGTTTCAACTGCATAGACCTTAGCGATTGTGATGATAAGATTGAGTCCTCATGGGTAAGGATGAGGGGGAAGGCCAACAAGGCAGATATCCTGCTGGGAGTCTGTTTTAGACCACCCTGCCAGGATGAAGAGGTAGACAAAGCATTTTACAAGCAGCTGGTGGAAGTATCACAATCACTAGCCCTTGTTCTGGTGGGGGACTTCAGCTTACCAAATGTCTCCTGGAAATACAATGCAGCAGAGAAGAAACAGTCTAGGAGGTTCCTGGAGTGTGTGGAAGATAACTTCCTGACACAGCTGGTAAGTGAGCCTACCAGGGGAGGTGCCTCACTTGACCTCCTGTTCTCGAGCAGAGGAAGTCTGGTGGGAGATGTGGTGGTCGGAGGCTGTCTTGGGCACAGTGACCACAATATGATAGTGTTCTCAATTCATGGTGAAGTAAGAAGGTCAGCAAAACCACTACCATGGACTTTGGAGGGCAGACTTTGGCCTGTTCAGGGCACTGGCTGGGAGAGTGCCTTGGGGGGAAGTCCTGAAGGACAAAGGAGTCCAGGAAGGCTGGGCTTTCTTCAAGAAGGAAGTCTTAAAGGCGCAGGTGCAGGCTGTCCCCATGTGCTACAAAATGAACTGATAGGGAAGACGACTGGCCTGGCTGAACAGGGAGCTTTTGCTGGGACTCAGGAAAAAAAGGAGAGTTTACCACTTTTGGAAGAAGGGGCAGTCAACTCAAGAAGAGTACAGAGACCTCATTAGGTCTTGCAGAGATAAAACTAGACAAGCAAAAGCCCACCTAGAACTCAGTCTGGCCACTGTTTTAAGGGATAACAAAAAATGTTTTTACAAATGCATTAAGAACAAAAGGAGAACCAAAGAGAATCTCCATCCTTATTGGATGTGGAGGGGAACATGCCACTGAGGATGAGGAGAAGGCTGAGGTATTAATGCCTTCTTTGCCTCAGTCTCTAGCCATCAGACCAGTCCAGCCCCCTGAACTGGAAGGCAAGGATGGAGAGTGGAAGAAACCCCCCATAATCCAGAAGGAGTCAGTTTATGACCTGCTGAGCCACCTGGTCACTCACAAGTCTATTGGGCCAGATGGGATTCACCCAAGAGTACTGAGGGAGCTGGTAGAGGAGCTTGCCAAGCCACTCTCCATCATTTATCAGTGGCCCTGGTTAACAGGGGAGGTCCCAGACGACTGGAGGCTTGCCAGCGTGGTGTCCATCTACATGAAGGGCTGGGAGGAGGATGCGGGGAACTGCAGGCCTTTCAGCCTAACCTCAGTACTGGGGAAGATTATGGAGTGATTGATATATCTTGAGTGAGCTCACCAGACAAGTGCAGGACAACCAGGGGTTCAGGCCCAGCCACCATGGGTTCCTGAAAGGCATGTCCTGCTTGACCAACCTGATCTCCTTCTATGACAAGGTGACCCACCTAGTGGATGAGGGAGAGGCAGTGGATGTTGTCTACCTGGACTTCAGCAAGGCCTTTGACACTGTCTCCCACAGTATCCTCCTAGAGAAGCTGGCAGCTCATGGCTTGGAGAGTTGTACTCTTTGCTAGGTAAAAAACCGGCTGGATGGCTGAGCCCAGAGAGTTGTGGTGAATGGAGCTAAATTCAATTGGCGGCCGGTCAGGAGGGGTGTCCCCCAGGGCTCAGTGTTGGGGCCAGTCTTGTTTAATATCTTTATCAATGATCTGGATGAGGGGACTGAGTGCACCCTTAGTAAGTTTGCAGATGACACCAAATTGGGCAGGAGTGTCGATCTGCTCAAGGGTAGGAAGGCTCTACAGAGGGATCTGGATAGGCTGGATCAATGGGCCGCGGCCAATTGTATGAAGTTTAACAAGGCCAAGTGCCGGGTCTTGCACTTCAGTCACAACAACCCCATGCAACACTACAGGCTTAGGGAAGAGTGGCTGGAAAGCTGCCCGGCGGAGAAGGACCTCAGGGTGTTGTTGGTTGACATCCGGCTGAACGTGAGCCAGCAGTGTGCCCAGGTGGCCAAGAAGGCCAACAGCATCCTGGCTTGTATCAGGAATGGTGTGGCCAGGAGGAGCAGGGAAGTGATTGTGCCCCTGTACTTGGTACTGGTGAGGCCGCATCTTGAATATTGTGTTCAGTTTTGGGCTCCTCACTACAAGAAGGACATTGAATTGCTGGAGTGTGTCCAGAGAAGGGCAACAAAGCTGGTGAAGGGTCTGGAGAACAAGTCTTGTGAGGAGCAGCTGAGGGAACTGGGGTTGTTTAGCCTGGATAAGAGGTGGCTGAGTGGAGACCGTATCTACAACTACCTGAAAGGAGGTTGTAGTGAGGTGGTTGTTGGTCTCTTCTCCCAAGTTACTAGTGATAGGATGTGAGGAAATGGCCTCAAGCAGCACCAGGGGAGGTTTAGATTGGATATTAGGAAAAATTTCTTTACTGAAAGAGTGGTCAGGACCTGGTACAGGCTGCCCAGAGAGGTGGTGGAGTCACCATCCCTGGAGGACTTCAAAAAACGTGTAGATATGGCACTTTGGGACATGGTTTAGGAGGCATGGTGGTGTTGGGTTGACAGTTGGACTTGATGATCTTAGAGGTCTTTTCCAACCTTAATGATTCTATGTTTTTTCTAAACAAGGAGGAAGACCCTCTTGCCTATGACTTTCTGATCTATGTTGTTTGCCTAGTACACTAAGTGATGGGCCAAGTGTATTTTCTATTGCTTTCTATGCTTTTTGTGAAAGGTCCTTCAGAAAAAAATAACTACAACAGCTCCCATCTTTTTTGTGCACTTTAATGCATGCCCTTCTAACAGGAACCCCTCCCCAAGCATTCTTCCCCTAAACATAAATACTTTTTCTCTTACATGTTTGTGTTCCCAGAATGGTTTTTTTTTCAGGTTTGACCTCTTGTAATCTTATATCTTTGTAGTGAGAATTATCATATCTATAACAATGTGGCAGTTCTACTTATATTGCTGCAAATAGTGTTGGGTATATACTGTTCATTTAAAACATATTTATGTCAGTTAGGGATATAGGATTATGTAATTAGTATACGCACCATTGAAACACTTGAACTATAAAGAATTAGCTTAACATTTTACCAATTAAATACTGGGGAAGTCTAAACTCAAACACCTTAAGTGTACAGATTTTTCAAATAACATGTTAATGGCAGTAAAAGACAGTCTGATGCGATAGAGTCATTTGAGGCTACAAGCTAATTAGTGAGGTCCTGATTAGAATCACGGAAACTAGTGATTTGATAAAGCTGTCTTGTGAAGAATCGTTTTTTAACTTTTTCTTGAAACTCTACAAGTAGTTCTCATTAAGTGCTGGTAACATGCCTGAAGTTAAACATCAGGTTGTTTGGACTGCAGTCAGACCACCTACTACAAAAAATAGCTTTTGCTGAACATTGAAATTGTTGGGTAACTTGAAACAAGGGGGGAAAACGATGCTTAGGTACATCCTCACACATCAAGTGTATGCAGTATTTTTCAGGAGAAAAAATTGTCTAGAACACTAGTTACATGATAATTATGGATGATTCACCACTGTTACGTTGCTATTGATTTATCATTGATCTTCTCTCATAGTTTGTATTGAGATTCCTATCTTTGTTTGTTCTTGTTACCTGTTTCTGAGATGAATTTTTGAACAGGATTCTTTACTACTTTCTACACTGCATTTATTTTTTTCTAGCTCCAGGAGCAAAATATAATGATAGAGGTCTTGCCAGAAGTGCAAACTCAGAATTATTCTGGGATGGAATAAATGCTTCTACACATTAACAAAAGAAACACAACTTCCTTAAAAGGCTCATTTAGTTCTTTTTATGGTATGTTTCAGTTTTCTGTCTATATTTTGTAAAAAATTAAGCATGAGCAAGTGAATGAAAGGGATGCTGTCAAAACTTCTCTTCCTACACTGTAGTCAAATAGATGGAAATAATAGGAGAAATAAAGGTTCAAAATGCCTTTTTTAATTTCTAAGGCATGAAATTGAACTTACTTCTCTCTTCGGTGAAGTTCCCTACCCTTCCTTTGAACCAATGACATTATCACTGGATTCTCCATGCCCTGGAGAATGTGTTAACCAGTAAGCTGAAAGAATTGTATTGTTGGCTCATAAAATAATGAAATAAACATACAAAATAGAAAAGCCTTAAAGTTCCTACTCTGCCATCTACAACTAAGTGACCCAGAACCATGGATACCCCTGCTGGATGATAAGCCCCAGGTGCAATACTTGAGGTGAGCAGAAAAGAGTATACAACCCTTCCTCTTTCAGAGCTGGAGTGTCTTTACAGAGTTGTATGTCCAGAGGTGCTGATGTCTCTATTGTGGGTTTTCTATGACAGTTTAATATTTTCTTTTGTAATTCCCCTGCTTTTAATAAAACAAAAAAAGTTTATTAGGTTCCTTTAGGCAGATTAAAATATTCTGCTCATAAACACAAACTCTTTATTTAAAAAAAAAAAAAAAGATAAGAAATAAGCTTGAAGTGGTGTGGGTTTCTGTTCCATTTTTGGCCACTAAATTTAAAAAAAAAATCAAAAACTTAATTCTGAATATGAAGATGTTATACTAACAGCTTTGTTTTAACTCATCCTCTGACAGATTCTTACCTTAAGACCTTTTAGATAAGTTTTCAAATGAAAGACAAATC
>WEKW01012446.1:180771-202364 GCA_013389905.1 Sula dactylatra | reverse complement strand
TAAAAGCTCCCATCCTAGTTTTGTTTTAAAACGTCTTGATAGCAATGGGCCTACTGGATGTTATTAAAAGTAGGAGCTCCTTTGCTGTGCTTCTGACCCTCTTGCCTCCAGGATAGTTGCTTTTTGGAAACGCTCAGACAGCAGAATTTCAACCCTCTTATCCCTCTCCTGAAAGCTGTTGTGCAAGGAATGGGCAAGTCCTCATGTTGTTCGACTGACATTCAGTCTCTCTAGAAGTCTTCCGACTACATTAATATTTCAATCACCATCTGGGCATGAGCCATTTGATAATTTGGTGGTGAGCAGCTTACCACCCATTTGTTCTCCTAATGGCAACTGAGCTGGTATTAGGAACGCATTTGCTACCAGAAAATGGAAGAGGTTCTGGGGAATATGGACTTTACAAGAGAAAAAAAGACTTTAGAAGTCTCATACAGAGGCATAATAAATGAGACTTGTTAGATATTATCTATAATGCACTACCATATATAGTGTGCCAATACCCTCTAGTGGATGCACTTGCCTGTGTTGATGTCACCCTGTATTAGCTGGCATACAAAGTCCTAGAGATCTATAAGCCTCCTCATAAAAGGATTCTCCTGGCTCATGTGGCAAATGGCAGCAGTTTTAGAGCAAAAGTCTCCTTAATTTGCGTTCTGCACTCTACTGTGTGCGAGGTTTAGCTAACATGGTCCCTACCACAGCTTCTCCCTCTCCCAACACGTGTAACTTGATTAAAATCTTGGTGGAGTTTTATGAAATACTGTGTGCGTTCATATGGGATAATAAATAGACATAACTGAAGGCAGCTTGACGCTTCTGTATTTATTCCTTTCTGCTCACCAGCCTAACAATATCTCCTGTTACCGTAAAGTGACTTGTACAACTATGTCAAGCTCAGAACATGTTGAAGAGACGGCTCGCAGGAGCCAGACTGGGGATGAGATGGAAGTTTCCATTATCAGCAGAGAGGGAGAGTTAAAATTGATTGCCATACATAGAGAGCTTTCTGAATTGGTAACATTTCTTTCAGCTACAAGACAAAGTCCTTGTGAATAAATGGATGTCCCTACAGCTTATCTGTAATCATTTGCTATCAAACAGCAGAGGAAAACACCACCCATCTTACTGGCTTGCAAGAGGGTGCTTACTTGTCAGCTAACGTTGTAAAGCAAGGATTCCGCGTAGCATTTCCTGGAACTGTTGTATATATTTCTAAATTTAGCAAATGTGTCTGCATAAAGGCAAGAGGCTGTGCTCAGTTTAAGGAATTTATGGTGTTCAACCTGAAATTCAAGTGCAAGGTTTAGAAGGGCAACTAGACTACAGCACGTTTGTGTTAAGGACAAAAGGAAAGATCTTTGGTGTGCAACATTGTTTCAGCAACCTTAAAAATGAATTCTACACTGAAAAAAGTTTGCAAGTTATTTATGTATATTAAAACATTACTAGAAGAAGAAACAAACGGTGCCATTGTGCTAGATGTTTTTGAAAAGCGTGATTAAAAAAGCAGCCGTGCTTACAAATAACACACCATCTAAATGGCATCCAAGCCTCCACTAGCATTTTCTTGCTAAATGCACTGGTGAAAGTGTTTTCTATTACACTGATAGGTCATCATAAAGCACCTGAATTTCTTAAGAAAATAGACCTTATGCTTACATCGTACAACACCATTGTTGCACAGTGTTACAAACCATTATTTATATTGCAACAGCTTGTCTACAGCAAGCAAAAACCAGTAGCCTTTTTCCGATTACTTCGTAGCCTAACCAGAGAGCGCTCAGGTAAAGGCTGGGTTATCACGGGGCAGAGGGTGGAGGGAAAGGAATAAGCTGTAATTTGGAATTGCTCATGTCATTCTGCTCTAAGGGGCTTGCACCCTCCACAGACAAGAACGGATATTTCTTGGTGACTCAACCCAATACAGTATCAGATTATTTTCCATTTCAGGGTTAAAGTCAAGCCAGAGAAAACTTGAGTATGTCCTGGAAGGAGAGCGAAGGAAAAAGAATAAGGTAGGGGCTTGACTTCTGCTGTGCTTTGGAACAGGTGGGAAAACACAGCACTTTGACAGAATTTGGTAGTAAGTGGCTTTTTACTCTTTAATCACCATTTTACTCTTAAATACATGGGGAGTCTGCACAAAGTGCTAATTAATCACTAAAAAAAAGACAAAATTAAAAATATTTCTTATTTAAAAAGTCATATTATTCTGGATTAGGGTTTTGTTTTCTTGATTATAATTGCTTTTCCAATCAGATATGTGGCCAAAACCAAAGTAGGAGAGAGTATAAATAAAGCAGCAGCAAACAAATTTTCAGGACGCAAACAGCTGCCTGTACCACAAGACAACACAAAATTTGGAGTGTTAACAGAACTGACTACAATCAATGCCAAGATTTCATCTGGCGTCTCAATGATCAAAACTAATTTGTTTAAAAATTACCCGTAATTAAAGGGCCAAATTCTCAAAAGAATGTTTTCATTTTATCCCCTTGGAAACGAGCAGCGTTCAGATCTACCCTCCGTAGTAATAATCTCCTGTCAAACAAATAGCAGAATGACATTTAAATAGGCTTCAAAACATAGAAAAAAATAAAGGTAAGGACATAGATGAGCAGGGATTAAATAGCTTGGGGTATTTAACTCATTACAGTTAAACAGCCCTGTTCTATTTTAGCGCTTGCTTCTCTAACAATTCAGCAGTCTCAATTTTCTATGTGGGTATTTAAATTTTAAAGAAAAGGCATCCTTAGCTAAGTGTTTATTATACATGCAATAGATTGAAGAAAAACATATTTCTATTGGATTTATTTTCTCTACTAAAGGAGTATATTAATAACAATACACTAGGAGCTAGCTTAAATCCAGAGGAAGGATCCTATGTGATTTAAGACCAGGTCAGCCTCCGTACATCTATTACAAGCAAACTGTAGATTACTCTTTTTCACACATGTTTTTGTCTTGCCAGAAATTCCTTTGCCAAGCTTCCTCTGAGGAAGTAGGGAAATAAACCCACTGCAAACACGTTAAACTGGGAACTTGTAAATATATAAGAGAAACTAGTACTGGCACACCTCTGTGGCAGGAGGAGGAAGAGGAGAACCAGTCACTAAATACTAAGCTATTCCCTTCTAGGTTGCCACTTGAAGCGAGACCCAAGAACAAGAGCTGTTCCCCAGCCTGATGGCTGCTTCACGACCCATTTTAGCCTCAGTCAGTTTTCACTAGAACAGAAAGCAGCATCCAGATCAGAGTGTGGCCAGAGACTGAAGGAGGCTTGAATCCTTAGATCTTGTCCCTGTGCTGCCATCGCATTTGTCCCTGGATCCCGCCAGGAGCCCCACAGCACCCGGAGCGACGCCGGGGCAGGGCTGCAGCCTCACGGCTGCGGCTGCTGCTGCTCTGGGGCAAGCACAGCGCTGTCAGTCTGGCAGCCACAGACACTAACACACCACTCAAAATTAGTTCAGAGAGATTTTAAAGAAGCGTTCCATACGTGATGCTTTAAGCCATCACCACATGTTGTTGGATCCTTAGTTTTGTCTTTTAGAGCGGCCTTATGGAAGACATGAAAGGGGAGATGAACGAAGACAAGGCAAGGAGTCTGAAGGGCGACTCCGAAGAACCATTTTGTTCCCCCAGTAAAGTCAGAGGCATGACAGCAGACAGCCACTCTCAACCCTACATCCCAGCTCCCGGCACACCGCTTTGTGGCCATGAACATGGACACAGAGGGGAAGGAAAAGAAATAAAAAAGAGAAAAATCTTTTCCTTCCTACATCCTGGCGGCAGACCAAAAAATCAATACCAGTTGCCTAAGTAAAATCTCACCCTGACAGGGCCTCCCTGCTGGCTACGCAGCAATACTAATGGTCTTGTAGTGGTCTTTAGACAACACAGGGATGTCAATATAATTTTGTTCCACTTTTCTTGCTTGCCAACTCCCATCTGCAACCAATTCATAACCTGGGTTACTCATACCTTTGCACAAATGGACCGACTCTCCACCTACACATTTAGCTGTCCCTTTCCTCACTCCAGTGCTTCTCTGATCACTGTGACAGCCTTTGCAGTGTGTCCCTCCAAATCTGCTTTGCCTTTAATATTTCACTGAAATGCCGATGAAAACTGCCTTTGCCTCCCAGGAGCACACAATTCTTTTCTTCTTCAAGCGCAGTAGACAAAGCCTATTCCCATCAGACTAAACAAATAAGCAATAGAGTCAGAAAATCAGGGACACATATTGAAGACTTCTCAAATCTTAACCTCGGAATGCTTCAGAGATATTAGTTAACTCCTTAGGGAATATGTTCTACTTTATAGAAAAAATAAGTTATATATACAGACATTTAGCCAAAGTGCTGGAAAAATACAACGCATGCCTTTTGGTGAGCAACAACATAAAATGTTCTAAAGCCTCGTACCTAAAACATTTAGATTTTCTAAGCAGGCTGTAGAGAAACACAAACACAAACACAGCCAGGTATAAGCAGACGATGTACAGCTGGATGCTAAGCACACCTGTGAAGAAGGGCGACCACCCTTCAGCCAGCACCGCAGAGCCGTCGTCCAGCAGCGCGGGGGCTTTGGGACCCCGGCCGAGCCCCCCGGCCGAGGCGCCCCCACTCAGCGAGCTCCCCGCGGGCACAGGCTCCTGCAAAACCACCTCGGTTCACGCAGGCGTGAGAAATCGAGCAGTAATACATAATTCATTGGCCTCACAAGGACACTGAGAGAGTTAAACAGAGCGGGGGGGGTGGGGAACAAACCCCTCCTAATGCCGTGGTGGTTTTGCGGGGTGCCCCAGGCGGGCGCCGTGCCAGGGCCTTGCCCTCCTGTGTACAAGCTGAGCGCAACTGGAAGCAGAAAACCAACCTTGTGGTAACACAAGTATCGCGTTCTGACCTCCCGTAAGTGTTGCCTTTAAACAGAGAAGAGCCCTGACCGCAGATGGCGGGTCCAGAGCAGAGTCCAGCAGGCCTGCCACTGCCATCAGGGCCAACGCTCCGCCGGGCCTCGCTCTTCCTCCCGTCGCTTGAAAGGCAAACGCAGACTTTGTGACAGAATATTTCCTCCGGTACGATACCAACGCACACCACAATACAACGTTTGTTTTTTAAAAGCATGTTACAGCAAGCAAACAAAGAACGTTATCAGATAATGCTTTCTTAGCCGAGATTCAAAGTTAAACAACCGTATTTTGATAGACAACCACAAGGATATGCAAGATAGGCAACAGTCCAGGGCAGAAAAGTTTGGGAGCAGCGGCTTTGAAGATTCAGATTTCCCTCCCTACCGCTGTGCACACACCCCAACCTCCAGCTATTCTGGCTGCTCAGAGGAGATGTCCTCAAACTGCCGAGCCTGGACATTCAGCTACTTGTCCACAGTGAATCACCACCTCCCTGTATTCCAGAATTCATTCGCAAGAACCGTGACTGCATTGGATGGAAACCCAATGCAAGTCCAGCTGCATTCAAGGGCTGTAGGAATTGGGTCCTGTATTCTGCAACTATTGCTGACTTTTGTTTTGGACCAGATGAGGTACACCAGAGTAAAATAGTCCAGATTACTGGTATTGGTTTCAAGGACATTACCCTAAATTCACAGTGCAGTAAGAATCAGCCTGGTAGAAAGCAAGCAGATTGAGAAGAGTCTTTTCCCCCCCTCACTAAAACCTCACTAAAAAGTAATTTTTTCCTGCACTACTTCAATTTGAATAATCTTGAACATTTCTTACAAGAACTAATATATTGTTTGTGGTGAGGATGGTGAGGATTTGGCCACGGTACCCAGAAATCTGCAGCAGTTGCTCATACATTCAGGCACAGTATAGAAAAGCGGTTCACATTAAGTGGTCATGGTTACAGAAATAAAGAGATTTATTGTCTTTTTTAGCTTTCTACAAGGCATTTTGACAAAAAAAAATGTATTAACAATGTGAGAATACCATTGCTACATAAAGATATGGGTTTTTTAGAAGCATTTTAAGAAATTAAGGAAAGAGAAAATTAGCATGTAAATGTCTTATGTGAAGAAGCACAGGGGAAGATTAACACCTTGCAGGGAAGAAGTGGGAGGCAAATGCACTATAAGAGATGAGAAGACTTTCAAGAAGATCGCAAAAGGAGCTAGAAATTCTGGGAATCATGAACAGGAGCCAGGGAAAAGAAATTGGGGCAGATGATAGTTTTTGAGGATTCTTATTACATGAAGGGAAGTGACAGATACGCACCACTCACTAATGAAATTCAAGATTAAAATATATGTTTGTTTTCTTAAGATGCACCACCTTATTTTGCTACCTTACATTATTCATGGGGAGCATATCATTCAGTTCAAAGTCCCTGCTAATGACATTCATTGCAGGCCTCCCAGCAAAACTGATGAGAAAGCCTTTTCTATACAGTTCTGCTTTTAGCATGTCAGCATACAATTAAAAAATTTTTAATTTTATTTCCAGTACAATGGCTATTTATCTTTAAATAATATGCTTCAGAGCAATTAGTAGACATCCCACTATATTACTGTAGGACAATAGGATTCAAAAAATTGTTTATTCCATTTAAGCTTGATACTATAAAATACAAACTGAATTATCACCAAGATAAATGTAAAATATTTCACATCTTGCTAATTTAAAACCAACATTAGTTTTCTTCCTCATAGCCAAAATATTTGGGCCAAATCCCTGGCAGGTACAAGTTAGTCAAGTCTGTTTACTCCAGCCTGCACTGTCTGCAGTTCAGATCTTGGATTACAACCTGACCCAGGACTTACACTCACAGTGAGCCCCATCAATAATTGGTAGATGAACTTCCTTTCAAAAATTCTTGTGTCATCACTTAAGATTAATTTATTGACCAAAAAAAGAAAAGAACAAGAAAAAAGGCACAAGGGGGGAAATATCATCAATAAACCAGAGCTAACAGATAGGAAGAAAAAAGGGGGGGGGGACACACACGCCAGAAGCCACCCTACTTAGAAACAATAAGAAACTTGCACAGAGAACCAAAACTTTTTACACTGAATTTTCACTAGTTTGCTCTCAGAAGTAAAATATTTTGTAAAGATTGAGAATGGCTATTTCACAAGCTAATAAACCAAGTATGATTCACACTGAAAATAAGGACATTTCTTAGTGAAATTAGTATTAAATTCTCACTGGGAAAAATTTGCTCAAAATTCATTACTTTGCCTAGGGCAAAAATGTCACATTGAATTCATGTGGTAAGTGTTAGAACTGCAACCTCTGTCAGATCTGGACAAACTCACCTCAAAAACCCATATGTAAAAACACTCGGCAAACCAGCTTTCACAGATCCACAAATAGAACAGTCTTCAAGTATGTTGTAATTAATATGGTCACCTTCGTTACTGAAAAAGCCAGCTTTTCCAAAGTGCTTACGAAAGACAAAATGAAGAGCATTGTGAGCTCCTCCTTGTACTTAACCCGAGACCAACACGTGAAGTACACATTCTTCAGTTAAACTGCGGCACTATCTCTCCCCCCCATGTATATATATATATAGATATGAAATAGGAAAGCTGCCAAAATATTTATACTGTGCATTTGCATTAGAGGTAATCCTTTAGGAAAATGGTGTGTTTTGTTAGTGGCCCAGCTTCTGAGCTTAAAAGTAATAAGGCTCACATAAAAGAAATAATATAAAGCATGGTGCTCAGCTCAGAGCAATCCAAAGCCTAGGACTGCCAGCACAGGAAAGGTTTTCCTCACCAGACTAGTACATGGGAGCAGGTACAAGGTCTAAGTCAGTAGACTAGCACCCGGCCCGTCTCAGAGGCACTGACACACAATACGCTCCCAACCCAAAGCCTAGAAAAATCCAGTTCCTCCACCACAGGAACTTGGAAATCCAGAACGTACAACAACAGGCCTAGGGGATTTCATTGACCAGAAGACAGATTTCAGATTTGCATTTTTATATTACCTGGATACCGTATAAAAAGAAAACAGCACATTTTGTATTAATTACAGTTCAGGAAATGTTATATTTAATCTTCAGTAGAGTCCATCTGCCCCTAGCACTAACTCCTTCGCCAGGTACGTGCCTCGTTTAAGTAAGACCAAAACCCCCTCGACTTCTCGCTAACAAGTAGATAAAGGAGTCGCACATGCAGCTACAAGCTCTGCGTTCCCAAACACATTACTGAGGTGTCCCTGCTTACCGTCTCAACATCCTTTACGCAGCTTGGAACTGCTGCTGGTATAATGCATGAAGCAGGAATCTAGGAACAGATGGGATTTTCCCAGTTGAATATTTAGTCATATTTTAATTCTCTTATTTTGTAACTTCTACAATGAACTGAGTCAGACTATCAAGTGCAAGGACACTTATACATTCCCACTACTTTTATAGTAAAACTGGTATTCAAAACTTAATAGCTCCGATGTGTAGTAGTAGTCATTAGTATCATGATACTATTTTTTAGTGTACTGCATTCTTCAACTGTTTCAGTTTTAGGAAACTGAAAGATTGAAAATTTCCCATCACTTCCATGATTTATATTATGCCCTTGTAATTTTTCACAAAAAATATTTATAAAATAATTGCATATAGAAGGATTTATTGTCTAGTATGTTAATTAAAAGTTAGTGCAGTTCCAGCTACAGTGAACTGAAGTATGAGGCTTTCAGCCTTCCCACTGAGTCGGTAGCTTCAATCCAGTGGTTTCAGTCAAAACAGAAAGGAAGAACAAAAACTTTTTATTACAACTTGATCCCTGTCAAATTTTTTTATTTCAAAATTGTTGCGTTAAAGAGACAGACTACTATGATTTAAGTCTTAAAAATGGTCCAAACTGAAAAGCAAATGCAGGGATTTCTTTCAGCTTTGCTCCATGTACAAGCACAAAGACTCATAAAATAAAAGCAGGAGAAGATGTACAGAAGAAGAAAGCAAAGCAGAAGAGTAGCCAAAATGAAGGAAAATTTTAACTTCAAAAGCTCCAAGGAAATGTTTTCTTTTCAACTAAATTTTAATGAGGGGTGGGGGGCAAAACATCAGCTCTTTGGCCCACAACCAAGAGGACGCTTTCAGCAGGATCAAATGCTATGTTTCCCGCAGAAGCAGTTAGGATCTGGTTCTCGTGGGATTAGGAGGTCATGCTTCAAGAGCTCACCCACAAGAAGTCTTTCTCCATGAAGGGAGAGGAGCAGCCTGTATGCGTCACGGGAGGTCCCAGCGCAGCTCTTGCCCCAACAGCTGACACAGCAGAGCGGTCTTGTAAGAGTTAAAACAAAAAACACGTGAGAAAGTGCACTGCCTTCATAAGCTAAACAGAACACCAGGTCACCATAGCCCTGGGTGAGGGATCACAGAGAGCAGCACTCCCAGGCAGAACCAAGTCTTACCCGCCTCGGAAGGAAATTATCCAATACTGCTTATATTAACATTGTAAGGAAGATTCACATTTTCTATTACAAAGCACTGTCTTGCTCTTTTCCTGGCTGTTGGCCACCACTGAGACTTAAATCAGCCATTGCAGAGGTAGAAATAACATCTTGCAAAGAATAATTAGAGGCTATTTCCTCAGTTTTCCTATTAAGAGATACTTTACTACCTTAGGAGTGACTATCTGGTGCCTGACCATCAGAAAAGAAAGCGTTACATATAACTATCACATGACAGAGAATCTGAGGCTGAACTGGAGAAAAAAAAAATGTCAGTGAAATGTGAAAAAAAAAAATCAGAGTTTTCACTTTCTCGTGTATTTGAAGATACATATTTCTATTTTACTTGAACAAAGATCATTAAGTTCATCAGCCTAGCTCTGGGTATACGGGTACCCAGGAATAACTGTCCTATTAATTCAACACATGCACAAGCAGTGCAGCTACTTGCTTTTTAGCCCAGTCTTTTGAAGAAAAGAGAGTAGTTTTTCTGTCTCCTTCCTCCTCCATACCTAATCTTTAACAATGTAAATCTGGGAGAACGAGGATGGGTTAAAACTACGTGGAGCTGCTCTTTTGCAGGCTCTGGGCAATGAGAAGACTCACAGTAGCTGCAGGAAATCACCAAGGCAAGACTTGCTGCCTCCCTGCAGGAGGACACCTGATGTGCCGGGGGCAGCTGTGAGGACTAGGAAACAGGACACTAATTAACCTGGGTCGAAGATGGTCTTCTAAGAGTTAAGGCAAAATAAACAAATCAGCCAAATTTGTTTTTCTAACCACATACAGCAACAACCAAAAGAAATCACCTGCCTGCCCTGGCTCCCTCTCTCTAGCAATAAAAAGAACAAAAGGAATTAGAAACCAGCTCACACCCTGTAGTACTTCCAGCCCTCTGGTCTTCTGGACTTCTGGTCCAGTCTCATTCTTTTCGCTCATCCAGCTGACAATTTTTTGCATGTTTTTAAACATGCTCCAACTTTGCTGACTTTAAATCAGTTCCATCAACATATACAGGCGCAAATGGGGCCCTGAAAACCTACAACTTCACATATTCAGGTGAAGGGCTAGGAAAAACACCAGGACAAGGTGAGAAGCTACATGGCCGCACCACGTCCTGCCCCCAGAGTCTCATCCACCATCCCCACACTGCCAGGGCACATCGCTACCTCCGCAGGGGTGGCTGTGCCCCACGTCGGAGTGGAAGGCATCTGCCCCGTGCCTTGCTCTGCTGCCCGCACCGCAGCTGGGCAGCAGCAAAAGTGAGCTAGCAGCTGCGCGGGGCTGAGTTCTGACTGGGGCTAGACCATGACACATGCTTATTGCCTTATACACCAAACAGAACTTACAAAAAAACCCCTCCTAAAACAAACCAAAAAAACCTCATGACCCAAAGCAGAATTTTTGTTCCCCTTGAATTGTCTCTATCACCGCTTGTTTAAATTCCATATAGAAATTCAATAACTGTATTGTCCTGTTTCACACATTATCAAGTTCCTGTAGATTTATAGAAACACAACATATGAAAACAAAACCTTTCAAGGTGCCACGATTAGAAACACTTAATTCCTGGGCAGAATACAATTGAGGTACAGTCACCTGAATTGCTGTTCTTACTCTTGAGCTCTTTATTAATCAGCTCCTGTTGATTCCCAGTTTATATAACTTTCATGATAGATCACAGCTCCAAAATACAGTGCAGCAATTTGTGCAGAAGAGAACCACAGACTATTTCAGGAAATGCAGGCTGCACTGTCTTTGTGGACTACAAGAAAAAAAACCAAACCAGAAACATGGGAACTTTGTTTTCCTAAAAAAGTGATTTTTTTTTTTTTTTAAGATATTTTGACAGATGATTTTCAAAAATATTTATGGCACAGCTTGAAGGAAACTATATAGATATCATCTTATTACCCACACACTGTAAAAAACAGTCTTTTACTAGTAAGAGTTCACAAACAAAAACAATAGGATGGATAAGGAGAAAGAAGAAGGGCTATTATCCCTACAGGTACAAGTAGTTACAAGATCCCTACAGAGATACACAGAGACTAAATGACATGCTATAAGGCACAAAAAGTATTTGACAGAGATAAGAACCAAGCCTTTATTCCCTCCCTCTACTCTTCCCCCACCAGTCTTAGCCACGAGAACATCCATCTTTTCCAAATAATGAGGCAGGGTGTAGTTTTATGATTTCCCAATTCCAGATGCATAGACAGACTCAGAGAAGTAGCCTTGTGACACCAGCAAGTGTCTGACAACCACAGCAAGATCTAAAAACACTCAGGTATTTGCAAAACGAGACCCAGTTAGTATTATTAGACAGATCCATACCATAGCATTTTATTGCTGTGAGAAGCCTTGTGATAATTTAGATATGAAAAGAAACCCAAACTCCACAGACAGGTAAGGGAGAGAAGAAACCCTGTTAGTAGTTAGAATCTCAGAGGAGAAAGACAGGGGAAATACACATAGGGAGTTTGTTCCTGTTTTCCTTAGAATAAAAAAAAAGTTATTTCCCCTTCACTCAAATCAGCTTTTGTAAGATGACTTATACATAGATAACTTTAGCAAATTAAGAAATCACAGCATGTTTGCCTGATATTCCCAATGCCTCTGCTGTTCGCAGGTGCAGGTCTAACTCAAGCCAGAGCCAATTTTAAGTTCCTTTGTAGTTTAAGTCTACCAAGCAGCACAGTTGTAGCAATGGCCTCATTATGTATATTACCTACTGGTTTCACACTTGAATCCATTTTAAAGTCCTCCATGTGCCTCCCTATTAGCTTAATAATGAAGAGCATATCAAAGAGTATGTTGCTAAGTTGGCTGAAAAATTCAAAGCACTCTCAGCAAGACAGAGCTGCCGAAACCATGAAATAACAGAGGTCACCGAATTCTGTTCTCATTGTGATATTGCTAGTTATTATATACATGACCAAAACCTGAAGATCTGAGACAGGCAGAAGGGGACAAATTTATGCATCTTTTGCCACTGAATGTAAGAATCAAAAAGTTAATCTAGGCAATTAGCTGGCTTAACATCATTTATCTCAGCTGTTTGTACTTCATCTTAAAATCTGGTAAGTGCTTATTGTACATTACTTTAAACAACTCACCTCTGAGTAAGGAAGAGGAGTGTCTGGTGGTTAGAGCACAGTCCCTGGGCTATGACTTCTCTAGCTACAAAGCAAAATGTCATTGTAGCATGTGCTTGGCATGCAAAGAATCTGTTTCATTAGCACCTGTGACAATAGTTGTGTTGGGGTTTTTTTAATTTAATAAAAAAATCCAGTAGTCCAGACTTCTGTCACAATGGGGGAAAAAAAATTGAGTCAATGTCTGGAGAAAAGTTAAAGTTTCTATAGCAAAGTACAAACGCGATGGATGGGGTAGTTTCTGACTAGGGTTCTGGCTGCTGCTTATCTTCAGTGCTCCTCTTACCCTGTTAGCTAGAAGACACTGGCATTAAAGCTTGGTTTTTCTAGTGTACATCTGCCCTCATATTCTAGTTTCATTTGTCTTATAGTGATACTTGTTTTACAAGAAACACAGCAAGTTAGAAACTGAAAAACATGTGAAAGCCACGAGATAACACTCAAAGGAGACTGGGTACTCTAAATAATTTCAACAAAATATTTATCTAAATGGTCAAAGAACTGCGCTACAAGAGAAAGCAACAGACTGATCTAGTTTAGAATTTACATATTCATCACTTACTGGCTCTGAAAAATCAAAGACAGCACAAGTTCAGAGTAGATTTATAACCAGAATTGGAAGTATACAGTAGACCTGTTGTTTTGTGAAGGGCCTCAGACGCCAGGGTGAGCATGCCAAGGCTGAAAGAGGAACTGTTGAAATATGCCACTTGAGAAGCGTGTGGCCCAAGAAATGAAATAAAGCTGTAGGAGTTTGGACGCGTTGCCATTGAGTGGGACAGAAGCTGGTGGACCAGCCAGAAGGCTATTTCAGCATGGTGGTTCCTCTGAGCTACTCCCAACACAGATACGCAACTGACACTAAAAAGGACCCAACTGAGGTTGTGAAAATATTAAGAAAAAAAAATCCCAAACAGAACCAGTCCACCTTACTAGCTACCTCTATTTTTTCACACCAGTGGGATTTGTAGAACTAGGTGCTTAAGATTCAAAAGTATATTAATTTGCCAATGGATAAATACCCAACCAAATGGTCTTCCACCTACTATCTTGGGCTCAGCACCATGCCTTAGCCGAGTCTGTCCCCCTGCACACAATGAGAAACATAAGTGAAGGTCCTCATCGTGGTTGTTGCTTTAAGAAAGAGGCATGGCTCGAGATGAATGGTGACAGTATTTTTAAAGAACTACTGTGCACAGCTTAGAGTCAACACAATTGGGTATGGATAAAGAGAATCCTAATATAACAGAAATGCACAGATTATACAGCATCTCATTTGAAGGAATTTATACCATCAGTTAAGTAAGATTTTTAAGCAGGAAAAGGAAATATCTTGCTTCCAGCATCCTAACAATAAAAACTGAAGTGTAATCTTTGGGACCACCCATGTGTTACTTGTCATTCATAAACTTTGCACCAGACAACGTAGTTGATGGTATCTACATACCTTGTAAGTTCCCATATGATGTGCAGGCACAGAAAGAGTTTTGTTTTAGAGTCTCACAACTTGGGTTTCTTTAAAAAAAAAAAAAACATACACCTCTGCAACAACTCACCAGAACCACTGAGCTGCCTACAGATGAAATTGTGTAACATATGGAGATGGTTGGCATCTGTTTGTCAGGGAAACTCAGACTCCCCAGTTTTGGGAAGAGAAGAACAGGAAATAAGTAGAAAAAAATTAGAGATTTAGTGGTAAGCAAGCCACTGACATGGAACATTAAAGAAAGGCACAGCATAGTTTAATACAGTTTCAGGGAACACATCACCTGCTGAGGGAAATACTGCATCTCACAATCTGCCACAAGATTGTCATCTCTCCTTTATGCAAAGGGCCAAGTTTGGTGAGAGTAAGGAAATAAAACCACTGACAAACGTACTTGGTCTCATACCATAACAAATGGGACATCTCGCAGCTGAAACAATATCATTCCACTTTCCTCACTGAGGTAGATATAAGGCAGGAATATCTCAGAGTTTCTTTTAGGAAAAACTCAAATGGACTGAAAGATTTCAATGCATGATGTACAGCAGCGGGAAGAATTTTGAGACCAAAAAAATACCTGTTTACTACAACGGATGACATCTCTCTGATCAGTACTTGCTGCTTTTAGAGCTCTGTTCTCATCATCAGGTCTCCCCCCCTTCTGTGGAATACCACTTTCAAGAAGGAACCTGAGAGATTACTGTGCAAACAGTGCAACAGCTCAGACAGAGATGGCTGTCCCTGTACTGCCAACGAAATAGAAACTTTACTTAAGTGTACTCCAAATATTCAAAACCCAGAAGATGACAGAACAGAATCATAATTAAAAAATATCTAAGGCCTTATTCCCTCTATCCTCTTGATGTGCACATTTTAGTTGGTGACATTACTGGTTCCAGCTACCTCAAAATGCTGAATACCTCCAGGAACCACACAGAACCTAAACCTTCATAACAAGAGGGGGTGAACAGACATCCAATATTTGCCCATACAATAGGCACGGGCAAAAATAGTAACATCAGTATAATTATTGTGCCAAAGAGTGAATTTCAGCGACAGTCATTGTTTCCCAAGTAGAGACAAAGGGGCAGGAGAAAAGAATCTTATCATAGCCTAGAGACACGAATACAAAATTTGGATCTGATAACAAAAGAAGGATCCCATTTCTACATCGTATTTTATTGTTGGAGGAATACAAATAGGAAAGATTTTGTGTATAAGACCAACATACATAACTTCAGATTCTAAAGGGCATGAAAATATTTTTAAGTACATGCACACACATAAGTCCCTGGCAACGTTGCCCAATAAGTAGCTAATATATTCACACTTTCTTTTCCTATATAGTAACAGTAAAAATATAAATTGCATCATCTCCTTCAGAACAGCAACATTTAATGTCCAATTCCCATAGTCATGAGGAGGCTTGTAAATATTTTTATATACTTTAATAGCATCCAATTACAGTTTTGTGCTAATTGTTTTAATCAGCCCAACCTGAAGTGTTTAGTATTTTTCCATAATTAAGCAATACCACATGACAAGCAGTGCCTTTCAGAGCTATTATAGTACTTTCTAATGCTATCATAAACAAAGATCATGCATCTTAATTATAACCAATAAAAATTCCGTACACATTTAATTATATGCTGCAGTGAAATTCCCATAACTTTAAAAAAAGCTCTGTCACAATTATTAAGATGTTTCTAATATGAGCTTACGCTAATGGGCTGTGCCCACTATTAATGTCATTGCAAACAGTTTACATCAGGAATCTGTATCTCCAATTTAAATGTTAATGGACTGAGGCTTTTTCATTTACAGTGCAAGAAGAGGATAAAGCCACTGAAGTCAATGAGATTATGTAAAACTGCTAACTAGAATATAACTGGCTCTATCTCCAAATGCTTAGTATGAACATAACAAATTTTCACATACTTTTACCCCTAGATCCTGGCAATATAAAGAAAAAAAAATCCCTAAAGCCACCAGTATATGTTGCATTTGAATCAGACAGAGCAAAATTACAGGTCTCCCATATGAGTGAGGCTGCTCTTAACTTCTGTAAGTCATGGATTAGCTTTAGGCAAAAAGTTGACAAGGCGTGCTCCAGTTTAGCATGTGAAACGTGACCAGCCCCCAAGGTGGTGGTGCCATACTACTCACCTCTACTGCAGTTCCCAAAGCAGTAGCTCTTTCACCGAAGCATCTATATGGAGGAAGAGGAGCAATGGACAAGCACCGAGCCATCAGAGTTCAGCCTGGAGGTTACTGGTGAATACCTCCACCATCTCAGAGCTAAAAGTTTGTACCGATATCACTTTTGCTTTTAAGAGATGAGTTTAAATGCTATTGCATGAACAATCCCCATTTCTGAAGTTTACTATCCCCTCCCAGGGTGTGTACAAAATGATACCTACTGGATAAATGCCCCAAAGTCCTTGGTTTGCAGAGGTTACACATCAGCTCTACTGTTATGCAGACAGATCAGGGACTAATTCTCTCACACTTGCTAGTGTACCTAGATAAGCTCATGGCAATGAATCGGATGACAGACACAACCATGTAAAAATAAATCTGTCTAAAAAACACCTAGAAAAATAATTTGTAATGTTATCAATTGTAACTAAAATCTGACTGATCTTCTAGCGCATAAAGGCTGAAATATTCCCAAAATAAATTTTCCCTGAAATTCGATAGTTTTGCATAAAAACAATGCTTAGCTGAACAGTGAACAGCTGCTCCATTTCAGTTACTTCCTCTTCTATTTCAGTCCTAAACCTCCACTTAGCCAGAGAAACCAGGCTCCACTCTATTTTCTTCCTCAGCGAAACCCAGACATTGGCATATTCTCTTGAAGCCTATCACCAGCTCCCACAACTTAGATCAGCTTATAATAAATCCATGACAAGACTACCATGGGACAAATCTCAAAAGAAAATGCAAGGATACTCTGCCCTCCTCCACCCCGACACTGTTGTACCCCAATTTACAACCACTGTCATCATGCAGCCGGAGCCCGCATTTGCAGTCTCTGCTTCCAAGAAGTACCTACAGCCTTTAGCAGGATTTAGACTGTCTCAAGGGAGATATTTGTGTTGCGTTTCCTGCACTTCCCTTCCATCACTGCATTATTCCTGTCGTTGTCTCTCACTAACAGTTCTAGTGCAAGTCTTCAGTACTAAGTGGCAAATAACAGGCATTAATTAGGCCCACTGGTGCACAAACATATACCAGGAATCCTTCCTTGCCACAAAGAGCTTATAGAATATTATCTCCTCTTTTTCTCCATTGCCTTATTTCCTCATTGCAACTTGCCCCATTTTTCTTTCCTACCAGAACTGCAAGAGCTTAGAAAAATATGCGTATTAAATTCTCTATTCTTTTATTTAAGACTCCTCCAGACTGAAGAAAGCATTATTAAAGTCATGGGAGAAATATCCGAGTCCCAAGCAGCAAAGTTAAGTGCAAAATTCTGGACTTGAATTTCAACGTTGAGTTAGGAGCAACAGCCAACACCTCTCCTGTTTGGGTTACATGCTTAAACAACACAACTGGAAACTGTAATAATCCAGTGACTTCTTTGCTAATCAGTGTTAATGCCCCAGGGAGATTATGGTATTTAAAAGAAGATCTTAGATACTTCACATTCAGGCCATTTCTTAGAGCAGACCTACTTTCCTGGCCAGTAGTGCTCTCAAACTCTCAGCCACAAGCCAGCACGTTCCCTCGTGTGACCATCCTACTGTGTTATGCATCAAAGTAGGACAGTTCTAAGGAGAAAAGATGTAATGAATTCTACTATGCTTAGTTATGCCTATGAAATTGTAATATTTACTTCTCCCTGACTACAGAAGCTTATGAGTCCCATATCTCCTTCTTTCTCAGAAGCTACCTCAAACTTTCCAGGTCATTTTGAAATTCAAGGCTGGCCTTTGCAGTCTCTCTTCCCCCCCTCTTTCCATTTCAGAACAGTAAAGGTCATATCTCCTGCAGAAAGGTACCAGAAAAGAAAGACATTACAGTGCAGGACAGCCAAGTGGTTGATATCTCCATTTTAATTGGCAAGATGAAAAAGAATCACTTCTGAAGGTTCTGTATGTCCCTAAAATAACTAGCAAAGCATAGTTACCTGAAGATTAGTGGAGTCTTCCCTAATCCCCTTTATAACAGATGGACTACCACGGACTATCGGTGATCCATGAACCACAGCTGGCCCATCTCATTTTAGACAATCAGGGATTAATACTGTCAAGTTGTCAGTCTCCTAAGAGACCGGGAGTTACTCCAAAAGAATGAGTTTTCACCATGGCATTATTTAAGTGTTACTAACCAGACCTTAAGGTTTTCTGGGAAAAGCGCTTTTCCCACTTTACTATATTCAGCCACTGTTGTTGAATCACCATTTAAACCGTGAATGCCCGATTTTGCCCCTACAAACTTACGTGTAGTTCCGATTGCCTTCAGTGCGAGTCAACCCCAAGTACGCACGTACCAAAGTGGGGTGAGTGATAGTTTTACTGCTCTGAGAAAAACTATTAACAATAGGTACTGAATGCATTCGTTGAACACTGCACTGGTCCAAACATCAAGCGATTAAGAATCTAAGGTGCTTTAACATAGAACAGAAAGTATAAACAGATAATTTTCTTCCTCATAAAGTAAATCACAAACAGTGTTTCTGCTCCCCCTACAACAGCTGAGCACATCACTCTTCATTAAAGGCTTTCAGCTCAGAAATTCTCCGAACCACGATGAGATCATGATCATACCGGACACCTTTAGGACAGCGCACAGAGTTTTTGGAGGGCCTCACAACCAGGTTCGCAGTTCCTGTTCTCAGCCAGGGATTTGCTGCAAATGACAGGCAAGAGAGGCCTTGCTTTCCCTCCTTATTATTTTAATGTCTTACTCGGGATTGCACTCAGACTACTTGTTATTTAAAGTACTTGCTAGCATCGGTGTGGGAGTTTGGTAGAGTTTGTACCTGATCAAGATTTGTACAATGAGGGCCATAATGGATCTCCCTGTCCTTGTAATCCATATTCTATCGCTGGCCTTCAGTAGTCCGTATTTGAGTATATGTCAGCAGAGTTCCAATAAACTTTTTACGGAGTTTGTCACTGTCATTTCAATTGCTTCCGGATGAAACGCGACCTGTTTTCATCAGAGCGGAAGTCTTTCGGGCTGCCTTTAGGAAACAGACCAGAAACAGAAGTTTATTCTTCATTGTAGATGCAGGTTCTCACACCAATCTTAACTGAAACCAGAAATATCACAAACAAATCTAAAAGGCGCAAACTTCAAGTCAAGATTCGTAGTGTCATGCTTGTCAGTCAGATGCTGAGTTAGTATTCCCTACTTCAGAAGAGAAAGGAAACACGTCAGCATTTTCGGGAAGGGACATCGTTCAAACACGCGCTCCAGAACAACAGTAACAGACCTGGCTTTGGAAGCAAGCTTGTTATGGCAGGGCTTGCCTGGGTTTGAACGGCAGCGTTTGGCTGATAAGAACCATCCAAATCACAAGTCCCTGGCAGGGCCTGTCATGGTCCTACCCTGCCCACTCTTCAGCACAGCTTGCCCCAGCTACCTTTGTTTACTCTTGGAGTGAGCTTCAAGAGGCACAGCTCCACTCCCACGTTCTTCCAAACTGCCTAAAGATTTGCAACAGCACTGTCTGACCCAGGGAGTGTTTTACTCCTGTTGGAGTAAGAAAATATGTAAACATGTTTTCAGAGAGTCTAGATTTTATTGTCCAGTTAAGCTAATAAGGGCAGCTTTTATTGCACAATGGTAAAAAATACTTTTTATTTGCATACGTTTTCTAGAATTTGCCTCATCTTCGTATAATATAAGTTACTTTTATAGCACCACAGTTAAAGATAGGAATCGTATCCACTGAGTAATTAATCATATTTTAGAATTTTTATTAGACTAGAAGATGGTCCAAACTTCCCAGATGCATTTTCACAGGAGTGTTACGTGACAGTCTGCTGCAATTGTTGACTCTTTGTAAGCCTGTATACAACACACAAATTACAATTCTTTCTGAAAGCTGTAGTTTGGTCATAGGCATCTAGTTAGGAGCAAACCAGAAACCCTTCACAATAAGTAGAATCACTACAGCAAAACCTGTTCAAATAACGTAATGCATTCTTATTTAGCCCAAGAGAATTCTTCATGCCCCCTGTTGGCACAATGAACACCAAAATGTTATAAACCTGTATCTTCAACTTTAGCAAGCAGTACATTTCTGGATCATTAGGCAGTCAAAGATTTATTTGCAACATTCCTCTTCCCTTGCTCTCAACACTTCAGCCTTTGGTGACAAATAGAGCATGTTGGACCAACCTCACTCTACGTTCCCTTTTCCTCATTCAGCAAATCATGGTTTACATGCTTCCAGACTTCTGCAAAGTCTGTATTTGTGCTGCTTACTCATACACGCAGTAACACTTTCCAGTGTGAATGCCAGTGCCAGGAACCCATAAGATGTGACAGTTAAACAGGGAAAGATGAATAGAAGCTACTATCATAGTATTTTAATGTGACCTAGAAACTGGGAATTGAAACAGTTGCTGACAGTGGGAACTCGAGATTTTGCAATCAGAGGGTTTGTAATAGGCTCTGAATGCCAGGCAAGAGTGGCTGGTTATTCTGTAGGATAGAAGTGCTTACAAGAAAATTTTGCAGAGAAAAAAGTTGGAAACACACTGGAAGAACCATTTTAGTAAGCTTTGGGCCAGGCTGTTTTTAGACAGTTTTCACAATCAGAAAATATTTCAATAAATCCTTTAGGGTCTGGCAATGAGAGCTTATACTCTGCTAAGAAAGAAGCAGCACAGATTATTTGAACATACTTTAACATCGGTGTTTCTTCACTGTTCATAGAATATAGCTGGGCTCAATCACTAAGTATTTACATATACCAATATACAAATAAGACATTCCCTGCTTTTGATTTTTGAAGTCTTACTCGGGTAAGAATGGTCTCTCAGTTTTAAACACCACCTCCCACCTCGTCTTGAACGTATAAACGTTTAATAGTATTTTAAAGGTTATGTATTTAATTTTTTTAAATTGGCAGGACCGAGACCTTATTTTCCAGTCATCAAAAAAGAATTCAGAATACAGAACTCAGGAATTTCCAAAGCTTGACAAATTTAATAATCACAATGAAAATGAAGCTATTCAGTTCCTTTGCCGTGCCTGAAAACACTGATATCCCGAGTTCTGCCAGAGGAGAGAAAACAACCAAAAAACTCCACAACAACACAGTCCCACTAATTCACCTTAAACAGCTCTCGCAGCACCGCAGTGAGGCAAGCCATAGATAATCACCTTTTGTTGCCTCTTCCCTGCCCAACCAGTATCGGCCAAAGGGACTTCAGCAGCAGCCAGTCCAGAAACGCAGCACATGAAACAGTTTCAGAACCAAACCGCACAAAGCTTTGCAAATAGTTTCCATGTTCTGAGCTTAATTTCAAAGGCCAGTTCTACTCTGAATGCAATTTAAGATGACGGG
>WEKW01012446.1:153842-178296 GCA_013389905.1 Sula dactylatra | reverse complement strand
GCATGCAAAAACAGTGGCTATAACGCTAACATTACATTTTGTGTTCGTTGTGTAATGATACACCTACGTGCATGGCTATTCCTGGAGTTTAAAAAGTTGAGTTTCTCCCTTCCAGTACCTTCCGACAAAAGTACTGGTACTTTCTCATTAGAGAAACGTTATCTGCAAGGCCTGTCCAGCAATTTTTTTTTTTTCCTCCTTACACGCCTCCATCTGTGCTCATGGGCCGTGCAATCTTATGCACCATCACATACCTATTTAAATGCTTTTATACAAGGGACAATAGAAGTATTTTGAAAAGCTACATCCCAACTTCGGTTTTGATGTCAGAGCTTCTAACGTCAGGGAAGCAACTGACTGTACTAGATTGTGGGGCCAGAAGGGACAAGGAGGTTCATTGAAAAAGGTGACCATAGCTTTCATAAAGGACTCATGAAATGGAATGTAAGACAGTTCACAGATGATGGCGCTAGAACAAGAGGAAGATCATACCAGCTGTCTCTAATACCTTTCCCATTCAGCAAGGAAACAGTTTAGTTTTTCTATGCCTCCAGTTAACATTACCCCCATTACCTCCCCCACAAGGGTAAGATGTAGCTAGTCTTTGCTTCAGTATTTTGCTTAGTATTTGCACCACCACTGGCGGTTTCCTACTGCAAGCCAAGTAGCCAATCCCCCAACTTAACTTCAGAAAGTATTTTGGGGGTGGTTTTTTGGCTTTTTTTTTTTTGTTTTGGTGTTTTGGGTTTTTGTTTTGTTTGTTTTAAATCAGCTGATCTTTATTTTAAAAGTTCCACTATCCATCTATTTATTATTTCCATGCATTATTCTATTTAGTCTCCTACATTTAAATTCTAAATATTTAACAATAATTTAAATCAACAGAATATCTTTGAAAGCATTTATGAAAAACAGCTTCTAGAATGCCCTTTCTTTGATTCAGTACTGTTAGATACATATATAAATAGTATCTTTTTCAATAAAAAAAAATCATCTCTTCAGTAAATATTATGTCTTTGAAATAAAAAAAGACCAGTGTGCAAATCATCTTAAAAATGAGAATCATACCTCCATAATACATATTTTTCTACTGGAATTGAGAATTCCTGCTTTATACAAATGCAGTAATAAAGTCATTGGGGGTATCTGCATTAGAAATAATGCTCATTTGTAGGCAAGAGACACAGGAAAGAACAACATTAAAGGATTTTATCTTAACTAAACTTTGATTTATCTATTAGCAGAAGAGATAACATAAAATCAGGGAATTTGGTACAAGAAGGCTATTGGCCAAGCCTTGTGCCTTGGAGAACTAGAACTAAACTCTTATTTGTTCATGGTCTCTAAGGAAAGTAGTTGATATTTAGTCATCTTACAGAACCCGCACTAAGAAACAGAACTTACCCACGTGTGTAGATAGTTCATCATCCAAAATGACCAGGACCATCCTTCATGAGAGAGGCAGACACACAACTTAGAATATACCTTTTCTGCCTAGCACAGAGTAGTACCAAAACTTCAGCATGCATTCAGAATTTTTCTTGTTGTTGGCTTCTGTCTAATAAGTATCTGAATAACACATTGCCCTGCAAGAGGGCATCAGATACAAAAACTAGAAAAACAATAGAACCAGAATTTTTTACCTTGCTAGAGATGACTACAGAAGACATACTGGACAGTTTCAGGCAGATTCAGAGGAAACAGAAATGAGACTTGCCACATCTTCTCAAAGCTTTATAGTTCTATGACCAAAATAAACTACAATATTGAAAAACTTTTTCCAAAGACAGTAGCACACACCTGCCACATTTAGGACCAAGCAGCCCTTATAGCTAGAAGGAAAACACTAGACAGTCTAGTAAGATACGAAGCACATGGAGGATGAAAGAGGAAATGGGTGGTGGGGTGGGACAGAAAGCAGAAGATAATTCAGATTCAGCTGAATCCAATTTAGGCTGACCATCCACCTCTGATTCATTTCCAACCACTGCACCTGATCTCACTTGAGAAGTGCTTACTACATTAACTTCATTTTACCTTTTCAGTCCAAGATATTCAGAGCAAAAAGGAAAAATATATTGTAGGTAGCATCTAGCTGGCCATAAGCCCCTGTGGTCAGAACAACAGCTTCTGTAGAGATTGCTTATCTTGGCACAGAAGTCCTCTAAAGCACTGATAGACTTTGACTAGAGCTTTTAAGTTTGTAACAACTCACAGCTGGGTGAGTTGACAGGTAGATTGAGTAAGTCAAAAAGTTTTGTAAAGTAGGTAAGTAACTGCAGACAGGTGGATCTTGCCATTAGCAGAACAAAGTTACCTTACTCACTGACAGCTACGTGCCTCCCCTGTTTGCCTCAAACACATTGTGACTTTTGCTGATGAGCTATGGATTACATTTACTAAAGATTTGAGAATCTTCTTAGAATGGATAACTGAAAACAATTGTTCTCAGGTGTGTCTTTTACATGCCTCCCCTTCCTCCTCACACCTTTCACCTTAGGGCTCCTTATGCATGAGGCTCAGGCTCTGTTCACACTGACTTTCACATAAGCTCTGTGTTTGTAGACACAAAAGGAATTTGAACTCTGCTTCCTCGCACACTGAAACTTGCATCATATCTGCTGCTGTCAGAGACATTTTATGTGGTATTGCCTAACCACTCGCCCTGTGTAAGGCAGAAAAAGAGAATATTTAGCATAAACTGATGAGACTCACTCATTGACTACCTCTCTTCTAGTGGATATTGAACCCTGCACAATTTACTATCTAATGAGGAGACAGCCCTCCCCAGAGGTGCTAAGGCAGAGTCACCTTAGGCCTTTCTAACAGTCAGGGTGCACTATTTTTCAGGCATGAGTAACTCTAGTAGGATCTATTGTTTCTTGAACAGACTTTATTCTCTGAGAAGGACCTGCTGAGATACTTAAGTGGGATTTCCATGGCTTTTCTGGGAATTAAAATAATTCTTAGTTTCAGTGAGGAGCTTTTAATCACATGTGAGCCAGTTTATAATCTGGAATTCAAGAAAGTCAGGAGGGTTTAATTCTAGTACAGATTTTTAACAGGTCTTGAGTGAATGCATATTTACCACTTTAAAACAAAAAAGATGTGGCTTAAGTTCTGTCAAGAAACATTTCCTTAGGGCATGGAGGGAGAAATCCAGCACCCACACTGAAAACAAGGATTTAAGTTATGAGTCATTAAGACAAATGTAATACATCATAACTGATTACACAGGGGGACCCTCTGAGCCCCTCTTGGCCCCAGCTGCTCCATCTGAGAGGAGGACTGCAGGCCATCGTGCATGATATTTCTTAAGTAGTTAGACGGTTTCTGAACTAAAAAATGAAAGATTTTCAGTATCTTCTCACACTTCTTAAGCTTGAACTCCTCACAGGAACAGAGACCACAAAAATCAACATCTACGAACATCTTTTGTACCAGTTAAGGAGTGGAGGGTTAGCCTTGAATAAGTGACAATACTCCATTAGGGATTTTTTTATGCAGTTTCATCTGTATGAGATCTAATCTTAACCTCCTCTTCACCCTAACCTTCTTCTTTTTCTTTTTTTTTAAAGTAATGCAGTCTGTGAGAACACATCTATATGGAAATCAGTTCTAAATATTGTAATAAATACCTGCCAAGTATATAGTACTGGTAGAATTTATATTTCTTAAACATGAAGAATAGGATTAAGATATGGAAAATTAAAAACAATTTCACACTTTGCACTTTACACTGCTAAGCAGAGCACCAGCATGCTTTCTTTATTGAATGAAAATTATCAAAACATCAAGTAAGCAAGGTAGTTCAGCCACAGCACACAAAGTGAATAATATATCCACTGCCTTTTTAACAGTAAATAGTTACTGTTCACAACAAAAGAAGCACCCAGGACTCCCACGAGATCTTTATGCATGTATTTTTATTTAAACATGTATTTTACATTTATTGTTTCTCAAATACTTACAGTTATCTTCTCAGATCAAATTAGAGAAGAGTTTCTGTTAGTGCCTTAGTCCATCAGCACTACAACAGGCTGTAGCAGTTGTTCAGACCATGGAATTTCCTTGAGGCGTTCTGTAAATTAGATAGTTAAGAGTAAGAGAAGGGATTAGTTTCTGGACTTGAAGACTGACAAAAAGATTGTATTTAGATATATATGAATGAGTATTGTCTAAAATGTGCAAACATATATTGACTGCTGAGTTAGATATTAAAAACTGAAGTTACTCAGTCTACTCTGACTAGGATAACGTTAGTACATAAAATGAAGTTGAACCAGCACAGTTACAGTCATATCCACTGGCTTTGTTTCGCCTATTTCAGAGCGAACAGCTAAGAAATACAGTGTTTATTCTAATCAAGGAAAACAATTTGCAAACAAAATCAGTTAAGTTCACATTTCTTTCTGAACTTTAAGATGTAGGAAAAGCTTTTAAGTGCTCACAGAAGCAGCGTCCCAGGATACGCTTAGCTTTGAGGGCAGGCAGCAGTTCGCCAGGTAGCACCTACGCGGGCAGGGCTTACGCACGCTCCTTCTACTACCGTCGCTGTGCAGTGCCAGGGCCGGCTCTCCTTCCCACGAGTTCAGGGGTGCCCGGAGCCCTTTCCAGGCCATGCTTGTGGCCCTGTTGCTTCCCAGGCCAAACCAGGGCTGGAGAGGAGCTCGGCACCCCAGCGTTCCTTTCTGGCAAGGAAAGGCTTTCACAAAAACCACTGCTCCCCTGAATTACCTCCTGCAATTAATACCAGCGCGATGCTTTTCTCTCGCTCCAGTCCCTGCGGGCTGTTGCAAGCGGCTGCTCTCCAAGCCATAGGTGGGGGGCCCATGCCCCTCGCCCTGCTGCCTTTCCGGCACCATCCCAGGGGCTCGGCGAGACAGGCGGGGGTTTGTGACTCCTTGGCTCACAGAAAATCTGAGGAACCGCAGAAATATCAAAGCTGTCAGTATAACACGGGGTGAGGCTTTTGTGCTCTTTAACTGAGCAGACCTCTCGGCACGAGCAGCAGGAGTTTTGCTCAACTAAGGGCTAAAGAATTTGGCTTGGAATATATAAAACTGGAAGTGCCTTATGAAAAAAAGACACTTATGAATTCATGCTATAGTGCCCAATTAGAGAGTTCTCATATACTAGTGACTATTTCAGGGTATTTGGCTGCTGCTTAGCCTTTCATTTTCACCCTGGAGCATGGAGACATATTTTCCAATGCAGGATAACACGGAAATAAGCACCAAAATCTCACTGGTCTCCATTTTTTGCATGAAAACCAGGAGCATCGCTGTCACTGAGGTGTTTATTCAGGCCCCATCCCAGGGGCCTGCAGCAGCCCCCCAGGTGGTTTCTCCGGGCACGGTCTCACCCCGGCAGAGACTGTCTCCCCTGAGCAGCGTTTGATCTCCTCTGCTGAATTTCTCTCCATCTCTGCTATAACTTCTTAAACTTTGATTCCTGCAGGAATCAAATTTAATCTGTTTCAGTATATTTTATGCTCCACTGATTTATTCAAAGCTGAATAAAAGCATTGCAGTACTTACGTTTCCTATTTTATTTTGGGAACTGTATTATTAGTAGCCCCATTCAGGAGCTAGAATAACTTGAGTCAAGCAGATTAAAAACCCAAGCTACACCTGTGGTATTCAGCTTGCACTTTAATCTTATCCACTAAATTAAAAAAGGTCTGGATAAAAATGAGACAGATTAACCTATCACTTGTCTCATAGAAGGGTCTTTATGGTAAAAGAAGATTCAGTTCTGCTGCGAGTCTGGTAAATTTTCCCCTTATTTGCTGGAAAATGCCACCTCTGTACCAAAGTGTTCCATTGCATTGAACAAAACAAAATAGCCCTTTTGAGCTGTACATGCTGGTTTTAATATATACCCGAATGAAAGGAAAGCCACTATGTTTCGTATATTTGATTGATACTGCAAGAAAAATTGAAATATTTTACCTTTTTGCCTAATTTTTATTCTATAACTGATAGAATTATTATTTGATACTCCTTTTTTAATGCGATTCCTTTATTTCTTTTTCTAGTCACACTCTGCTGTCCGTGAGTGAGCATTCTGGTTTTAATATAAACTAAAATTGAGTAAGGGATGAAAATAATATATATATAAAAGAATAGTTTTAATATAACATGTGTTTGTGTATATATACATATATGAGATGATCAGCTAGTTTTATTGTGCTCTGTATACGGTAGAATATATCTAGATGAGCTCAAACAAATTGAACAATAAAATGAACATGACAAAATGGGTTTTAAGTCAGGAAACAGAACAGTAAAGCAATTTCCTGAGTTATTTAAATGCTTTCATTGGAGAAATGTCATTATATACTTGAATTACACTGGAATATAATTGTATAAACACCACAAATAACAATGTTTTACCAAGAAAAACAGAAGTTAAGAGAGGGGAATTATTTCCTGCCATATTTCTTCATTTTAAGATCAGGTTCTTGTTGCTATAAGAAATAAATCAAAAGAAAGGTTCTAAATTTCTGTTAGGAGTCCATGTCCTTTACACTCATGCATATGCTTATCTTAAAGTACCTGATATGTGAACAGCTCCATATATTTAGTCCCCTGCAGGTCTAAGATGCAGCCCTCACTCAAAAGCCCTCCCTTTGAACTATTTTGGTGACCTTAATTAGAATTTTACCTTCAAATTTTAGCATCACTGAGGGTGCTTATGAAAAGACTGCATATGAGCAATTAATTCTAATCTTTTCTTTTCATAGGCAAAGTCAAAGGAGGGTTTTCTTCTTCTCATGTGTTCTTAACTATGGTATTATATGTGTTACAGATTCACCCCAAGTATCTGCCTGGTGTGTCTAGCTGAAATGAAAGATTGCAGAACAATATTATCCAAAAATAGAGACTGACTAAACAATCTGAGAAGTCGTCTGTACTTGAGAATTTGGAAGTCAAGCAAATTTTAATAGCCTGAGAGTGGTCAGATGAGAAAAGAATTGTAAAATGTGTATTGTGGAATGGTTCTTATCACTTAGAAATTTTAAATCGAAGTTGTTACAGTTGAGCACAAACTCACACATATTACCATTCATCTAACCCCACTGATTTTAGGGTTTCCCACAAAAATATCTGTGAGTACAATTTGAGCCTTATTCAACCCCAAAATACCCATTAAAATTTGAAAGCCAGCTGTGGCTCTTCTTACTTGCTTTCTCATCAACCCAAAAAACCCTGATGCAAACCGGGTGTACCCATTATGGGTAAAGGTCACTTTCCTATTCCTAGTGACAGTATTTTTCTAGAAGGACTTGAAGCTATATCCTATCATGTTGTGAATTAAAAAGGAGGCCTGTATGGAGATAATTTCAGTTTAAGTACATGTACTTCATTTATTGCTCCGTAAAACAGTATGTTATGGCTAAGCAGCTGACCCCCTCAAGACAAGTTTTGTCTTAAACTTAGATTTTGGGAAAGATTAATTGCAAGTAAATGACAAAGAACCTTCTCCCAAAATGAATATGGCAAACTGAAACAGGTCCCTCCTTCCATAGTCCTTACTGAGAACATCTATATCCAGGGAATGAGTTGGAGACAAGAAAGACTAAATCAATTTTCTCTCCAGCCCATTACAAATTCCCACAAAAGTCAGTCATTCAGGCTTTTTTTTCCAGAGGCAGCAAGCATTGTTTCCCACAGTGTTCAGCTATACCCATAACCGGTCAGCAGCTTTACGAACAGACATTCTTGCCTTCCTCTGTGCCTCAGTTTCCCCATTTGCAAAAAGAGGTAATAACAGCCCCCATCTGTTTTAAAGAGGTATCATCTCTGAACAGTGTTTGAATGGTAATTCTAACTGTTTTACGAAAAGATGACTATTCTAAATAGACAGCTCATTAAAGCTAATGCGACAGCATAATGTGGTAAAATGCAATGGATAAGTTATATGTGTCATTGTAAGACAGGCAGTAAGGAAATTAACTCTTACCTGTAATATTCAGACTAAAAACAGACAGCAGCTGTAAGAGTTAAAATGTTTAAAATATTTATAAATATTTTAATCCAAAATTTAGCAGTATAATATTTTTAAATCATCAACAATGGTTTAGGGAAGTTTGTTTTATGCATTAACACAAAGTTACTGCTCAGCAAAAAAACTAGTGCTTTTTCAAGCAAGCCATAAGTAAGCTGAAATTTTTACTTTTTAGGAATTACTTGTTGTTTATTAGATATATTGTTCTTACATTTAGGAGTTCTTTCAGTGCCACAGTACCATGCCCTATAGCTTTGTGTCTTATATTCCAATGTCTATCTGAATCTGATGTTTATCTTGCTTCTGAGACCCTCATTTGTCAACTTACTGGAAGCTGATAGTGACATTCTATGCATGAAATATCACACCAGCTCTATGGAGCTGGTATGTTTTGGTTTTGGAAAATAAAATCAGGAAAAAATGCTTATTTGTGTTTCAAGTTTTTGTTAATAAAAAAGTGGCTTGTTTTTAAAAAGTTACCTTGAGTATTTAAAATGCTGTTAATCTAGCAAAAGTCTTCGAGAGCTTTATCCCTCCTTATAGAGACATGAAACACTGACATTAGAAGAAATGAAAAGAAAGTCAAGTTAGGCTACCACAATCCCTCAGGATAGGGAGAATTGCTGTCGAAGATAAATAAACCAAGTACAAGGGGAAGTGAGGTGAAGTATAATACCATTTGGGGAAAAAAATTAAGGCAATAATATTCTTTCCCAAGCAATGACAAATACTCTTGGCCATCAACAGAAAGAGCTTTTCCTTCCAAGTATGTTTATTTGTATCCCAATATGAAAGCTATGCATGCACAGCAGGGAACAGAAAAATCTGATGTGTTTCTATCATGAAGAGAGTCTTTATGTACTATTGTTTCAGATTAAGATTGTGCCTGTTTTAAAATACAGCCTGTCCTTAAATAAACCTAGTCCACTCAATCAATAAATGTTGAATCAAGTAAAGACAGAATTTTTGGAAACTCAAAATGTGGCCTTTGAAGGTAATTTGTTTAGCACCAACAACATACTTGCTGCTGGAGCATTTCCCTGCTGCAACCTGACTTGTGTAAGGGACGACGTGCCCACATGGGTTCCCTGCGCACACACTAAGAAAATGGTTCACTTGAACCAGGGTGCAGAAGGAGAACCCAAATGATACAGAAAGTCTTGAAGGAAAGAACTTACACACAATGCACTTTTTATTAATTCTGTACCCTGTTTGTGTCAAAAAATATCCTGTCAGAAGGGGTGAGGACCTGGCATACAAAACCAGTAGAATATTCCCGGCACAGCGGATAGAATTCAAAGAAGTCATAGGAGTACAAAGAAACTAAAGTAATTTTTGTGTTTGAGAATACTGGAGAATGGAGATTTGGATTCAAAAGAAAAATATTTCTTCTTCCTGAACAGTCTGTGAAAGTAGTATGACATGTTTCCATAGTAATAGGATTGGAAAGTACACAGTTCTTTATGGTTAGGGACTGTCTGCAGTAAACGGCAGTGGAAGACTATAGGATTTTATTATTTAAATAGGTTAATGACAGTGGTTTTCATTTCTAATTCTTATATGGCCTTGATCTAGTACGGTCTGTCCTTAAGTTCCCCAGAGGTTTTTATGTTAGTCACATTGAGGCAACTAAAAGTGGAACTACATGACAGTGGGGTGGGAAGGGGGGGTGGGAAAGCCACATAAAGATGGGAAAAAGGTGGTGAAAAATCACAGCAGGCTCAGGGGGGTTTCGGACAAGACTCAGAGAATTTGTTCAACTTGCAAGGGCCACAAGGACTCATGTCCTTGAGCATTGCAGAGTTGATTATAGTAAAGCATATTAACACTTCCAGCTTTTGGAAAAATTGAAGTTAAGGCTGTAAACATCCAGGTTTCCTGAGGATTTTCTGCAGCAGGAAAGGAGAAGACAGCTAAAGTCACCCCAGCAGTGTGTCTGCATGTCGCTCCATAAGTATATTTCAACCACTTCTAGAAAAGTCTCCTTAATCTGCTATTCTTATATATTCACCCCCAGTTACCTTCAAGGAATGAGCTAGGTTTATTTATTTGTTCAGACTAACACCATTTAGGGCTATAATGTAATCTCTCTTCTCTAGAGGGAACAAGCTCAAGGCTAACAGTGCCTTGTATTTCAGACAAAACAAATGACCCCATATTTGACTTGTCATCAAAATGAGAGGGAATTTTTTCCCCAAAAAAAATCCAGCTAAGTTTTTGTCTTTGTGCTTTCTTTAGTTCACAGAATGATACATGAGAAAGCCAATTAAATGAGACAAGAAGAAAAAGAGAAGAATGAAGAGCGAAGTATTTTTTTTAAATTATTTTTGTGCAAATTCTGATTTTTGTTAACAGATTCTGATGACCAGAGATATAATCAGATTATCAAAAAAAATGACAGACCCATTTTATAGTGAATTAATGTACTGGCAGATTTGCAGAACTTCCATTTCAGGCAGAGAACCTAAGAAGAATCTTTCCGCAAGTGCCTGCACTACATCTTCTTTGTAAACCTCCTCCTCTCGGCTACATTCAGGAATTGCGAAAAGATAGCATACAGTGTCATGCAAAAATGCCTGTGCACTTCAGAGATATGGCATGTAATGCATGTACAAAAGGGGTCATCTCTAGCTGACAATACATATTGCTCATGCTGTTAATAGAAAATAAGGCACTCTCACAAGAGCTAACAGAAAAAGAATATGCCCACTTCTCTTTCAACCATGGTAATAGCATTAACATTATCCATGCCTTTTTCAAAAGCTCTTGGCTTCAAGGGATGTCCTTTCTAGTTGTGGGTACCCAGGTAAAGAGGCTGCAGTCTAGTATTGCTTTTAAAATGAAGCTTAGGGAAGATGGTAAAATAAGTGCTTCTCTAAGCCCCTTTCAGCCACTCCTTACTCTAAATATCAAGTAGAATATTTTCAGTCAACAGGACGAGCTCACACTGCTGTCAGGAACCATAATTTACAGCATGTGTAGTTCAGGATTACAGGGTTGTATTAACTGTGGATATAACGTGTAGAGTTCTCTAGATGACACAGTTGTTGGAGACAACATCTTGTAGAGGTTCAGTTAGGAGGCAGCTTACCTCCACATTACTGAGGAAAAGTTGGTGAGGGACCCTACAAGGAAAAGTTCCTATGGTCATAAGCAAACAACGGAATGGATAGAAAAGCACATAGGAGGGTTTTTTATACCAATTCAGCACTCCCTCTAAGCCTCTCACTCATTCTAAACACGTTGGTAATTTCATTCATATGTTTGAAGCGAGTCAAAGTGCCTGTCTCCACACCTGTACCGCTTCCAGACAAGCGCTGGCTTTTCATGATGAACTTCCCAAGCAAATATAAATACCAGTAAAAGCATAACCATGGCATCACAGTCTGGCCTGAAACCATGCCCTTTGAATAGATATAATGACCCACTAAAGGCTTTCCAGTAGCTTCATTTTTTCCTTTACCTCAGATCTGCTTCCTTCGCAAAATTCTCTGGCTTGAGCTGGCTGGGCTAGTGTAGGGCACTGTTGAGTCTCGTGCTCATCCACTAACAAGGATGCAACAGTTTTAATTCCTTCCCAACACTAAACCAAAATTTCATTTTTTAAGAGTGGATTCCATCGCATTAGCAAGCTTGAACAGAGTAACTCGATATACTGATTTCAAATACCTGCTTTTCTAAAGATGGTCTTATACTATGGCTGTCTTTTCCCCTCCTAGCTGCAAAGTTCCTTCTGACCTTCTCTATCACTGTTTGTCTCTATCTGCAGAACTGCTCCTTTACTACTCAGCTGCCTGTTGTGTTTACCCTTCCCTGAGGAAAGAGTTAAAGGAGAAAGGAGGAAAACATCTACAATTAAATTGCTCTTTAAGTTGTTCCTGCCTCTTGGCAACTGCAGGTTGTAATTCAGCAGTTTACAACTCTCCCTCATCACTTTAGAAAGAATAAATAATGTAGGGACTTACATTCATATTTGCAGTAGAAAGAGAATGCTGGGAGTTACAAATTGCTGCTGAAAAGACAACCACAATCAAGGGGGCAAAGGCTGGAAAGTTAAATCTCTCAAAGGGGCCTCTCAGACAAGAAACACGAAAAAGAAGTATCAAGTCTGTAATGGCTTGAAGAAACTCTTAATTCCAGTATGGTGGGTTTAGAGGCAGCTTGCATGTCTGTCTAAAGGCATAAGTAGAAAGCAAACTTATCTTGCAGAATTGTAAGAACAGGTTCAGGACATTCCTATAAGGAAATTCTCTCCAATAAACATCTTGCAAAACTGCCAGCTTGTGACCTGCACAAAGGACTATTTTGTTATCCTTTTATTAGCCCACGGTTGTATGAGTATTTAGCAAACACTTGCCCGTTAGTGTATTTTGCATGCCTTATTCTCTTGACAGTCACACAAAAGTAAAGCAACTCAGCAAACAAACTTGAAAGCACAAATGCCTTTGGGTCTAGTGACTCAGGAGTCTGATGGGTGAGCTTTAGAGTCACGGACTTTCAGACTGGGTGAGGTGGGAAGGCACCCCTGGAGAACATCTAGTCCAACCCCGTGGTCAGAGCAGGGCTAGTCAGGGCAGGTTGCTCAGGGCCGTGTCCAGTCAGGTTTTGAATATCTCTAAGGACAGAGACTTCACAACCTCTCTGGGCAACCTGTTCCTGTGTTTCATCATCCTTTCTGTAAAAAAGTTTTTCCCTATATTTAAACGGAATTTCCTCTATTTCAGTTTGTGCCCATTGCCTCTTGTCGTATCACCAGGCACCACAGAAAAGAGCCTGGATCCATCTTCTTTACTCCCTCCCTTCAGTGTTTATACACACTGGTAGGATCCCCCTGAGCCTTCTCTTCTCCAAGGTAAGCAACCCCAGCTGTCTCAGCCTCTCCTCATACGACAGTCACTTGAGTCTCTTGATCTTGATGGCCCTTCACTGGACTCACTCCAGTAGGTCCATGTATCTCTTGTCCTGGGGAGCCCAGAACTGGACACAGCAAGTGGATGTGTTTCACCAGTGCTGAGTCGAGGAGGACCACCATGTCCCTGGACCTGCTGGCAATGTTCCTGTCCACCAGGACCCCAAGGTTCTCCACTGCAGAGCTGCTTTCCAGCTGGTTGGCCCCCAGCATGTACTGCCACATAGCATTCCTCCTCCCCAGGGGCAGCACTTTGCCTTTCCCTTTGTTGAACTTCATGAGGCTTCTGTCAGCCCGCTTCTCTCAAGGTCCCTCTGAACGACAGCACAACCCCCTGGTGTATCTGACACTCCTCCCAGCCTTGCATCAACCATTGTCCACCTCATTAAGGAAGATGTTAAGCAGTAGTGGACTCAGTATTCTTGAAGGCTGCTCTTATCAGTAAAGACTGAGACTGAAAAGGCAGGGAGTATCTTGGCCTTTCCCATATCCTTCACCAGATCCCCTGCCCCGTTCAGCAGCAGGTCCACACTTGCCTCAAGCATTTAGCTGTTGTGATTTAAAATGTTCCCTCCATCCAGCTCTATCCCAGTACCATAAAAAGGGATGCATGTTCACAGCTTGGAGTTCTACCCTCATCAGCAGTCTAAGCTATGCCGCTGGACTATGAGCTACATGGTGCATCCAGTCTGTTGCCTCTGCTCTTCAGGTAGTTACTTCCAGCTCAGAAGCAAGGTGTAAAGGGTTAGGATTCTATCACTGCATCTAAATCTGCCAGAGCTAATCTGTCAAGAGCCCTGACTTACATTTATAAGATGCCCAGCTGGTGAGTACCTCCCGTACACAGTAGCTTCTCTCCAAAGGATGAAGGGTGGAATACTGTACCAAAGAGGTGCAAAACGTATGCTTACTGTACTAGAATTAACTGGTAACAGAAAGCAAGCAACAAGTTGGAGTCTCTTCTCTTTTTTCCTTTAATACAGTTTTCTCCCTACTCTTTCACCATTCACTGTGCAAACATGGAGCAAACTTAAATTTTTTATCCAGTGCCTGAGACGGTTTCAGTACTACAGGGCATACTCTGCATGACAGTGAGGTGAGTGACAGCATGTCACTCACCATGCTGCTTAAGATGTGGCATGTTATAAAATGGCAGTAACGTATCACAAAGAAGATATGTGACATGACAGTCACTTCGATGATAGGCGTGCAGGTTACTCAAAAAATCTGCAGTCTTTGCTTGCTTGCTCTCAGTTCCTCCTCACTTTGAACAAATGTTTGTGCCAGGTATAAAATGTTTTAGAAACACTGCTTGGAATATATCACTATAGAATAACCTTTCAGGATAATTTATCTGGCTTAATTTTTTAGCTCAATTATAAGTACTGTCCAGAGAACACAATCTCCATCTACAATGATACTGTTGGTAGACTCAGAGGACAGAGTACACAGCTTTGCACAGCTCATCCTGCTGGAAAAATACAGGAGAAAGCAGGAATTCACAGTTCCCCTTACCTCCTTGACAGGGTCTAACATGCAGAGAAGATTTCAGAAAAAAGGAGCATAGACTGGTAATTTTCCACCAAAGTCAGCAGTCACTGAGAATGCACGTTACCACAGGCTCCCATGTCTTCTTCCAGCACAGGAAAGGTCTCGCAGAATGGAAAGACCCCTTTCCTGCAGGGAAGAGGGCTTGAAGATGGCCCTTGGTAGGGGGAGGATTTGACTGAAAAAGGTGAAGGTTTTGTTTGGCAGGTTCAAATACCTGCTCAAGTCTGGGAGTTTAAATGCAATGTCAGTAGAGAGAACCAGCATTGATCTAAAATCCCTTCCTGTATTTAGAGCAAGCAAGATGCCTGTTGTAGACAAAGGATAGTTCAGAATGATTTCTCCAGCTCTAAGGCAAAGACCCAGAGTCAGCGAGGAGAGTACTTTCCACAGCTCACTGACTGCAGATTTTTCAAATCAATTTTCAAAGAAAGATTATGATGTAGTTTTTGTATTAAAAAAAAGGTGGAGAATTGAAATAAGTAATTAAAGAGCAAATACAACCATTTGCATCTCCCATAAATTGATGCTTGATTAAATGCTGACAAAAAGTGAAAAGAAAAAAGAATCTCTCGCCAATGAGTTTGGACAGTGAAAACTAAATAGACAGTGCAAATAATGACAAATACACAAGATTAACATTTTTTTGATCTTTTAAATTCCATAAGATGTTATTAGAAACAAAAGTGAAACAATGAAGCCTGAAATAAATACAATTTGGTTTCCTGTGGATTTGTATCTCATGATTTAAGCTCTGATTTGAGCTTTTCCTCTGATATGGGAATTTATAACCTCTCTCACAAAACATGACCCCTCTCTGCTGTCTTTCCCTCAGTCAAAATGCTTATGGGGGGGTCTGATCTTTACAATACTACAGAGAACTCAATTATCTTCGATACTTCTGCCCTTCTGTCAAATTTGGTTGACACTGGCCAGTGGGTTCAAAAGTTATTAGACAAGGCATTTAGCCGGTCACACACAGACCAAACAAATGCAAAACATATTATTTCTATAAAAGAAACAAGCTAAAAATATTTTTGCAATAATCTTTTATCTTTTTATATTCAGTTTCAGGCACGGGGATATACGCGACACCTGGATCCTAATAAGAAGGAAATCTTAAGAAACAAGTCAGATTGCTGTTTAAGACTAAAGTATTTCAGAGGAAAGAATAATAAGATTTCCTAGCAGCTGAAATTGCTTTGGCAAACACTGACCCTTGCAAATCTTTACAAAATAACACCAAATGTTACTCATGCTAATGAAAAATCAGCTTCTCACTAAAATAACTGGGAGGTGAAGGTGGCAGGCTGAGCTCACAAGATCAAATAAGGACTACAGGGCTCAGCCCAGCAGTACCTAAACTGATCTCCACTTTCAAGACACTGGTAATCTGTCCGGTTCACTCACTTATTTTTTTCCACCTATTTAGGTCAGAGGGAATAACATGTAATTTTGGATTAAAAGTAAAAGTGCAGATAAGCTGTCCTATTTTTATTTATCCCTCTACACTTTTTTCATCTAAACAACTTGGAAGTACCCAGAGTTTACATTTTGCAAACTAAAGCACCTGAAGTAAGATTTTTGTAATAATTGTCGTGGTTTTTAACAGATAGGTTAGCCTCTTCTTAGAAAAATAAACTACCATGGTATTTAAAGACACAAAGGTTACTTTTGTAACACAGGCAACGTCTTTCTATGTATTCATTTATGGAGAAAAAAAAAATCACAAATGAAAAGATTAACCTGAACACTGAGGACACATTTAACATAAGCCTACCTGAGGCTTATCATTACCTGTACGGCATTGCTGACCTTGGAAAGCTCGTGTTAACCCAAAAAGGTGGTATAGACCTAGGACACAGAACTCACAAAAATGCATTGCCATGCAGACTGTGTTCATCACTTTGTGATGTAATAATTATCGCATGTTTCTGCCTTAAAAATGACATATTTGGGTTTGCTCTCAATAATTAATTTATTCAGTAGCCTTAATCAGAACAAATAAACAGAACACTTATATGAATCCCAGGAGTCCTTCTGTGACAAGAGCAGCTGAGATAAAAATATCACAGTACCTGACCTCCTATGACAGAGAAAGTCAAAGACAGAAGGGCACCTTCCAGCACCCGCCTTTGAAGAGAAGTTAGGCCAGCAGAACCAGACAACAAAAGGAAGCCCAGTGGAATGATCATGAAGGGACAGGTTGAGACTCCCACCGTGAGCAGCATGGGGCACCTGCAATGCCACAGTGCCAAATCTATGTTGTGCAGGAGCCGGTCACTTGACAAATCAGTACCTGCGAGAGGGAAGCAGCCTTCTGACAGGAGAGTTGCCATGCTTCTGAAAAGTCTTAGAGCTGACTTCTTTCACAAACTTCTGGGTACAGGTCAAGGTCTCACTTTTCATTAAGCTGCCTAAGTAAGCGCTAGAGAATTTTTAGCAGCAGAATAAATACATTTTATAAGTCTCTTTAATATCACAGAGACAGAATCCTGATGGTTTTGATTATTTTTGTGGGTTAAGAGTGATTTCAGTGCTGTGACAGTGGGCACCATTAAAAACCAGTCAATCAAATTCTTACCGCAACACCTGTAAAATTTTGTGTACTTAACTCGGGAGTAGGCGCTGCTTGCACTGAATCACTGGAGCGTTCAGTGCCTCCGTGGCTTGCACCTCTGAAAACCTATCTTTTAGAGAACAAAACCTTTAGCAAGATAAATTGGAAATGCAAAATAAAATAAACATAGATTGCATAGAATGACATAATTTTAATCAGATGAATAAGCAAATTCAGGTATAACTTGTCGGTAGCTAACATTTCTCTGTGATCTTCACGCTTCATTTTTCTTGTACAACAACAATCATAAGACATCTCATTTTTTTATTTAAAGGTCATTATTCATGTGCCTTCATTTATAATATGCTGCTTGAATTTATTTCACCCTGGTTAAAATGGAAGAGTATGCTTCCAAAAGACCAGCAAGATTTGCACCTTGCCTTCTAAAACTCTCCGTTTAGCTGTGTCCACAACAGTTTGGGACAGCTGAGATCTGAGGCTGCAGTCAATTCTGCAATTCAAATACTGAAGAGCAGAAACATTTGACAATTCTTTTTCCACCCTCACTGTGACAAGACAACCGAAACATATTCTCCCTGGCGGTGGGGGAGGGAAAAATGACCACATTAAAGATTTTTTTTTATCAGTCTTTAAGCTGTGAAATACACAACAAAAAAGTAAGAGCACTAAATGACAGAGAAGCCAAAAATGGCAGCGCATGTAGCACTCTGCCAGGGTACTTTTATCACGGAGCTGCCTGAGCTAGGCTCTTCTCAGCAGCCTGCAGTTACCCTCAGTTCATGCTGGTCAGGTCTTTTACCAAGAGAGTTTTTCTTTCAGTATTTATGTAGTGCAGCAGGCAACTGTTTACCTCAGAGGCATAAAAGTAAATCCGGATGTGTTTGATCCATAGTTCCACAGTGGCTCTGTTGCCTATGGAAACAAAGGCTCCTTTTCAGGGAGTTCACACAACAGGCCCTGCGATGCTAGAGCGAGCCATCAATTTCAGCCGCTGTATTATTTGTAGGTATTTTGCTGATATATGTATATATACACATACACACACATAAATATAACAAAATATTGTCTCTGTAATATTCCAATATAATCAAATGAGACAGTTCCCAAGTCTCATATTAATTATATGTTACTTCATTTAAACAACATAATCCCCTTTCAAACAAATTGATAGTTGAAAACTAATAAATGTTCCGGCTATAACCACCTTTTTTGTTCCTCCACCTTTCACCGTGTAAATTGTTAAGCACTTTGTGGACAGCAGCTTGACAAATCTGTTTCATGCTTACTCACAAATTCAGCTTTTGAAGATGACCCTGAGCACGGAGTTTTAAGATGCTGCAGAGAATGGATAACATACCAGGAGCACCTTGTTAAAGGTTTCCTTTGAAAATCACTTATTTGTGAATATGTTGTAACTGCTATTCATGTGTAGACCTCTGCTCATTTTACAGCGAACTGATCAAGTATGACACTTTTCGACAGATCTCGGTGCACTGTGTTTGTTACAACCCTTTTCTCAATGAGAACCTGAGGTGATACAGAAGGAACATGGTCAGATCCAGGACTTGAACGCAAAGTGCATGATACAATGCAATAATGGGGTAAAGCTTCATCTGCAGACATCAGCAGCTCCAGTGATGTAGAGTATAGCTCAATGCCTCCTCCCTCTTTACTGACATCCTTCAAGAATATCTTCACAAAATTTATACCTTAAGTGAGTTTGCTTAAAGACATCTTGCATGACTCTTCAGATTTCAATTTAAGAAGGCAACTAGCAGCTCAGAGCACCTTATTAAATCTGCTTTCATTTACAGTTCACCAGTGTTTGTAACTTGCTTACAATTTTTGCATCTTGGCATATGATTATATTACTACATGTAAAAATGAATCAACAATTCTCAACACCTTCAGCTAAAATGAACATCCTCAGTTTTACCTTTCTGTGTAAGCGTTAGTTTATACACAGTGCTAATGTTTCATGAGAAATTAAAAGAAAACAATTTTAACTCATTTAAAGTGGAATGGTATTCTGCATTAAGAAGCTACGGCCAAAGAAGCCTTGAAAATGTCATCTGTATAAATATCCACATACTTGTGAACAGATAACTTTAGAAGCAGATTTGACAGTGGAGACAAAGAATAGCTTCTCCACTTTGCAGTAGATGACTAAGATCATTTGAATGATTTATTGATAAGCCAATGTACAGAATAAGTACAAAGAGGACGGGCTGGACTTCTTGTTACCAAAAAAATTGATTACAAGAACTCCTAGCATATGAATTCATAAATACAAGAGTACTCTAGGTAGGCTTGCTTTGCAAAAAGTCTCGCATAACAAGAGAAACATATCAATGATCTGAAATTTCCATGACTTTTCTACTTTCTTTGTTTGGGGATTTTTATTTGCTTGGGGTTTTATTTTGGTTTGTTTTGGGGGTTTTTTTATGACTGGAAGGATGTTGGAATTCAAACAAGAGCAAACTTTTTTTTTTGTTATTTTTTAAAAAAAATCTTTTTACTGAGCCTCAATTATGCCACAATTCGGAGCAACATAGTTGTGGGTAAATCTAATACAATAAACTTTAATGTCATAACCACCAGTTTGTGGGCAATTTAGATGCCAGTTCTGTCACCTTTCCTATATAAAGTGGTACTCACATGAGTAATTGAAAACAGAAGGATGACTTGTGCACTAAGGGCTATTTAATGGAAGGGTAGCAGGCTGGAGGCAGACAAAGCAGGACTAATTCGTTGATAAACCCACTGCTTCCTGGGGAAGGGCAAGGGGAACTGCTGGGTAGCATCTAACCTCATTTCCCAGAGGAACCAACGGTTTCCAACTGTAAAAGGCTAAATACTGCAGAAGTTATATAAATGGTCAAAAGTTACACAGGAGCAGCAGCAGCTGCTCAAGATGTCAGAGGATCAGTTTTAAGAAACACATGACAAAACTTACGTTCCAGCTCTTCTGAGATGTTTTGAGGCCTTCTTCCTTCAGGGCTATGTCTGCAGCTATGACATCTTTGGACTTGCCCTGTAGCTGGGTCAACGTACAGCACACAGAGACGTACCGCACTGAAGGAGAGTAAACATAGAATGGTGCATCAAGGAGAGACGGTTTTTTCCTAAAGCCTTGTGCACAGGACTGTGCTGATTTCTTTTCTTAGCTCAGTGTAATTTGGTATACCCTTTCTGCTCCATGGCCCAAGAAGTCCTGGGTTCAGCAGCAGAATCTTATTGACCTCCGGAGCTGGATATACTTGACAAAAATGCTCCTTTAATCCTTTTCCATTCTGCATACACAATAAACCAAAACATAATCTGGCCACCAAGTATCCATGCTAACAGCTGGCAAGATTCGGGCCTTCTAACAGATATACTTAGCAAAGCAAGGAAGACTAAAATTCTGGAGTAAACCCTAGCCTATTTTCTCATAAAATAAAGCCCCGAGATTGTTAGGCTACTTAATCTCTCAGGATTTTTCTCACTATATGGACAATAGAGCAAAAGACAGAATGTTGTTTTCTAAAGGGGAAAACTATGCCCTACTTTATTGCAACAACCACTGCTATTCTTAACGTTATTATCAAATTATGTTCAGGATACCTGACATAGCAATAATAGTGTAATAAATGCATCATCCTGTAGAGCTAAGAAATTGGAGACAGCAGCCATAAATAAAGGATAAATGTCAGATGAACACTTCCAAACAGATGGAAACACTAAACTTCTGAGTTACAAACTTAAAAGAGTTAGAATAAGAGAATAATTTTGAAAGCAATTCCAGCATTACTGTCAAAGCTAAATATTATTCTATGTCATGTTCTTTTTTTTTTAATTTCAGCCTTTAAAAAGAAGGGGTTGAACAAGAGCAAAAATTCAGGTGCAAAAGCAGGCACATTTGACAAGTCTGGTAATACATTAATAGAACTTAAAGTATTATATGTGGCTTAAAAGATTAAAAGATAAAAAATAAAAATGTTCTTCTTAATTAGAGAAGCCATATGCTCTATGAAATAAATCCTGGTAGCAGGATAGCTTGTAATTACAACCTTATTTTTAAACAGATCCTGTTAATTCTGTTATATTCTGTATTTCTGATTTATTTACTAAAATATTAAGATCACCAAGTTGTTATGAAAAAGTACACTTCACAGTTGAAAGAATATCACAGAAATAATTTTGCTAGCACTCTCCTACAAACAGGAGATAATAAACATGGCTTTGCACGTTAAAGATTATTTTCTTCTCTCTTAGTTTCCTACAGTGAAAACTAAAAAAATAAAACTAAGAAGGAAAAAAAAAAACCAGCTGTCATGGTGAGTGTGTCTTGCCCGGTATACTGTCTGTATGGATACAGTATTTAACAGTGTTCAAAGGAAAATAAGCCTGCAGTACTGCCTACACATTCTAAAACCAGAAGGGTCATATGGGGCATCTAATCCAAGCGCCTGTCTCACCTTAGTCTTAGGACTGCTCTGAATTTTTTTGTTTTCAAGTGAGAATGGACTTTACTTTTTTTGTAACTGTGTTTATCTGAATGGTATAAAGTTTTGACTTATGCTTTTTAGAATAAATTTCCATCCAGTGAAATGTACCCCTACTTCTCCCATTTAAATGGAAATATCTGTAATGTAACATTCATCCAGAGACTCCAAAAGATCACTGCCATCCTTATTACTTCTATTAGGAAAACTCATAATAAGGTGGTTTCATATAAGGAGCCATCAGTCAGTTTCACAGAGGTGCGGGTCTGTTTTTATAACTATATAATAGGTATAATTCACAAGCATAAATCACAGGTTTTCTAGGTGCCAGACTTCCAACACAATCAAGATCGGTCTGCCTATATAAAACATGAATCAGCCCATATACATGTCAGAAACACAATCCACTTGAGAAAAAACTTCTTCCTAAGAAATTGCATGTAACCTAATTAAATTCGGGATAGCAATTTGGCTGTCAATTTTCAGTCCTGTGAGGCCCAGGTCCCCTTTCTTACTAACCTCTCAGGTTAGGATTCTAAATTTCCCTGGCTCATTGGTGCTGGCACTTACCTGTATTCACTGCCACCATCCTACAGGCATGCATACTGTGCAGCTCACTTCCCTTCAAGCATTAACATCAAGCAGCTGAAACAGGCTTATGCCAGCTCTGGTGTTCTGATCGCTGAGCAAAAAGGACAGGAAATCGTTATAGTCAAAACATTTCTAAAAAAGGTCACTTTAATACAAAATTACATCAATCACCTTGAAGAAAAAACGTACACTTCAATTGATGTCATTCATTCATGGGCTAATATCAGCTTTAGTTTTAAAAAGTTAGGCTGGTTCTGGAGAAAAATCATTAAAAATTAACTATGTCTTTCAAGAGACATTTAAGTCTTGTGTGAGAAGGTAAAATTGCATGAGTTGTTTCATGTGCTAATCCAAATGGCTGTTTGAAAACTTTTTTCTGAAGGCATTACCGTGAAAGTACGTTTAATGCAAAAGAATCAGCTAGAGAAGATGACTCTGGATAAAGCATTTCTTAGTATTTACCCTGGTCTGGATACATGCACCACAGAACCCAGGCCTTTAGCTCACATACGTAGCATTATACAAGTGAAACAAGCCAGAATTATTATATCTATCATTCATGATACATACACATATTCAGAACTATTAAACACACTAGATGAGGTATCTGACTTTGTATAAAACTTGAGGAGCTGATTTTGACATTGCCACGTTTTAAGAACATCTTTTAGATTTGCAGACAAAGCTTTATACATCTAAAACTTTTTACTGGGAAAGGCTAACTGAATTTGCAGGTATAAATGAGGTCCCAGCTTTCACCCATTAATACTCATGTGACTGCTAAAGTCAATGAATTCAATGACCAGTGACTTCAGTGGTACAGGATCATAACTATATATCTTAATTCGGAGTAGAAACCCACCTTTAAATATATCAGAGTACATAAGCATGCGCTTAGAACTATGTATTTAAATGGAAGTGAAGGACTTAACCACATGTTAAGTGATTTGCTGAAGCAGGATGAACAGATAGTTTGGAGACAGTGATTTTGTCTGTGGTGGTATTGTGGAACTGGATTCTATATGCACACAAATTTACTATTTAAATGTTATCTATTTAATCTTTATGTATATATAATTCAGAGACATACAAAAACATGGACAAACAACATAGTTGTACATAATTTTATAACACAGGGTAAACATTCAATCTCAGCAGATTTGTCCTATGTATCATAATAGATAGACAGACAGGGAACTGCTGGAGAGAGTCCAGCGGAGAGCTACGGAGATGGTCAGGGGCCTGGAGCATCTCCCTTAGGAGGAAAGGCTGAGAGACCTGGATCTGTTGAGCCTGGAGAAGAGAAGGCTGAGGGGGATCTTGTCAGTGCTTATAAATATCTGAAGGGCGGGTGTCAAGAGGACGGGGCCGGACTCTTTTCAGTGGTGCCCAACGACAGGACAAAGGGCAACGGGCACAAGTTGGAACACGGGAAGTTCCACCTGAACATGAGGAAAAACCCCTTTCCTGTGAGGTGCCGGAGCAGTGGCACAGGCTGCCCAGAGAGGCTGTGGGGTCTCCTCCCCTGGAGACACCCAAACCCCCCTGGACGCGGTGCTGTGCCCCTGCTCTGGGTGTGCTGCTGGAGCAGGGGGTTGGACGGGATGGTCTCCAGAGGTCCTTCCAACCCCGCCAGTCTGGGGTTCTGTGATAATAAGGGCCATGCAACATTAAAAATTATCTAGTATCTGCAGGGTATCTGTTAGTGGGATTAGTCAACTGTACAATTTTAATTCCAGTGAAGGTTTTTTCAAGGCTACGGGCTATCCTTGTAAATTCATATGTAGCCGCAATTTTAAAAACAGTTCCTCAAGTGTTTTAATTTTTGATTTATCTGTAACACATCTGTGTATGGATTTGTAGACAGTATATTCAAGCTGCTTAATTTCAAATCAGGTGGAACACTCTGTTTTGAAAAGGTTGGTACAAAATTGAATGTCACTTGATTGTTATTCTGCTTAGAAGAGACTACAAATGAAGGATAGGTGAGGGAGCAGAGAGAAACTCTAGTGAGAAATAGGATTAATATGGAGCTGAGAACGTGAAGAACAAACAACTGAGTGTGAAAAAGAGAAGCACAGAGGGAGAATTAAAAAATTCTCATATATTTAAGGGACAAGAAGGGATGCAGGCCACTGAGCTGTGCCATCACCACTCTTTGAGGGTTGGTATATTCACACAGTGATAACCTGGCACAGTGCTTGCTTCAGAAGGTCTGCCCAAGAAAAGTTTACTACATCAAAACAATAGTTCACAAGTTGTAACTAATATCTAAAATAGAATTCTGCAGGCTCTGCAACGCCCCCCCCCCCCCCCCCCCCCTGC
>WEKW01012446.1:131602-147176 GCA_013389905.1 Sula dactylatra | reverse complement strand
CATATATAAATCCTCCTCTCTCCTACGAATACTACACAGTCACAGTCTCCTGGACCTGGAAGCAAGAGTAACCGTCTAAACATCGGTGGTGTTCAACACAGACCCTTAGAGTGACTAACTGATTTCAGATGGAGTAGATCTGAAACCAACAAAGCTTCCAACATTATCCCTTAGAGAGGGCGATGTCACAAATTTAGCCAGACCATTACCGCATCAGCAGCATTCAAGTCAATGGGAGTTTTCCCACTTACTTCAATAGACACTGGATCAATTATATAGAAAGACACTGAGTGGGAGCCAAAATCTTAAAGAAACCATCCTCTCTCTCCTTCTGGTCACTTTTTTCTTTGACCCTTTGCCAGGCACCAAGCTGCTGTTTCCAGATTCTCTTTATGAAAAAAAGATATGCCTCTGTTGTGCTTGACTGGCTTCTTTGATGTGTTTAATTATTGCTACAGAAATTGCCTATGCATTCATCCATCAGGTGTCAGTCTGGTTATGTCCATTGTATCTAAACCTAGTTATCTTTTATTGCAGTTCCCATTCTGAGGGACAGGGGAAAGTGTCCTTTTTAGTTTAGTTTTCATGGATTTATTTATATTTTTTTTCCTGAATAAATTCCTCTCCCTCATGAAAAGATCACCTGATCTTCAGGTCTAGCCTAAGGAACGTTCTTTGATATATTAATTGTCTTGGCTAGAAGTATTCAACTCCCTGCCTGTTTTGCACCCTGACTTTAAAAGCTTTGCCTATTCTTTTAATTCTCTTAACATTAATTCAAGTCTGTGTCAAACATGAATCACTGACAGATTAAGGTAAATCTGTCACAGTGAGATTAACATGAGCATAAAAAGTTGCTCAGCATGTGCCATTTTCCTTTGCTGTGGGCTCAGATGAAAGTATAGGAATCATTAGACAGGTTTGGCTTGACACAAGATGCGGGGCCTCTTTTATTTATCTAACACAAACTAACGGGGAAAAATCTGAAATCATATTTAATGTTTTCTATAATTCACTTAAATTTTATTTTTAAATCCTGTGTCTTTTCCAAGGTTAGAGAGGTTTAGTTTGAGGGGGCTGTAGGGTACAGGGGAGGAAGGTTTAAGGAGGGTTTCTGTAATAGTACTGAAACTGAACTGAAGACACCCATCCAATCTGAACTGGGATATCTCCCAGGAAATATTTTAGCCTAATGAAAGCAAGTAGCAATATTTTATATTTATCTGATAGACTATAAGAATAAAATTTGAATAAAATAAAAATGTGACTGATATTAAGTAATATTTAACCAGGCATTAAATACTAAGGAAATTCTAAATTTGAATCTTTCAGCAGAAAAGTTATGAAATAAATATTGAACCAAGAAAAGGGAACAGTGATGAAATATCTTACCATAATCTTTATTTAATAAATATTGAGGTTTCCTTTTAAGTCTTTTCAAACAATATGATCTCTTCTTTGTGCAGCTTTGGGGTTGGTTTGGTTTTTTTTTTAAAATTCTTCTTGGTGAAATGATTGAAGTCAGCGGAAATACTCCCAATAATTACAATGAGTTAGGAATTAATTTGATCAGCTGGGATTTCAAAGTAACCTAACTAATCAAGGAAGTTCTGAAACTGATACTCTAGTGCACTGAAACAGCCACATCTCCTTCTATGTCTCATTGAACCTCTAAACTCAAACTGTTTGCCTCTGGACAAAATCACTTTCATTCAAAGGAATTATTAATATAGTTAGAACAAGAGATCACATAGACAAGCAGCAATCTTCATTATCAGTTGATCATATTTCATACTGCCAGCAACATGTCAGGTCATTTTGACACTAACTGTAAACTACTAGTTCAAGGATAATAGCTATTAACACTGGAGCTATGAGTCAGGATGAAAATGCTTTTGGAGTCACTCATTTGCATCTGCAGTTCACTCTGTGGTACCTTCTCTCCACAGAGGAAAACATTATCGGGTACATTTGACCTTCCTCCATTCCTAATGCACAGAAAAGAAATCAGAGACACATTATAATTCAATCTGGCTCTAATCCATACACAATGAGGAGAAAAAAATACATTATAATTACAACCTATGCAAGTGAGTTTTCACTGCCCTGAATTTGCAGGGTAAAATATGATAAAAAACAATTCCTATCATCATCAAACCATGCACTGGTAAGAAATGTGCCATTAGACAGAGGCTTACCTGTGACTCTGAACTTTGTCATTTACATGATTAAGTTTCCTTGTAATTTAATATGTTAGCAAAATACCTGCACCTTTGAAAGCGAGCACATCAGAACGTAAAAGCACACCGAGAGGTAAGATGAAAGTTTACATGTGGCAAAACGTTTCATGGAAAGGAGACACTGAGTGACACTGAGACAGGTTGGTGGGAGGAATTTGAAAATATTCCCAGACCATCTATGGAAAACAACAGAAAAGTATAATTATAAGAATTCATACTATGTTTTCCCATTTTGGATCAAATTCTCCCTCAGTATAACAGCTTCTTTGATTCTATAACATCTGCATTGCCTACATGAGAGGCTTTAGGCAGCTTTTGGTCATTACATAATGTTGTTCCACACAGCAGAGAAGTAGCTAATGAAAAGCGACCGGTCATGTTCCAATCCTTGTGCTTTACTTTTATCCTTTAAAGGTTTTCTTAATTGGCTTCAGTACAGGACAAGACGGGTCTTAGCAAGGAATGAACTCGTGCCACAAGAGACTGTGACTGCTCATTAACTGCTTAGGTCATTATGGAGGATTCCCTATGCTGCCAACAGACTAATCTGGTTTTTCAGCTAACTATAGGAAAGAGGAAATTCAATTTAATAACTAATTTTGAAAAATTACTTTCTTTTAAAAAAATATTTTTCCTATTTTATTTGTACTTATATACATGTACTTAGGAATGACAAACACTTTTAAATTTATTTCAATAATTAAGTTAATAAAAATTTTAATAATTAAGTTAATTTTAATAATTTTGCCTGGCAAAATTATGGAGAAGATTATTCTGGGAGTTATTGAAAAACACCTGAAAGACAACGCCGTCATTGGTCCCAGCCAGCACGGGTTCACAAGGGGAAAGTCCTGCTTAACAAACTTAATTTCCTTCTATGACAAGGTTACCCACCTAGCTGAATAAGGGAAGCTGGTCAATGTAATCTTTTTGGATTTCAGTAAAGTTTTGGATACTGTCTCTCACAGTATCCTCCTGGACAAAATGTCCAGCATACAGCTGGATAAACACGTAATGCAAAGGGTGAGCAACTGGCTGGCAGGTTGGGCTCAAAGGGTTATAGTAAATGGGGTGACATCAGGCTGGCGGCCGGTCGCTAGTGGGGTTCTGCAGGGATCCATCTTAGGGCCAGTACCCTTTAATGTCTTCATAAATGACTTAGATGCAGGGCTGGAAGGAATACTATGTAAGTTTGCTGATGACACCACATTGGGAGGAGCTGTCGACACTCCCGAGGGCAGAGAGGCCCTGCAGAGAGCTCTGGGCAGACTGGAGAGCTGGGCATCACCACCCGTATGGAGTTTAACAAGGGCAAGGGCCGGGTTTTGCCCTTGGGGCGCGGCCGCCCTGGCTGTACAGACAGCCTGGAGAGCGAGGGGCTGGAGAGCAGCTCTGCAGAGGGACCTGGGGGTGCTGGTCGATGGCGAGTTGAACCCGAGCCAGCAGCGTGCCCTGGGGTGCATCGAGCGCTGCATCGCAGCCGGCCCAGGGAGGGGATCGTCCCGCTCTGCTCTGCACTGGGGCGGCCTCACCTCGAGCGCTGGGGGCAGGTTTGGGCACCGCAGGACATCGAGGGGATAAAGCTGCTACTGGAGAGTGGCCAGAGGAGGGCCATGAAGGTGGTGAAGGGTTTAGAGGGGAAACCCTACGAGGAGCAGCTGAAGTCACTGGGTTTGTCCAGCCGGGAGAAGAGGAGGCTGAGGGCAGAGCTCACGGCGGTCTGCAGCTTCCTCCCGAGGGGAGGAGGAGGAGGGGCAGGGCTGATCTCTTCTCTCTGGTGACCAACGACAGGACCCGAGGGAATGGCAGGAAGATGTGCCAGGGGAGGGTCAGGTTGGGTATTAGGAGAAGGTTCTTCCCCCAGAGGGTGGTGGAGCCCTGGAACAGGCTCCCCAGGGAGGCATCACGGCACCGAGGCTGGCGATAGTCAAGAAGTGCTTGGACAAGGCCCTCGGAGCCATGGTGTGAATTTGGGGTTGTCTGTGCAGGGACAAGAGCTGGGCTCGATGATCCTTGTGAGTCCCTTCCAGCTCAGGGCATCCTATTGTTCTATGAAGTTTGTTAGAAAAAGTATAGAAAAGGCAGTTATTTTTTACAGCTTCCTAACATGTATGGGATGATAATATATTGTACTACTGATACCACTTAAGACTAAGGGGATTGAAAGAACTACTAGGAGCACCAAAAGATAAACCATAATCATTGGCTATAAATAAAGGTATTTTCCCACATGCCCTTGGAGACTATTCTAGTTTTGTTCATTTTTATTCTCACATGTTTATAATTTTTTACTTATCTAAGTATATATAAATTTTTAAAGATGTCAAGTCTCAGCATGGCACCTTTCAAAATACAGGAGTTTTGTGGAAAGCATCAGGCAGGGAGCAAAGACCCTATTTTTTTCTGATCAAATTCAGTGGCAGACCTCTCGCTCACTTCAAATGATCACGCTCCGTTTCCTCACTTGTTAGTCAATCTGAGTGATAGACTGATCCAAGCAGTAAAGGTGTTAGCACCATATGGATCCCTGGATAATACAGCACATTCACTTTAAAATTTGTTATTTTTAGCAACATGTTTAGACCCAAATTCTTAAACAAATATGTGTAGGTTGTGCTCATCTTACCATTGTGTCCATTTTCTCACTTATCCTCGCACTAGGTTCTTTGTAACATAAGTTTTTGCAAGACTTGTTTCTCTAGACAAAAATCTGAACCAGTTAAAGCCCAAGTTTTTAGGAATTGGGATTCTGATTTTGTGAGAATGAACTTTGATGAAAAAAAGATCATGCTGTGTTATGCCCATAGAAGCGGGAAACAGAAATATATCAAAGTGACCTCTATGCTTAATCAAAATATTTTGGTTTCTAAATGCCAATTACTAATAATATTCACTACTGCACTTTATTTTATTGCCCATTCCATCCTATATTAATACAAAATTCAGTACTCAAAGTATGGTAGAATCTGAACAAAGGATATACAATGGAAGATGAAAGCATTGCCATATTCAGTAGTTTTTCTTGCAGAATATTTGATTAAATAAAATTTTCTGTGATTGTTTTCATTTTTCTTAATCACTTAATATACTCTGAAATAATCCCTTGTTCCAACACTGAAATATCTTCCAGAAACTAAAACCAACATAGTACGTATATCAAACAGCAATATTTGCAAACATCATTTGTCTTGATAACATTTCTCTTCCCCAAGTTTGGAGAACGGCTGGACCTTCATGAGGCAATTGTCCTAAAAGAGAACAATAAGGCAGCAGGGAAAGAGTAGATATCCTTTGGATATCATCATTTGATCAAATCTATAATTTGGTGACCCAGACAGGGCTCTGTGTAAATGCGAAGGTCTGTCACCTAGTTGGAGCAGAGCTGTACTGCCTGTAGCAAATGCTGTCACAGTCACAGAAACTCAAAAAAGCCAGGAAATTTCACATTAGTCTGGTCTTATTTTACACTGTTGTGAAAAAAAGTAATTAACACAAAAGAACATTCTTCCAGCCAAATTCGAATCAGTGATGCTTGAAATCATAGAAGATACAGAAGCTCAAAGAATGATGACAAAGTGTGTATATATATTTATTACACAATTCTCTCCTTGTCTTGTTTAAGATCAAATATTGAATATTACCTTTAAATAAATGTGAACTATTGCAGGTGACAATAAATATAGAAGCATTTTCATATGGCCCAATAATATTTATCATCATTTTAACTATTCAGGTAGGTCATTTAAGGTCTGGATGTAGTCAAAACACAATCTTCATCTGAGGTGAGCGTAAAGAGCCCTGGCTCTGCGTGAATTCGCAATGAAGCCTTATTCCTGGATAATTGCTTCTACCATAATAAACTACAGCTGACCTGGGGTCCACTGGGGTTGTATAGCACAAGAAGGGGACTGGTTCACGAAGAGTAACCAAATCCCAATGCTTCCTTAGCTGGAGAAAGAGCACTACAAGTGTGACTGACAGCAACCCCACACCAAGAAGAACGATTTCTTTCAGAGTGAAAAGTTTTGAAGGAAAGTAGAGGATAACAAATTCATAGGAATTAATAATTTACAACCTAGGATGCTGTGAATTCTCCTCTTCAGCTGCTGAATGTTATAGCTTGCTATATACTGAGAGCAATTCTTTTTAAATTCAGATTACATATTTCCACTAGGGTCCAGATTCTGAAGTGCTTATTCAGAAATTGGTTTAGGTAAAAGTCCTGCTGAAGCTGCTGGGAAGTTTATTTCAATTGAGACTGCATAAATATTGTGTGCAGATTTCTGGGTTTTGCCCTCTAGAGTAATAGAATGTGTAAACTGGAAAGAATGATAAGAGGGTCTGGTAAGTAACCAGGCTCTTTTAAGTAATTAATATTATTCTTATGAAAACACTTATCATTGTGCTTCCTGTGACAATTATTGTCAGGGACATATAAAAGAGAATATCTTTTCAATTTCTAAACACCTTGAAATTGAAATCTTAACTCATAAGGCTGTCTTCCTGTTGTACCAACATCTACCCATTCTATAGTCTCTTCTTATTACATTTGTGGGTAGTCCAACTTACTATTCCTATACTTCTGTAATTCACATATAATCATTGATTGACTATAGTACTAAAACTTTTAGATTCGGATAAATATACAAACTTCATTAGTGACGAAATCTAATGTACCAAGTCCATTTGTTTCCTTGGAAAATAACCTTAAAAAAAATATACATGGCTGAGACAGGACCCAAACCCAAGAGTTGTTGATCCCTGCCGTGTGTTCATCACCATAACACACAGACATATGCACATTTGAAAATGGCTTAAGTTGCCTGCAGACTGACTTACAGTACTAGCAGATACACATGGATGGTGATCTGTTAGCTAATAGTTCAGCAGAAAAAGTCGACAAGTTATGACTGTCTAATCCCATTTACCCCTTTGTGATAAAGCAAGAGGAAATCAAAATGCCCTTAATTTCCCATCAGTCTGCACACAGCAAGAGAGCAACCTTCACACACTCACAAGCAGGTATGGACCATGCTGGCATTGCTGCAGCCATCCCCTCCGCAGGTCACTAGAAGGCACAAAGAGATTTAGGTTCTCTTCACAGCTCTGCCAAAGATTCTTGTGTGACTTTGGGCAAGCCGCACAGGGTTCATTCCTGCCTGCTGGCAGAGTATAACTTTTCCACGTATCTCCAGATGTTCCCCTATCTATAAAGCACAAACAATAACACTAGGTACCACAGACTATGTCTGTGAGACTTCACCTACTTAATCTTTGTAAAATCTCTTCAAGTTTTCACTTATTCTTTCAAGAGGCACTATAGAAATACATATGATGGAGTCATGGGCTAGTATGAATTAATGTTCATAATAACGTCTTTTGAAACTACTAATATGACCTCCTGGTACTCCGACATATTTCATGCTAACTGTAAAAGTGTTAGGAAAAGGCCAGGTTATAAAAAAGTTATTCACATGGATAGCAACTGCAACCACAATGTCTTTAGTAGGGTTATTAGTAGGACCTATTTATCAAGGCTATAAAATAACATTCTGACCCTCTTCATGTACTAGCACACAGTAAGGTATGTACATAAAGCATCGTAGCTCTGGCAATCTGTCCGGCAGTAGGTGGGAGGATGATTGCTGTAGATATATAAGGGTATGAAACTCAGGGAAATATGTGCCCCATGCTTCAATAAAACAAGGCAAAGTCAACACTTCATAGAATGACACCTTGACTGTGAAGATTTCTCCTTAACGTTCAAAATTCTCATCAGAGAATTTTTCTCCCATTTTTTTTCATTATGAATTACCATCTTGCCATTTTATAATGCTTCTGCAGACATAGAAAATTGAAATTAACATAAAGAGAAAAGTTTGTTTCCATTTATTTCCACAACAGAATGCTGACATTCTTTTCAAATTAACTTGAATTTCCTATTTTCTTATCAACTATGGAAATATTAGTGAAATTTATAAACTGGCTTTATACTAAACCAGTTCGACATTTTAATCATAGTTATATGCTCTACCTGTGTAGTAGCTATATAAAGTTAAGATAAATTTCTCTTTTCATCTGCTCCCCTAGTTATAGCTGTAGAATTCCCAAAACTAGTTCTTCACAATGAACAACTGTAACTTCAAAGAAAATTATTTGGTGGGAACCATGTGATTACACAGATAGTGGATTTCCTTTGCTTTCCCTGGATCTTCTTAAATCCCTTCTCCCTATGGAAAGATTTGTCCCAGGAGGAGAACAGCAGAAAAGCACACACAAGAAACTCAAGACTCTGCCTGGAACCTCTTAGTTCACCGATGGTCATCTTCCCACCTTCTTCATCACACTGTATGTAATCTATTCTGTTTTGGATCTATCCAATCCACAGCAGAGAAGCAGCATTCTACCCATCTCAGAGTGGATTTTTAGTCTCACAGAGACTGGTGCTGCTGTTGGCCTAGCCGTGTCTGATGGAAGTTCTGTTTGAATTAAGCAACTCTGCTCACCATAAGCAAAACTTGACTGCCTCTTACACATGCTCGTTTATTAAATGTTAAATCAAGGAATATTTTCCAAAGTCATTGCAGGTTTTTGTTGGTTCACCTCCTCCCCCATATAATTTATCTTGAAATTTAGTCAAAATGTAAATAAAAGTCAGCATAAGGCCAGAGATGTAAACATTCATAGAGCAACTATCCACGTGTCTTCTCTCAGCAGTTACTCAACTGTCTGCAGCCCCTAATCAGCCTGAGCAGGAAAAAAAAAGAAGCCCTAAAGAGCTCGGCGTGATTGTTCAAAAAGTTGTGAAACTTGTCAAACAGTGTTACATCATTAGAAAAAATAAGCAAGCAGTCAATGCAATCATACAGGGCAAAAAACATGATTCCCAGACTTTTGTCGTAAGAGCAAGCCTCTTATTTTTCTGTTATCCTGAAGATTTGGGAATATAGACAAGCACAGATTTTGAATAGTATCTCAACAACACAGTTAAATCTGGGATCAGGCATCCACAGGAGGATTGCTTTGTGTAAATCTTTAAATTAAATTAGTCTTTTTTTCCTCACATCCAAATATCATACAGTTTTCAAAGTCTTTTATTAACATGCAAGACAACTTGCTGGCATACTACCACATATCATATTTTAAAGATTATTTCATAGCCATAACGAATGCAAGAAACATGTTGCTTGCTTGCTTTCTGAAAGGGATGAGCTTGAAAAACCTCCCTGTTGTAAATACAAGAGTTGTAATTTTTTCTGTGGCTTTCATTGATTCAAGGGTACAAGTAAAAGAAAGCTATTTTAAAAAGACAGCGTGACCAAATATATGTTTGCTTTTCTTAATTTGTCAATAAATCAGAAATGCAATTCCAATAATTTTCATTAACAAGCAACGCCTACTTTCCAGCAGGCAAATACTTTTACAATATAGGTTGCTCAGCTCTGACAACTACATATTTTTCAGACCTGCGTATTCATTCACAGATATGCTTACCAAAGCAATATGGAGCTTACTGTGCATGCACATTTGGGACCAAAGCCTCTATAACTATCTTTTATTTAAGAATACTTTGTTGGGGATCAGAACTAAGAACCTTTTTCTCAGGTCTTCATAAAGGATTTATATGGTAAAACAATAGCCAAATCATTTCCACCTAGCTGCCAATGTGACTCTTTAAAAATTACTCTAAAAATATTATTACGCAAGTAACTGCTTAGTTAAAAATTCTCCCCAGTGTCAAGATCATCTCATCACAGAAAGTGGGAGAGCCATTACAAATACATTCACAATTACATCAGCTGGGACCTGTCCAACCATTCCTCTTCTGCCCTCCCTGGCTCATCATGCTCTAGGCTACCGCAGAATTTGATATTACTTTTGTGACATGAAAGAAGATAAGATAGTGTTACCAGCTTCTACAAATGAAGAGATACTAGCAGATTTGATTACTGAGTTAAGTATTTTGAGTATTAGTATTTCACAAGATGTTAAAATATTGCTCACATAAAATGGAACAAAGCAATCAACTGTTACAAACATTTGTTGTTTGGATGTTCGTGTTTATTTTTGAAGAATGCTTTGGTTCGCCTTATCTTGAAAACATTGTAAATATTTGAAGGAAAGTTAGCATGCAAAAACACAGCACAAAAATGTCTGATTCTAAACTAATCAGTACTTTCCTAATATCATACAGTATTAAAATATTTAAACTCCAACTCCTCTTGAAGACATTACAGTCTTTTGATTTAGTTTAACAGTAACTCCGTTAGGCTTTTTTCTGGTTCTTTAAGCAGCAAAAGACTAATCACAGGCTGTCCACGTTGAACCAAAGCTTTCCAAAATATGGGGGCTGTGTCAAAAACAGAACATAAACCCATTTAATTAGAGCTGTCTTTCAGGTTACTCAGCACTATCCTCCCCTACACGTCCTTCAACTAGTCACATCAGCATCTTTGCTCATTTTAACTGTGTGAAAGCTTAAAAACCTTAAGGTCCTGTTTGCAACAGGACCTCAGCTTGGCCCAAGGTTCAGTTAGGCTTGCCTGGACTTTCTGCCTTTACAGCAGATGACCAAAAAGCTTCTAAATTCAGAATAACAAGATGTTTTTAAAATATTTTAGATAGAGAAAAGCCGAAGTAGCTGGACTGGACTGAATAGAGAAAGGCCAAAGTGTCCAGGAACCAAGCACGGTAGAAGCAGAAGGCGATCATGAACAGCTCTGTCTGCCAGAGTTCCGTGGCGCTGGGCTGGTTCCAGGCACTCCCTGCCATTGCAGCAGACTGCACAGACCCTCAGCACGTCCTCACAGGAGCTGCAGGTTTCCAGCTCCTTGCTGCCACCTCCCTGCTGATAACGGTGGGCAGAGAGCTTCCCCTGGCCAAGGCTGTCCCTTGGCCACCTGTGTGTCCTGAAACAAAGGCAACAGCCAGGAGGAATATGCATAACACAATGATGTGCATTTGGCAGTTGATTCGGCACCCAGAAGGGAAGCATCAGCTGCAAGGACTGCTCAGCTTCTCTTCCCAGGTCATGCCACTGACCCAGGCCTATGTGTTTCAGGCTGTTGAATTTGTTAGTACTCCAGGCTGAGCCTCAGGTGGCCACCTGGGCTCAGACAGGAAGGTGGTGGACACCCCAGTGCCACATTTCGCAAAGTCCCATGCCCTCTCAGTAACCAGCCCCGTGAGGCGTGCCGGTGAGCCCCAGCACCGCAGGATGGATGCGAAGCATGAGCAAGGCACCAGGAGCACCCAGGCCATGGGGCACAGTGGGGCAACAGGGTGCTGCAACACCAGCCAAGCAGACTCCCTATGCACAGACATCAGGTCCACCGGCATGGGGCACGTCGCCGAGATGCACTCACAGGCAGCCTAAAAGAAGGAGTTTAACACAGCCATGGATACTAGGTAGTTTCCTCCCATAGTGGGTGTGGGGAGCCTCTGGGAGCCTCTCACCAAGCTGCTGCCACTGAAAACCTGAGGAAGAAGCTGGGGAGATGAACCAGCGTACCTGAGCTGGAGCCAGGGTGATCGTCAGGTCTCCCTTGGCACCAAATCCTCTAAGAGAGGGAAGAGTTCAGCAGCACTGATCTAAAGCTGACCCACCTGAACTCTGTTAAAAGAGGCAGCCCCAAAGTTCACTGCTGGATCAAAGGGATACTAAAAATCTTTCATTGGAATATACATTTTCCTCCCCATATATCATTCAGTTTACAGTGTATCCACATATGCTTTCCAGAAAAAGACTAATCTTTTTATCCTTCAAATAAAGCTAGTTGTTGCCATCTAATTGCAATAATAAATTTTAAATTACTTTTTATATCATGTGTCTATAATGTGACTGTGCTGAAGATTTCAGACCAGACCAAACTAGACAAGTGGATGAGTTTTTTGTGTTGTATATTTTCAAACGTTAATAGTGTCATTTGCATGCTAAAGAAATGAAATTTTGATTTTACAGAGGCCACTAAGGATTAATTTAATGATTTGGATAGAGTTTAGGCTGCTTCCCGGGGGAATGAAGGTTAAAAGGTACATCTTGCTAAATATTTAAAATCTTCAACCTTTTCACTGTAGAGCCAACTGATTTGAAGTCCACCGTTCTGTTACTTATATAGCAAAGCTTTAACTTGCTTAAAATTTATACTTCTGATCTATAAATTCTGAGGCTTTGTACATGACTGACTTTTTACATCTTGATTTATAACATTTTAAACCTTCACTTCATGCATTTTCAACTTCCTTATCAAATTCCCCAAGACTTTCTGTTCCCATCAAGAGAGACAAGACTTCTCTCTCCAGTAGTATCTTTCCCCTTTCAGTCAAGATACAGCCCCAGTCATAACCAAATGTAGCTGTTGAATAGCTCATTCCAGCAGCTCTCAGAAAAAAAACCGAGTAACTTCTTACTGGTAAACACGTGTTCTTGGAGCTTCTGTATACATTGATTAGCTGACATCTGGTATTCCCCTCACACACTGTCAAAACACAGAGCCAGTCTGTATGCATGAAGTTTTTGGCAGCAAAGCACACATTGTGGAGCATCAGGTTTCTTTTTCTCAGATGAATTCTCCTTTCACTCTAAATGATACAAGAAATCTGTAAAAAATACAACTAAACTGAGTCATCTTTGTAAATATCTCCATAGGATATCTTTAGATTAGTTCATAAGGAACATGCAAGTAAGTTATAGGAACAAGCAGGAAATTATCTGCTTGAATATATGCAATGATCTCATAAACCAAGTAGCAAGAATGTTTGGTCATTGAAGAAAAACACTGAAAGGACAACAGCCTAAAGAGAAAAGCTGCCTGCTACAGCTGATTTGCACCACAGAAACACATTACCGTGTAATGCCTAGTACTGATGCTCATGGACTCCGGCTGCATAGTTCTGGTGTTTGCTCAGTGAGTCTTAGCTCTTTTCAAGTCGTATCTTTCTTGACCCTTAATGACTCAGACACAGCCAGTTTTTCAGACTTTGAGGCTCTCATGACTTATTTAGAGGCTTTTTTTGATAATAAGCTGAAAAGTCTACAATTTAGTCTGCTATGCCTTAAAGTTGTGCACAGTTTCAAGATCATTCTCTTCTGACAGCCTGTAGCTCTGTGAAGTTCTTGGGAGTTATACTTGTTGAATTCAGTGGGTGAACACTGCAGGGCGCCGTGCTGTGCTGCGTAAGGTACAGATGAGCTATTTGTGGAGGAAGGTTCCCTTTCAGCAATAACACCACAAACAGAATCTGTCCCTGAGAACATATTATCCTATGTTATTTAAAACATATGAAGATATCCCTGCAAGAGTTCCAAAATCAAGAAAGTTTGGCACAGTGCAAAGGTAAGACTTTGCTCTCTTTCACATGCTTTAGAAAATCCAGCTGGGTGTATACCTACCTCTTCTAAAAATAGTTCTCTGCTCTTGCCACCCCCAAAGAGCACAAAAACATAGTTATATGAAACTGAAGTATGAATATATGAGATTGTACATATTATTATTAATATTCTATGTGTAATTACATATGTAATATATAACAACATAATTCTACCATGCTGATATTAAGCATTGATCAAAACTAACACAGTAGTTGAAATACAGACTTTGTTATTGAATTCTACGGCACAATGAGTCCATGTAAGTTCCCAAATACCAATTTCCACACATTTCTGCTGACAGCAGCAGCCAAAGACAAAGGTGAGGAACGATCCTTCTATGGCTGAAACACATGGGGAGCCATACCTTTGGCATAAGCTTAACAGGAACAATTATGATGCTTTTGAATCATCCTTAAAATCTGTCAGAAATTAAGATGATTGAACCTTTCATATTTTCATTCTTACCAAGACTTCAATTTTACTTCTGGAAATATATTCTGGGAGTGACTTTTACAAAAAAAGTTCTGATGATAGAGCTTATCATACCAAGAAAATTCAGGACATAATCACAGTAATTAATTAGTAGCAACTAATTTTAAATATTTTAAGGTTCTTTTGGGGAATAGACATGAGGCAAGCTTCCAAAACTGCCCTATTAAGAACTTCTGGACCTAGAGTTGCCTTTATTTAGACAGCCAGAGAAATATGTCTGTTCCTGTCTTTGGCAGAGGCAACAGCAATGTCCACTGGTCATTTAAATTAATCCTAACTGTGCAATTCCTTTAAAACATAAATTTACTTTAAAGAATAAATAAATATAAACAAATTAGATCTGATTGTCTCTCTACTTACAGCAATGGGAACTAAGAGTAGTTTTGTTAAATGCAGGTAGATTATAGCAGATGAAAGCCTGTCACTGTCAAACATACTATCTGATCAGTAACATTGAAAAAAATATGACAAAACAGAACACCAAAAGTTCTTGCCAAACAACCCCACGTGCACAAAAGCAAAGTATTATTGCACTGGGTGGAGGCTGCCAGAAATACCTCGGCAAACCTAGAAATATTTTTATAATATTTGCCTCAATCTCAATTTGGTTATCAATACTTTGATTTTTAAAGTGCTGTTTGTGGTCAGCAACTGGTAGAGCTGCACTCACCCGATCCTAAAAGGCACAGAGAGTAAACTAGAGTTTGGACTCTATAAGCTAAAACTGTGAGTGGCTCCAGGAGGGTAAAGTCCCAGCTTTATTCCAAATTGTCCTTGCCTGCTTTAAAAAATGAAGTAAAATCATCCTAATTGCTGGTAACAAATACCTGAGATTTGAGGGTGTGGATAAGCCCCCAGCAGCAAATTAGACTCAGGATTAGTTGAGAAAAACCCTCCCCTTCCTCCATCTCCAAGTGTTTTCCACAGAAGCTGAAGCTTTTCTATCTTTTAAACTCTGTCTCTCTGGACATGTATTCCCTCCTCCTAATTTTATAGATCACCCTGCTCTAGATCCACTGAACAGAGAGAACCCTAAATTTAATCAACTTCGGATCACTTCCAGTATTTAAATAACATAAAAGGAATCAAGAAACCAACTCTCAATTCTCTGTTACTGAACTTCTCTAAATGCAGAAGCACACCGCAGAAACTGTGTGCTCCATGACAAGGATTCAGAATTACTGAGAGCTCAGCCACACATGGCAACTCATAACAATGATGTTAGCAACTGAGAACGGAAAGTGTAATCTGTCATATCTGAAATATTGTGTCTATATTCAGCATTTGCATTTAATTTCAGTTGCAAAACAATGTTTTGCAGATTTGTTTTTAAATGACTGTATACTGTGGATATTTCTGTTAAAATATGCTCAAAATTCTGTATCATTTATGACAAATGCAATTCTGCCTCCATGAGAACGCAGAAGCACGCATGTTGTGAATGAATAAAAATACTAAACAATATTTAACA
>WEKW01012446.1:29664-131507 GCA_013389905.1 Sula dactylatra | reverse complement strand
GCTGCGCATTTAACATCACTTGTTTGTATAAAAAGATTTTGTCAAGCTTTTGAATTCATTTGACAGATATTGTCCAATGATGTATTCTTCAACTGAAATTGATTAGCAAATATATCAGATTCATATAATCATTTAATCAGCTCAAATGATCAGTCTTTTCCACAGCCTTCTATCATAACACTCAACAAAGAAAAAAAACAACCTGTTGCTAAGCTAGAATTGGACCAGAGATGGGAGAATATAAGTGACAGTCAGAAACTCCAAATCTTAAAAAAAACTAAGCAGATAGATATAAATCCCAGACACTTAAGCTGCACAATGGTTAATATCCCAAATTGATTGCGGCAAGTTCTGCTTATCCTACTCCTGAATTTATGTATAAAGGAAGTATAGAAACACTGTAAAGTAAATTCAAAGTTACACAAAGTCTTGGAATCAGAAAAGTAGTCATTATAGGGAAGCTGACTCTTAGATCAAATGTGAATGAAAAAAATTTATGAGGTTCCATTTCCATCACTAACGGCTACAGCACCAACTCAGTAAAATCAGACTACCAGGTAACTTAGCACCTAAGACTGGAACACTGAGAAGCAATGAAACAGGGCCTTGCAAAACCTCTTCTTTTTGGTTTTTTTTTTGTGCTTTTACAGAATCATAAATACATAAAGGAACATTAAAAAGAGATGCCTGGAAGACATCTCAAGCAGTCGTCTACTGTACTGCTGGGCCCCACCATCAGTCCTGGCAGGTTTCTGTTCTGAAAGTCTCCATCACTGAAATCACACAGCCTACAAAGACAATCATTTCCCACATCAAAATCGTCCAGTTTGGACACTAACAGGATTCGTGCCCATGCCTAATGTCAGTCTTTCTTGCTACAACATAAGGTGATTATTTCCTGTCCTATTCACTGTGGACGTGGAGAATGGATCATTCCCTTCCACTTTGCCGCAGCATATTTTTATCTTTGAAGAGATGTCCCTCTTCAGTCTTCTCTTCCCCAATTCATTCCATTTTTCTTTGTAAAGCTTGTCTGTCTATATAGCCAACAGTCCTCTCTTCTGTAGTATCTCCCTTTTTGCCTGTATCTATCTTGAATTGCAGCGTGCAAACAACCGCACTGCAGCTGAGGCTTGCTTCGTAATCAGAAAGATTACCTCATACATCTGGCAGGGTGCATTTCTGCTTATACCAGTTTCACAGCCTTATCTGGATTGTGTTTCCCGAGACTACTTATGACAATTCTTTCCAGCCAAAGCAAAAGTGGCAAGTTTGCCTTTTTAGACAAAGTGGAACCGTGTTCAGCTCATGATCTCTTCCTGCAGAACTTCTTGGTAGCCAGCTGTTCCTGCTCCTGCTTTCACTCCCACAGAGCATAACCATCAGACTTCACCCATCTTCTTCACAGCATTTCTCCAATTTTTCAAGATAATTTTTGGATTCTATTTCCATCCTCCAACGCATCCAAATTCTCTCCCAGATGTGCTCCAAATTTAAAAAGTTGGCACACCATTCTGTCCTTTAGCTCATTCATTAAAAACTAAACAAACACACACAGAAAAAAAAATCAGACCCCAGACAAACAACTGAACAACATTGTTCAACATTGCCTTCCGTTTTGACTTTGGACCACCAGGTGACTCTCTGGACATGGATTTCCAACCAGTTTTGCACCTGTCTGTAGTAACTTCATCTACATTGTGCTTCCCTAGATTATCCTGAAATTATTTTCCTTAAAAGATCTGCTACATCATTATAACTGCTTTTTCAATTGGACCAGCCTTTCAGAAAGAGTCATTTAGGAGTTCTCTGTAGCAGTTGAAAACTATCTTTGTGAAACATCTTGGTTCCTTTAGTGCACATTTTGGAGTTTTTTGTTTGCTTGGGAGGACCAGGTTGTTTCTGCTCTGAAAGGTAAGAACCTTTCCAGAGATCACAGAATCTGTCATTGCTTGGCTATCCTCATTCAGACTACCTCCAACTTTAATATTAATCAGCCAGAGCTGATCTAGCAAGTACATTGAAGTCTACAAATGTGTGTCTCTCAATCTTTCTTCTCTTGTATGAAGTAAGAGAAGAGACACCATCTGATTTAAAGAATCTGATTGGTTTGTACCCTACTATACTCCTTTCCCTTCTCAGTCAGTCAAACCTCCCCCTTATTACACCAGCATGTGCCTTGGGTTCCTCTGCCCACTGCTCACCAGAGTCTTCACCCTGATCCTTCTGGTTTGGCAGCTCATAATGAAACACCACCCCAACAGTGCTCACATTACTCTTCTCTTTAGCTGTCACCCAGAGATCTCTTTCACAGGTTGTTTTGTCCTCCTTGATCTCTGCCTTAGAACAGACATATGCGTATTTGATACACAGAGCAATGCCTTTCTTTGCAGGCCTCTTTTTTTTTTTCTTCAAGGTTTGCCTTTGTTGAATAAGCTCCTCATGTATTGCTACACCTGCCACATAAATTGCTTCATAAAACCAAATATTCTTTACTTTCCATAGGTCTAACAAAGACATCAAAGATGATCTGAAGACTGACCCGCTATCTTTCCCTGTCTCTTCTTGGAGCTTGTTGTAAAAACTATAAAACTTCTAATTTCTAGTCCTGGTCCAGGGGCAATTCCACTTACTTGCAGATTCTTATCATCCTCCCCCCACAGATCCTAGTTTACAGCCCTGCACTGAAGCTGAGAAAGCTCACGAACATTGGTGTAATTTCCAAGCTGAACCAAGGGATGGTGCTCCAGCAGAAGACCAAACAAAAATACGGGTTTAAGAGGAAGCACTGTCACTTTACCTGGCTATTCACCATCTGCTACTTCTGCTTTATCACACCTGACACATGAATGAAAAAAATGCAGTAACACACAGAAATGAGAGAAAATTAGAAGGAAGTCAGTGGTCACAACCCCCTAGTCTCGCATGTGTTATAGGATTCCATTAAAAGTTACACCAGCATGATATTATTTACAACACTTCTGCATTTAGTTAATCAACGTAGGAATATGAGGTTGAGAGTATTCATTTTCAAATCCATGAAATTCTTTTCTTGTTAAAGACAGGGGAGGAAAAAGAAATTTTATATTCAGGAAATATTTTGCAAAATGCAGATATAGATATTTTCTAGATATTGGTTTATTGACTAAAAAAATGAGGTGTTCCTATATGAGGCATATGAAGAGATTTATTGACACTAAGTAGTTAGGACAAAAATATTGATTCTGTACACTGCAAGAAAGTTTAACCTCCTACTATATTATACTTCCACAATACCTGTGAAGGCATATGTGATAAGCTCCAAATTATTCTCCCATTACTTTTGTCGGGCCTTTTAAAGGAAAGATCATAATGGAATAATTATGTTATTGGTTGAAACCACACTTTCACCTAGCTCAGAGACTCCACTGATGGAGCTGAGATTGAAGTCAGACTTTTAATAGAAACCTATGGACAGAAAACCCCATTTTAAAAAATTGCAAGCAGAAACTCCTCTTCTTTTCAGAAATTGTGAAGTTCAAGACAGGAGTACCACCCCCACACAAATTTCCAGATCTCAAGAACATCAAACTAAGCTGATGCGTCAGCCTTCCAATCTTGCAACAGAAAAACTTTGAAGTAAAATTCTTGTCTTTCATTGACTTGAATCAAACAAAATTTTGAGGAGCCACAGCTTATTTAAATTTAGCTTCTGCCACACAAAATTCTCTACTATATTTCTAAGTCCATTAATGCTGTAGGAGAAAGTCCACAGTATGTGCAAAAATACAGCAAAACAAACAGCATTTAACAATGAAGGTCCAGATGCAAAAAAGAACAATAATTTTGCAGTAAAATAACCCTGAAAGTCTGCACACAGGCAGGGCAAATGGAAAAGCAAGCAAAACTTTCTCTGTACTTCTATTTCCATTCAAGTCTGAGAGTTTTTATAGGATCAGCATTACCTTATATATTGCTTTTTCCTCACATAGGAAACTAGCCTGGGGCTGATAGAGACATTCCTTATGCATGAGGTTGAAGAGTGGAGGCACCAGCCCCCCCACAAGCCCCCTGGACAGGCCCTCCATGGCCCCAGCTACCAGAGCTGGCTAGCAGGAATGCCTCCCAGGGCCCCTGAAAGCCCAGCCACAGCTCAGACCCCTCACCCTCACATCAGGGCCTCTGTGCTGCGCAAAATCAACTTCAGAAGTTTTAAAATTCTGTTTCTTATGGAATTATAATTGCTTGGCAACCAGGAGGGAACGAGACCACCACCATCCTATTATGTGATTTTTTAAGTAATCATACTAAAAACAAACAAATGGGTTATTTAGCAAACAAACAAAACAACCCTTATTACAGTGAATGCTCCACAGCTACAGAGCACAAAGGGTCCCTGTTAGTCTTCTGCTTCTTGTCCTGCTTTGATTAAAAGCTACAACCACTAATTCTGATGATGAAAATCAGGATAAACCAACACTGCTTGCTTAAGCCAATTAAGCCAACCTAATTTTCACCAGCTGAGGTTATAACCTCAAAAATTTTTGTTCCTTTAAATTATGAGAAGTAACTCATTTATATCACCCACTTGTCTGTATTCCATGACCTCAGGCTGTTTTATGAAATCCACTTTTTTTGTATTATTCTGGTACCATCACTAACGATGAAAAGTATGATCACTGTTTCCTTGTCTGCTTAAAAGTCCATTTAGACAGGTAGTCCTCCTGAGTAGAAAAATCATTTATCTGGTGAAACTATTAATTTCTTTTCATCTTGCTCTACACGTGAAAGACATTGTGAATCATATGTAGAGACAGAGATAATTTTTCAGCACCATCACAGCCGGTATTGTGCTACTTTAACCACACCCCTCATGGGGTAGAGTTGTTTCCCAGCATGCCATTATAAAACAAAGTAAGATCATGTTATGAAATAAGTTTCTGTAAAACAGAAAATGTTTTGTGTTTCAGTGATCCAAAGAACATGGTAGTTTATGAATACCACAGCCTTCTGCTGCTTGCCTATCACTTCTTCAAAATTACAATTACTACCCATCAAAATAGAAATCGGCAGGAGCCTAGGATCTCTACAATATATTTATTTGAAGTACTTTACGCAGCACTTTGCAGTGATTTGCATTTGATGTTTTCCAAGTCGGGTGTTTGTGTCAGTGGTTTTGCCTTTTAATTACTCACCATTTCCCTTACCTGGGTAGGTCACAGGGGCTAGTGCCTTTATGTGACCCTATCGCAGGGCCAGATAAAGATCCTGAAACTGAGGCAGGATGACCTTTACAAGAAACCTTGGTACTTCACAACAAGAAGCGGATTTCTCCCGTTCAGAGGCACACAGCAGCATCTAGAAGAACAGAAGAAAACTGGGAAGTTTCACAGACAACCTACTTCCTTGATTTCCTGCTACTACGATGCCATGGGGAGACTCGTCTTCCTGTCACCAGCCTGTCCCACTATTACACCTACTCTATCTTAAAAACACAGCGTGTCCCCCATGCTTCCAATGGTAGCTCTGGTGTCCTCCACCCAGACAGTCATCTTTCAGTACGTGATGCACTCTGGCACAAGCCCCAACATTCGCAAGAAAAGGACCCTGCAAAGGAAGGAGGTGAGGGCTCTGCTCAAAGACAGGGAGAACTGAAGGGTCCACATGCAGACAGTCACACTGCAGCTGAGAAAAGAAACACCTGAAAGCTCTGCAAGTCACTAAATGGAGGAACCTAGGAAAATAAAGTGCTTAAATAAAGCGCTTAAACAAAAGGCAGTATTCAGGAAGAATTTTGTGCTGGTTCTTAGGTACAAGATATCTGTTCCTTGTGTCCAACAACCTATCTGAGGTAAAGTATTAGATGGGGAAATTACACCTTTCATCTCTGAATTTGTCCATTTCTTTTCCCCTTCCTTCAGTTCCTTCTTTCTAGTTTGGTTTATTTGCCTTTAATTCCTATGGATTTCTAGCTAAAATTGCCCAGTCTCTCACTTTTACAGCATTCAGTATTCTATAACTCTGAGCAAAGTTTTAAATGCTAGAACCTGATGATTTTGTGAGAAGGTCAACTTTCAGTTTACAGGAAAAAGGAAAAATCCTCATCGCTACAGAGAAAAGCTGAAAATAATTCCCCTAAAAAGCTCAAAAACTCCATTAGAAAGAACAGGAAGTTTCTTAAACGTCCTATAAGTCATGCACTCAATTTTGAGGCCCTTATTAATTTTTGAATGTTTGTCAGTGGCTACATTTTCCCTGCAGAGTTTTCTGCCTCATTTCTAGCTTACCCAGCTGCATTCCAAAAAGCAGATTAAAAGCAGTAAAAACACAAGTTGTTTGCAGTTTCTTTCCTGTCCTACCCTCTTCTCTATTATTCAGGTCTGACTGCTACAAACATAAGCTTATATGATACTTTTGCACACTCTCCCTGGTACTATAAAATAATGTGTTGTAGCGTAAGTCACAAATAATTGTTACTGTGATCCAAAACAAACAAGGTCCAGTCATGCCCTATTTTATTCCAAAAGGGGGGGGAGGGGGTGGGGGGAGGAAAGGACCCTGCAATCATAATAAATGTCATGATGTTTCTGTGATGAGCGCACATACTTGCGGGGATGTTGGTCTCACTGGAGAGCAGAGGGTACCTCCTGCTGCCCAGGACTGCCGCACCGGCTGGACTGCCCCGTCAGCTTTCATTTTATGACCTTTACAGAACATAGGCTCCTGAGCATTACAGTTACTAAGTTCCAGCTACTAAAACTACGCAATTTTTTTTTTTTGCATTCCCCCAGATGCAAGGATAAACCGATGATTCTGCTTGTTAAAGCCACTGGAATCCTCTCTTTATATGAGAAATGTTAATTCTTCTCAAAATTGTTTTAGATACAGATGAATTTTCACAGCAGAGTTCATTAATGAGGATGCTTTTTTTTTAGGCAGTTACTGTCAATTGTGAAGTTTCTGAAATTACAGTTGACAACAATTTTGCATTTTTATTCCTAACACTTTATATTGGCTGTTTTGGCAGTCATAAAGCATAGGTTCAGGTTTCATAATCTCTTTGTAATCACTGACTGTTAAAGTCATGATAGTTGCATGCAAAACAAGTCTATTCATACATGCACTGAGCGCACGATTCTGCAAATCCTCTCCTTTGATACATTTGGGGAGAGGGCTGTTGGTCCACCTGAGGATACAATAACTACTGCTGCCAGAAGAGACATGCTCAGTTTTGCAGAAATGCCTTCACCTCTGCAATGATTCAGAGGGTCAGCCCTGCAGTCTCAGCTTGTACCCTGGTACATCACGGCACTAATGGTTTCCACATAATAATTGCTGAATCTCGAGGCTAAAAACTACTTAGTGCTTTTCTTTCAGCTCATTCCCTTCTTATACCTGGATCCGCTTTTGTGTGGAACAGGATCATTTATGTTTGGAGCGCATTCCCCTGTGTTTTATTACCTACCTTGATAGCACCTGGGTCATTCTTGGTGCCATACAAACAAGAGATAATAATGCATCACATTCGTTTTCTTTGGTGGAAGGCATGATTCATCCCCTTCATCCCAGATGCAATGATGCGTCCCTGAACAGATGAAATCATGCGGTTTTAGTTAGGTAAATTCTATCAGAGAAAGCCAATTAGTTTGAGATATATTTGTGGGTAGAATGCTTTTAATCACAGCTTTTAGAGCCTAAACTATGGTGTTAAATAATAGACAGGAAAAAGGCAATATTGATTGCACGGGCTGATGTAAAAAAAACACGTTAATCCATTTGAGAATCTGAAGGTCATTTTACATTGTTACATATTATACTCCTATATTCATGTTGTTTTCCACGTTCAAAATTTCCTTTCCCAGTAACTGTCAATAGCTGTTCTTCCTTCAGTCCGTGGGATGATATACGTTAAAGTGTAACTCAGATTGTCTACACTATGGATGGAATTTACATACATTTTTCTTTCATAATCTGATAAAGTCTTGCTTTGATATATGGGTTTCCAGCAACAGCAAAAGAGAGTGTGAGAAAAATAAAACAAGAAACCAGACCAAAACATTTTCACATACTGAAAATTAGCAGCAACTCTGACTCAGTGGCGTTCAGCAGTGCTGCTATAAAGCTGCAGCAAGAAAGGTAAGAACAGAAGTAGAGTCACGTGTGAACTAAACTTAGCTCTTTTGAAAACAGGTATATTTTACTGACCAATCTTTATAAATTCTGTCACAAATAGATACAACCTTAGCTGAAATTTTCTCCAAATCCTAACTAGGCTTAGTCAAAAAATTAGCGTTTCTATTCTATAGTGCATTCTGAGGTTTGGGCCTGTAATCAACGATGCATGAATATCAGATCTATGCCACTTTACCTTTTTCAGAACATTTAATTTAGATGTGACCACTTTGATATTTATTACAAAAATAATAAAAGAGCTGAAAGGAACCTTAAGAAGTCATCCCATTTATACCCCAAAACTTGACACAAGATCAAGCATAACTACTCTGTCCATGTAAGGTATTTGTCTAAGCTATAATTAAAATTCTGCAGTAAAGGGCATTTCACAGCCTCCACATGTAGCCTTTTTTGATTCTTAAATATCCATATAATTAACACATTTTTACTTAATCTGAATCAGTTTTTCTTAAAATTAAGGTAATTACTCCTTTTTTCATAGCCTTTTAATTCTTAGAAACTACTGAAACTTCTCCCTCCAGCCTCTCTTTTCTGGACTAAACAAACACAACATCTTAACTCCAACTTTTCAAGCATCTTATAAATCTTGCATATATTTGTGTGGTGCATTACAAATATTTAGTATCAACCCCGAAGTTACAACACTGCAATAAAGCATTTTGAACTTGCTGAAACAAAACAATTTTATATTCCATGAAAATTTTTATTACCTAGGTATGTTCCTGTGAAAACCTGCAAAGGGTTGGCATTTCTGAGTTAGTATTTTCCAATGAAAAACAAAATGCCAGAAGAAAATAAAATCCACAGGACTTGCTCTCTATTGACAACATTTAAAAGGCCAAAGCATATCCTCAGATATAGATCATTTACTAAAACTAGGTATTATTTGTTGCAAACATTAAAAGTTTGGCCTTGCATCAGGCAATAATCTATTCTGATTTATATGCTGCCAAAACTGTTTGCAATCACAGTCCTACATCCTGGTTCCACTAGTGCTAAATCACGCAGCTCTTTCTGGAGGAAATTACCTTTTCTTCCTAACCAGACTCTAGTAAAGACAGTACTGCTTTAAGAAAGCTTGTAGGAATGCCCTCAGATTCAATTTATTTAGTCATTTCTTTCAAAAAAAATCAAAGAGTTTTGATTGAAACAAAAGCCTGCCTCTGAATAGTTTTCTATCACAAACCTGAACTCTGGCTAACAGAATTTTACCAAGATGAAAGCCATCACTTCTCCAAACTTCTGGTCTATTATGCCATGAATCATACATTTATATAGTGAACCTCTTTGTGGGTTCAGAGAGGAAAACAGAAGAACTGGACAATTTTAGATTAATTGGCTTAACATCAACGTACAGAAAAAATCTGGAACTTTTAACAAAAAGTATTTGTAAGCACTTGGACAGTAACAAAGACGTTAACAGCAACCAGTGTGTTTGTCGAGAACAAATGTCAAATCAGTCCAGTTTCCTTTCAAGGAAGACTGTGTGAACAGGAAAGGAGTATGTGTCATATACCTTGGTTTCAGTAAAGCTTTTGACAGAGTTTTGCATGGCTTTCTCATAGGGAAGCTTTAGAAATATGGTGCAATTGAAATTACTATCAGATGCAAAATTAAGTAGATAACTGACAGAGTCAAGAGGGACTGCAGGTAACATTGGCAAGCAGGATTAGAGTTTGAAATAATCTTGACAGAGGAAATAGTCTTAAAAAGAAGACAAAATTCCAAAGTGACAAATACAAGTTGCTGTATGCAGGCAGGAAAGATGAGCTGTGAGAATCAAAGCACCTGTCCAGGGAACCGTATTGCAGGGAAGGGTCTGTGAGCTGCTGCAAGTTCATAAACCGAAGGGGAGTCAATAACACCGCAAATGCTGTTTCAGGATGTATCAGGATAAACAAAGCCTGCAAAACACACAGCCTGGGATTCCTCCCACCTAACCTGACATAATTAATAGTTAGCTGTCTACACTATTCACACAGGTTCTCATCATTTTGAGGACTCTAAAGAGATCATATAAAACAAATGACAAGCCCTTTCTTTTTTACCTGCAGCTGGCAGTTCCAATGGGGCGATCCTCTCTTCAAAGTCGAGGAAGAGAAACTGTCCTGCAGTTGTTGGAAATGTATCACTTGTATGAGTGACTGATACCCTTTCAATATTTATTCATGCACCGTCATTTTTATCACTATTTTCAAGTCCAGAGTAATAAAACATTGATCACAGAACTAATAAAATAATGTTACTATGTGTTGTTTGTCTAAGTTGGTCATAAAATCTGACCGAGGTGATTAGGCTCCAGATATGGAGTAATTAAGTAAAAAATGGATGTCCTGTTTGACATTAGAATTAAGTGAGCAAGTGTTGTGGTTTAACCACAGCCAGCAACTCATAGCTGCTCACTCACTCCTCCCTTGTAGGATGGAGGAGAGAAGAATAAAAGTGAGAAAACAGATGGGTTGAGACAAAGACAGTTTAACAGGTAAAGCAAAAGCCGCACACAAGCAAAGCAAACCAAGGAATTCCTTCTCTCCTTCCCATGGCAGGCGGGTGCTCAGCCATCCCCAGGACAGCAGGGCTCCGTCACGCGTAACGGTGACTTGGGAAGACAAACGCCATCACTCCCAACGTCCCCCCTTCCTCCTCCTCCCCCAGCTCCATGTGCTGAGCATGAGCCATGTGGTGTGGGACATCCCTGGGGTCGGTGGGGGTCCCTGTCCCGGCCGTGTCCCCTCCCAGCCCCTTGTGCCCCCCCCAGCCCCTCGCTGCTGGGGTGGGGTGAGGAGCAGAAAAGCCCTTGGATCTGTGCAAGCCCTGCTCAGAGGAGCGAAAACACCCCTGGGTTATTATTATTTGTGTTTCCAGCACAAATCCAAACCACGGCTCCATAGTAGCTGCTGTGGGGAAAATTAACTCTACCCCCGCCAAAACCAGCACAGCAAGGTATGAAGGAAAGCTCATGGCTCACGTCAGGTTAGGGGAAAAAGGTTAAAATTCAAGCTTTACTTGGAAAGATTATATGGCTCCTTTGACCTATTTTGTAAAGTGAACCAATTTAAGTGAAAAAGCACTGAAAAATTTAGTATAGGTCAGACACTTAGCTCATTTCTTTTTCTTCTCATTTGCCATATTTTAGTCATCTTCCTTTTAAATCTGATCTTTGCAAGTGGGTCAGATAAAGTATATCCGTTGCACTCAAGTTCTTGTGGGCTGATCCAACCTGACCCTAAATCAACAAGTCTGAGTCACTGGCTATGCAATCCTTTTAAATCCATATTACAGGGCCAGCTTCACTGAAGGTGATACAGAAAGCTAGAAACTGGGGCTCTGAACCCTGCAGGTTGTTTTTCTATTCTCACCTTCACCAAGGAGTCTTCTTCTGGGGCAGAAAGAGGCATCCCTTCTTCAGTGTGCTCACGAGGGAATGCATGTGGGCCACGTGATGTTTGCCCAGAGCCACTAAAATCTGCTGATGAACTGTACTCTGTGTCTGCTGCAAGACAAAAGCTTTGTCTCAGCTTCCCTATTTATTCTCTTCTAGGTATTTGATTTAATGTTGCACAACTTGAACTTGGTTGTCTGCTAAGGCAGACGAGGAGGAACAGTTTTAGTGGTGAGGCTCAAATACATGTGGTCCTTAAAGAAAAAAATAAAAATGACATCTGAAGAGTGGGATTCAGCAGAACAATCTTTCATTTCATACCCACTGAGCTGGAATGACCAGCGTTCCACCACGTACCAAGACACACACGAACACCCTTGTCCCAGACACCACGGACTGTTGGAGTAAGACACCTGAACGGTGTGAGTTGCTGCTGTGCAGTCATCTTAACACACCTTTGCAGTTTACTTGGGTTTTTTATCACTTTTCCAAGAACCAGTTGGCTCCTTGCTGAATATTCCCAACACAGAAAAAATTAAAATATGCTTTTTCCTTTTCAATGACATCTTGATTTTCCCTGATATGCAAAAAAAAAATTGGCTCATATCGTATAGCATGACTCTGTCATCTTTTTTTCACACTAAGTAACATCTTATTCTTTAAGCTACACTATTGAACTCATGTTATCAGTACTCTTTAGCACTGGTAAAGCAGGAGAATTTAGCTCTTTGGTCAAGATACTTTCAAAAAACGCCAGACCACAAATCAGTCCCAGCATAGACAGTGGTTAAGTACTATCCCATTCACAGCTACTCTGCTCCTTGGAAGTCACATAAATTGTCAGGTCATATAATTTGGCTAAATAATTATCTAAGAGTGACTTGGTCTAAACTACAAATGATACTTAGTAGCTCCACAGTTATTTTCAGCTGCTGAAAAAGCTGACTGCCAATGACAGTTGTCTTACTCTACCTCATTTGAATGAAGACCTTGGGTGGTAAAAAAAAAAAAAAAAAAATCCCACCACACACACATCATACTGCCTTATTTCCTCTGGAAAGCTCTGGAGTTTTAATATTTGCTGATGCTACACATTTAATTGCATAGAATTTGGTGATAGAAAAGATGAAATATTTTGTAAACTGTGTTGACATTTTGCAGTTGGTGGGGAGGATACTTCAATAAAACAGGATTCAAGCACTGGAAATCAATAAAGAATGTGAGCAGAATGGAAATTCTGCATTGCAGAGAAGTACCTCTGATTGCTATTGAAACTGGAGAGAAGGATCATTATTCTGAGCATGATACTGTTATACCGCAGCTTCATCCACCATGGTTTCCTCACGGTGGCCTTTGACTTGCTTTGAGTTTGTGCAGGTAAAAGATTCCCCTGCAAGGACCAAATGAATGTCATAACAGACCTCACAAATGCAGAGTGGAAACATTTTGCAGGCAAGAACAGAATACTGAAAGAAAGTAAAAGAACTTTCCAAAAAATTTCCAGTACTTAACAAAAACAGAATACATTTCTCAAAGCAAAAAAGATTTTTATGCTGTGACAGTCTTGCTGTCTCAATAGGGCAGCTGGATGTAGTCACAATACCAGGGCAAAAGTACCACCTCAAGCCTTCCGCGCCCTGGGAGAATAAAGTGTTGTCATATCTGGGATACGGTCATATATACTTGGTGACAGTGGAGACAGCGTGACAGTTTCATAGCCCCCAGCATAATTCCTGATGCGCAGTCTGCGTGCGGCACCAAGAGCAGGAACTTCTGCTCTCTTTGCTGGAGGAGGGCAGGGTACCACTGGGGCAACAGGTGTTACTACTGGAATAAAACCAGAAGAGCACAAAAAGAGAAATATAAAAAGATATAAATATTAGCAACAAACAAAAATGAGGCAGAAAAAAAAGACCTCCTCTACTTTGTGAGGCCCCAGGCTGACAAAGCGAGTAGCTTTCCATGCTGCAAGAGAATGTATAGGCAGCAAAAGCCAGCTTGCAAGTATGAACCATCACCAGTAATAATAGTTTCCTGTTAAAACTGGCAGGAAAGATCAATTTAAGCCTTTTAGCATTTGACATGGAACAAAGTTAATAACAATCAGAAAAAATTCATCTTGTTTATTCTGTAAAATAGGCTACAGCCAGCATTGTTGTGCTGCATTCTAACGTTCTGCTCCCCCTTCTTTAAAAGGTATATTTTGGTGAAATAATGATTTAAATAGAAATTATAGTAATATCTCTCCTAATGGACTATGCAAGAAGGAACAGTTTTCCTTGGTACTTTAATATTTCTGATATATGTGAGGTTTGTAAAAGGATCTTTGTCATTTTGCACTCCTTTCAAAGCCGGGATATGAGATGTCATAGCTGGTTCCAGTGAGGTAAGTAAATGTCTAACGACACAACAAAGTTTCAGGTACTTGGAATAAATAGATCAAATTCTCCACAATACAGAGTTTGTAAGTATGAATGAACTAAAATGGGGACCCAAAGACTGGTGAGATCTTCCTTTATTTCAAACATGCAATAACTTGACTATGAACTGTGATATTTCACTCTTATCTAAAAGAAAGGGTTCTCAATGATGTTCAATTGCCATTTAATCCACAGGAATGATCAAAGACCCAACAGTGCTATCATGCAGTCAAGTATGAAAAAAATAAGAGGAACACATACAATAAAATTGCAAAAACCCATCTGTCGTAAGGTATCCATTTTTTTCCACAAAGCTTTTGAAGAGCCTTTTCATTTTTAAATGGCTTCCACCAGTGAAATACAAATTTTGACCTTTATATGTATGCTGCCTATGTTTCAAGGCACAAACACAAAGTAGCATTAAAAACATTAATAACTTCAAGCTCATTTTCAGCAAAGCATGCATATGTTTCTATGAGCAAGCTTAAGCACAGCTACTAAAGTCTACAAGTTAAGCATTTGTCAGCATGTTTTGCTAAAGCAGAACCTGTGTGCTTGACACTCTGATTCAACCCACATAATACCAGTATAATCTGGACCTAATTGAACTGGATCGTCACCAAATCAAGACTACTTGTAATTATGCGGGATCCAGAAAGTATTTCCTTAGACTTTCCATTTCCAGACTGAGATTACAGAGACAACCATGACGGGGGGGGGAATAATCTCTTTTTATTTTATAATGTGAGATGGCCTAGTAAGAAAATGGGCAAGAGTAACAAATGTGGAAATCAGGCTACAGCGTTTAAACAAGCAATTTGCACTGAAATTTTAGTTGTCCAAATATCCTCTATATCTGAGTGCACTTCCCACTTTTCAGCACCACAGGTCTTTGGTTATTCACAACCAGTTCCCTCCACGTGCATTAACACCTGCAGAAAGGGGACTGGCCTTTTCTTCACCATGTTATGGCTTGCCACCTACCCTCTGGGCTTCTCCAGAACTGTCTCACCTTCTCTGCAGACTGCAAATGACTATTCCCAAATTCCACTAAACCCTTAACAGATTATTAACTCATTGGGAGGTTCAATGCCTCTTTGTACAAAGGAAACACTCAAAACCGCCTGTTATAGGAGTTCCTATTTTTCATGTGAAATTTAAGGTGGCAGTCATACTTAGTCAGCTATAGAACACGTGTACATGTGAGCAGTCCTGACAGCCATGCCAGTGACCTTGTGGTGATGATGGTCTCAAGCAAATGGAGCTTCCCAGTCCTGGGCTCACATACCAAGTAGCAGTTAAATGGTGTTCACTGCAAATATAGTAGTATATAATGCTCTTCCTATGACTAACAAGGGCTTTAAAACGTAAAAAAGGTTATACAGTTTTCATTTCCCGGAATCCAGCTAGTAACAAAATAAAAGTATTAAGCCTTCCTTGTTGAAACTGCACTCTCTTTAAAACAGTCTCACATAAGAACCTCTGAAAACCATCCACTGAAGCGTGAGCCATGCCCCAGTGCCATGCGCCCTCCTCCACTTCTATTATCTTTCCAGCTTACATCAATGAGGGAACTGTAAGTTTGATACTAGTCATTTATAAAATACACACCACTTGGTAATACTTGACAGAGGCAGGTTCTTCTATCAGTAATTTTTGTGCAAGTCCATGTAGACTTCACTGACTGAAGCAGTTATTCTGGATTTCTAGCAGTTCAGCTGAGAGCTAAATTTGACCAAATTCTCAGCAGGACTCTTAGCAGAATTGGACCCTTTTTGCTAGATGTAGGATCAAGAGCAAATGTGTTAGAACATAACCTTGTAGGTTGAAAATCTATCTTTCTTTCTTTCCCATCAAAATTAAGCAACTACTATAGTATCTGCCCTATATCCACTATAAATTGTGGATACTTCAGGTCTTTTAAAAAAAGATTGGATAGATTCATATCTGCTAACAGTGTATCAGAAACCATTCTTACTGTATCCTTGTTCTCAAAGGACCTGTCAAATGATTCTTAGAGAATATTTTCTGAAGCCAAATTTACCTCAGGGATTATAGTTTTCTGTCAACACATTATATAATTTGTTTTCAGAACTGTCCTATTCAAGGGCAGAACCAGAGCATATGCTGTAGCATACCTCCCCATGTACTGCTTCTACTGCTCCTTCCAGTTGGTGGCTTTCACAGAGATTAATTTAGCAAGTGTGTAGTAAAAATCTGGATAAAATAAGATTTTACTGGATTTGGGCCAAATGACTAGATATAGCACTGCTTGATCCCTACTCAGTAACTAACATATACTTGACAATCAATCTGATATTTACTCCTGTCTAGAATTTTTGAAGGCCAAGCCTTTATAAATTTTTGATGTGAAGTATCTGAGTTCTGCCTGATTTCTGCCCCAAACACCTGGAAACAGCACCTTTCTTAGTATGAGAGTTCCTAATATCAGTCTGGTGGTGTATCTGAAAGGAGAAAAACCTTTAAAATTGTAATGTTTTTTCCTTATATCCTAGCAAACCAATACACAAATTTTACATTAAAAACGGACACACCTCAAAATTCAGGTATCTACACATGAAAGCAGCAAAATTTTTTGCTTTGTTTATTTGCCTTTAAAACCCATCCTTCCAAAAGTCTCTAAAGGTCACAGCCATTGTAGATCTTGCTCTATTTGCATTCTCTTTACTATGTCACCTAGTCATCTGATAGCTCCAACCCAACAAACTAAAATTTGAAATGCTATCATATCGTGGTTTCCCTTGCTCCTGCCTCTCTGGATCCTCTCCTCTCTCCATTTACTCCTTCACAGTGTCGTCTCTGTTTGACTCCCAATTTCTGTGGTGGTTCCACAAGGCTCTTTTTGTATTCAGCCCTTATTCCTGCTTTGATCATAAGCGCTGATTTAGCTATTGTCTTGATATTGACAATTCAAACCTGTGGATATAAGGGGCCTGTAGTACAAAAGGCAAATTAAAATCTTAATCACTAAAATCTTAACCGAGTTCTAGCTGTCAGATGAAGCTCCTGTGGGAAATTCCTACTGAGCAGGTACAACAAACAGGCAACTCTAAAATGCATAAGCATTGGAAAAATAACAACAAAATCTATGGAAATTAAGTTCCGATGTTGTAACAAGTTATGACATATTGTATCTTGATACATGGTGGCGATTTCTCCATTCTCTTAAACCTCTGTTTTGCTATGCCACCACTGCATACCTCTATTAAGATATAATATCAAAAATTATTTTGGCAGATGTAATAAAATTCTGGTAGGACCCACTATCCTTTAGCTGAGAGCTGCCCCCTCTGGAATCACCGTAGTCTCCAATCATTTTTGGGCAGAGTTTGAGCCTCTCAATTTCTAATTACTCTGACACCCTTTTCTTTGGGTTTGCATCCTACCCACACCCAGCCAAAACACTCCTGTGAAAATAATTCCATGTCTGGCACTGCACTTATCGCTCTTTGCACAGTAACAACTATCTCTCTATTCAGAAATGTATTTGAAAACAACGTATCTGGCAAGGCTATATAATTCATTTAGTGCCTGAGCTCTAATAAGTAAGTGCCATATAATATGAAATTGTATATAAGACAGCAAGATCTAACTGCAAAAGTACAGTTGTCCCCCTCCATCCACTATCCCAGACATAACAGTTGGGCGTTTCTTCTTTTGGGGCTCTCTCTTTCACAACAGGACCTGGATCACCCTTATCAGGGTTGGCTGGTCACCCTCTAGCCAATCTTACCTTCCTGGCTCTAAGGAATATCTCCAGATTTAATAGTCCCTAGGAAATTTTTAATGACATTAATTTGCTCCATCATAACTTAGCACGCACAATATCTTGCAGAAAGAGTTCAAGGGCTTACTTCCCTTCAAAATGCATAATTTTTAAACTGCCTCTTGCCAGGGGCCCATGGCTGTTCAGCAATATGGCAGTCAGTAGCTCAAACAAGAAAGCACAGTTTACATAGTAGGGTCTGTCCATCCAACAGCCTAGCACCAGTATCTGTGACATAAACTCATCTTTATATATACTGTAATACATACAGTATGCTTTTCTGTTGTTTAGTATCTTGTAAGATGATCAACCCTTTCTTAATAATAATTACATTATTCACAAGTTAAAGTACATTCAATTTCCAGTTTCTGTCCATGTCATCAGATTGTTTGTATGTTGTCATGTATTTGAACATCCCCACACCCACATACTCTCATTGTTCATGCAGACACGCAGCAAAACCACAAGTGTCAAGTCCCAGGCACATCTATTAGTCCAGCAGAAGCCTTGGTGCATGCGACAGCGTATCCTGATTAACGTATGCTCAGCTACCTGCTTCCATTCCTCCCTCACAACTTCCATCGTACAGATAAAACGCTGTAATCATTGTACCTCAGACCTGTCTATCAGAGCACAACTTTACTTCTGAAACAGTCAGTTGTCACCCTAAGATTGCAATGGTGATGTATCATTTGAAGAATATGCCTAAACTTTCAGAGTTCTACTGGGCATTTACCTTCATGTCATTTCTTTAGTCTAAACTCCATTTCTGCCTCTTTGCAAAGACTCTTCCATACCAAGCATCCCACTAGGTGTCCCAGGTCATCGGAGCCACGTCCCTGGATCCCTTCGTATGGGAAGGGACTGACTTGGGCCCCCACTGCACACCGGGAGCCAGAGGCTGCCAAGGGCCTTCATACTCCTCCCTTCTTGAAAGCTTGCTCATTGCCTGCCATGGCTCTTATACACTTCTCCCCATGACATACCTTTGTGCAAAATTAAAGTCATTACAATCAGAACCATTGCATAAGTTAACTTATGAACCATAGGAACCACTTATGGCATTTTCAGTAATACTTTGGGTCTCTAAAATTATCATTACTGAAGATTTTCCTGCCTATGCCACTTCTTATAAGCTTCTTATTTTGCAAGCTTATTGTTAAGGTATCACCAGTTTCTTACTGTAACCTATGCAACAAGTTTATTATCTCTCTATAACTTTCTACAGCTGGTTTCAGAGCCAATGTTTCTGTCAGAAAAGACACAGAGAGAAGCAGTTTCTTGGTTAGGAAAAAAAAAAAAAATCTTTGTTCAGGATTTCTTCAGAAATGAGATCACTTTATATCCTATTAATTCTTGCTCCTCACTGAGGAAGCCTTGGGAGAGTACTTGTAGACATTACTTACATGCGGAAACTTTGGTATCTGTTTGGGGGATTTGTTTTGTTTTGTTCTGGAGCAGGGGTTGGAGGGTCTTATGTTTGGTTTTTACATTTTAGGCTAATCCTCTTTGACACTGCATTTAATACTGAAATGATTCATTTGATGATAATAACAGGAAAACATGGCTGGTCACAGCTGAGTGAATTCCCCTTGAACTTTCCCTTTTTTAAGTGCCTATCGCAAACATTAGTTTGTAACACAGCAGTGAGCACAAGGACTGCTTCCCTTCCCTAAAATGAAACTTGTTTTGAGCATGCCTCAGTCCCACTATAAGAACTTCTCTATAAACCACTGAGCATTTGTAATTATTGGGATTTTATTAGGATTTTTCTGTGAAGCAGTCCTTCCTTTCAGACAGCAGGATGCTCAAAAGGAGTTTAATTCTCTGCTGCTCAATAGGTGCAGCAGAGGGATATTCTCTCTATTTTGCTTTGGCTTTGCATTTTGAACAACACAGTGTGAAGCAGGCTTAATTACCAGTTTACATGCCCTCTTCTTGGATTTCTTTTACAGAAGAAAGGTTGGAGGACAGTTGTCCTTGCAATCCCACAAGGAAAAAAAGAGAAAGCAATCTCTTCATTCACTTTTTGGAAACTAAAGTTTAGTTACTCTTAACTTTTGGGTTTTCTTTTTTCCCCTCCACAAGATATGAAATTTATTTGGCATACTATGAAAAAGCACCTTCGAACATACCATATATTTTATTTACTTCATTAGTAAAAAAAATATATTAGTCATGCTTTAAAATTTTAGGAAATAAAAAAACCAAAACAGGTAACACCTTCCTTCTTTTTTTAACTAGGCAATTTAAAATAACTTAATTTCCACCAAGCTCTCATCTCCCTTCTTAATATATCTAGGAGAGTTTTTAAAATTTTGAGTTATATTCATATAGATCATTACCACATTCTCTTTCAGACCCTTAATCCATTAAAGCTTTTGGTGCTTCAGCACAGTCATAGCTCGAGTCCCTCTCTTATGCACCCACAGTATCATCTTACTGATTCTTTACTCCCAAGCCCATTTGGGGTGCCTGCCATGATCAGGTGCTGGTAATGAAACCTGAATCTGAGTGGGTATAAGGCACCAATTTCCTTCTCTTGGATCCCCTTAGGGGTAGTTCTGATCAGAGTCAATTAACGAATAATGTTTTGTATTATCACAACATTTAGGCATCAGAAGGGAGAAACAGGATACAACAAAACACGCCAACTATTTCATGTCAAATTCTAACATGGAAACATTTGGCACTGATCTGTTGCTCTGCGTTTTTCGTTTCTTTTGTTGTGACCACTAATACCGGTTAGAGTTCCAGTCATACTGACAGTTTGCCTCAGTATCACATTATTACTATCTTTCTATTTCTAGGATAACTTTTAGTGCTTTCATGTGAGGGGTTTGGGTTTTTGTTTTGTTTTTTTTTTTGATTTATACACAACAGCAAAATCCTTTATAGAGCCATCCTTGTTTAGTTTTTCATCTTCTGACTTAGAGAGACTTGCTCTGATTTACTTTGTAGTTTGGGGTCGAAAGGAGTTAATTCATTTCTTACTTTTTAAATATAATCATGAAATCCATTTACACTGCAAGTGTTCCATCATTTGAGACTTTAAAAAAAACCCCACCACTATTTTTGCCAATTTTCTCACATCTCTTACTCTTTATCTTTGCATATTTAAATCTGCAGAGTCATGTATTGGCTCTTGCCATACCCATCAACCTCAGAATTCCCAAGGCCCCTGAGCACGTTAGTTGTTTATTCCACACAAGTTTGTTTTCAGGTCTTACTGAGGATTATCATCAATAGTATTAGGAGATTAAAGACAGTTCCTTGAAAGCAGCAGAAACATGGTATCCCAAAGACGGGGTTGGCTGTATAAATACTCTGAGACTGTCTTGTACACATTTCACACTCTGAAGAATTTATAATTTTCGATTTTCCTCTGCCAGCATGAATTTTCAATGGTGATTTACAGCAGGGCCTTTAAAAAAAATTGTGGACCATCTACTTTTGGAAGAATCCAAAACATTCAAAACATTCAATGCAAAAGAAACGTGAGAAGTAGTAGTGTCAAAGAGTCACATGGGTGAAAAATGGGGAAAAGGTAGTAGGACTGCATCTTTGATGGGATTGGGCATATACTGTACGCAGTTTTGGGCTCCACAATAAAAGGATATAAAAATATTAGAATATGTCCAGAGGAGGGCAAAGGTGAAAGGACTAGAGGACGTGGCTCATGAAGAGTGGCTGAGGATACTAGGTTTGTCCAGCTTTGAGAAGAGGAGACCGAGGCGTGGCCTCATTGCTGTGTACGACTTCCTCATGAGGGGGAAAGGAGAGGGAGGTGCTGATTTCTTCTCTCGGGCATCCAGTGATAGGATACAAGGGAATGGATTAAAGCTGTGTCAGGAGAAGTTCAGATTGGATATCAGGAAAAAGTTCTTCACTGAAAGGGTGGTTGAGCACTGGAACAAGCTCCTCTGGGAAGCAGTCATTGCCCAAAGCCTACCAGTGCTCAAGAAGCATTTAGACAATGCTCCAAGATATACAGTTTAACAGGTTGCCCGACGTGGAGTCAGGAGTTGGACTCAGTGATCCTCATGGGTCCCTTACAACTCAGGATATTCTATGATTCTATGAAGTGACCATTGTCACTTTGGGCTTCATATGCAAATAAAGTACCATAAGCACAGAGCTGATCGTCCATTTCTTGATGACTAGTCAGACTATACAAACCAGACAAGGTCAGNACAAAAAAAGGCAAAAAAAAAAAAAAAAAAAAAAAAAACCACACCACCAAAAAAACCAAATCCCAAAACCACACCAAAGTGTAAATTACTAGTTGGGAGATTTTCTTAAATAATTAAATAGCAAATTTCTGAAGAGCCTAGGAAAGCACTGTTCACAGCAGAAGTACATCAGCATGTTTGAAAGATGTAATCCTAAATGGCTATTAATATATGGTGGTGTTTTTGTTGGTTTTTTTGGGGGTTTGGTTTTTGTGGGTTGGTGGGGGTTGGGGATTTTTTGGGGGGTTTTTGTTTTGTTTTGTTTGGGTTTTTTGGGGTTTTTTTGTTTGGTTATTTTTGGGGGGAATTGTTTTGTTTGTTTGGGATTGGTGGTTTTTTGGTTTGGGTTTGGTTTTTTTTAAACCTTTTAAAGGTTTTGTTTCCTGTTTCACACACAGTTCATTATTTTGAAATTCAGTTTATGGATAGGAACCCAGTGACTAGGCTCAGCTAGGAAGTTTTTGTTGTATGTCTAAACACCAAGACCAGAGACAAAATTGTGATGACATAAATGACAGACGACACAAGTACAAGTTGGATCAAACTAAGAATATGACAAAAATAGTTGAATACCTAGCAAAATGTCCTGAGATGGAGGGAAATAGGTCATCTAGATGCCCTGCATAAAACTAGACAGAGTCAAGAGAAACCTAGAGATAGCAAGGAAGGGAAGAGATAAACTGTTTGACTTCTTACATGCTCACTTTTCATTTCAAATATTTTTAATTCCACATATTCCACAGAAACAAATTCTGAAAATGGGTGTCCAGTTTCCAGGCAATTATAGTTATTTGGCTGTACTATATTTCTGTTGAAATTAACTACTTGGAGTGAAGCTGGTATAAAGCTAGTCAAAATCAGGATGGGATTCCTAGAGTTGTGAATTTGTAATGTATTTCTCCCCTCCTGTCAAATTTCAAGATTCATGGTTTTGGCTCAAAAAAAAAAAGTCAGAATACATACTTTGGAGGCAAATGAAATCATCCCCATTAGCTTTAACAAACTTCTTAAGCTACTCAAGATTTCTTTTACAAAGTTCTCTTGAGGTTAGAACTACAGGCAGAAGACAAATCGTGCATGGGAGAAATGGATTAGTTAAGAATGACTTAGAAAGAGTTCAAATTCTATTCATTGAAGGAAGATTCAGGGAAGGAATGCACAAACGTATACACATTTGCTGGAGAACTATTTAATAGGGGTACTTGCTTACAAGTGTTTACAGATGAAGAACTTGAAAAAGTTCCCAAAATCTTTTTTGCCATGGTTGAGAAAAAAAAAAAAATTGAAGAACATTCTGTGATTGCACAGGCATACCTCAAAAACTTTTTGAATGCAATTGCTCATCATCCTTCCAAGGCATGGTTTTCAGTAAAAGATCAGCAATCAATAACAGTAACTACCAGTAACTTTCTGGAAGCCCCAACTTAGAGATTCTCTGGGAGTTACATGAGACTGCCAGAAATTCTCAGAGTCTGGCAAGAAAACCTAATTAGTAGAGCAGTGTTGCAGTAGTTCATAGTGCTATAGTTTGATTTGGCCAACAACATAGTGTATGAAGGGAAGAATTCAAAATGGATCTGGGTAGAAGCAAGCAGCAACTTTTTGTTATTACATCAGGTTTTGAAAGAGTAGGTGTAAAAAAATATATATATTGTGATAACTATTCTTGAGTGGCAATATCATATAGAAAAATCTCTTTTAATGCTATAACTTGAAAATACCTGTATTTTATAGGTAAATATTTTTAGATATAAACATTCCCAATTTTTCAGTCCTTAAACATGTCACAAGTGTACTTTTATACTTTTAGAATTTACTTTGACAAAACAACTCTGGTTATTAGTAGTATAGTCTACATCTAATGTTCACCAAGCTCTTACATTCATTGCTTTAGAGAGAATTTAAAATGCAGATTATATGGTCTCTGCCTTGTAATAGTTTCTGCGTAATGCCCTTGTACTGCAGGGAATTTCATTAGCATGTGCCCTGATCTTGTCCTCCAAACCCTCATTGCTTTAGACAAGCATGGATTTAATTGAGAGAAAACCAAGCTGTGACTGTGGCTCAGGTGTGAAGGCTGTTTCCCTCAGCAAATTAAATCCAATATAATGATTGAGCTTTCTTTTCCTTACTGTCCGCTTATGAAAGATTTAATACTGCATATTAATTATTATGTTGGGCTGTCTTACTATGATGTTGTTTTTCCCATCATTTTGTGGGAGATTGATGCACAGATAAAATTGACTGTTTAATGTACTGTGAGGATGATTAACACCTTGAGGATGGATTGCAACATTATTATAAGTCACCAATTTTTATATGACTTCTACTTTAAACCATGAAACTCAACAAATGGTAGCCCCACTGATACCATGTTGCATTTGGCTGAGCCCTATAGCCCTTGCACCAGAGGTTTCTGCACAAAGGCCTGTCTCCCATCCTCCATACTTGTGGAGAGCTCTCAAAATACCATGAACTCCTAATATTCATGTCCGACAACTAATCCCTATTTGTCAGCAGTACCAATCTAAATACTTAGAGGTAATAACCTCAATCAAAACTCAGTTTATGGTACCTCTAACCCCAGAAGAAACTATATAGGTATGAACCAGCTGTCCCCCTTTGAAAAACTGAGAAAGGATGCAGCCCACTGGAGATGTTGCCCCAGCAGAATGGATATGAGAAGGCTGAGAAACAGGGGCACGCTTTCTGTATGGAAAGTGTTACAGCATCATGAATCTGAACTGCCAGGCCTGATCTACCCAAGATATGCATTATGGCCACTAACTGTGAGTGAAAGCTAAACATCTCTAATATACCATATGATGAGTATATTCCATGCATGCACACACATACAGACACATGCACACCAAATTCATGAATCTAAAAGGTGGAACACTATTTCTCACTTCCAATCGTCTGAAGTGAAGCAATATAATCTTTCTGCTGGGAATGTAAGCAGTAGCTATACCTGCATGCAAATCCTGTTTATCACTATTGCTATCAAGTTTATAGGCACATAAATTTCTTTTCATAATACTTTTTCATCAGAGATCAATAAGCAGCCAGTAGCAAATCACCAAAAAAGAAATGAATTTATATAATTGACTTGCTATATTACATTCAGGAAATCATTCTAAAGGGTTTCCTACACAGCATGCAAAGTCTCAATTCTAAGGAATTTACTAAATGACAGGAATTTAAGGAAGATCAGCTGTAGTAAATCTACTGAGCCTTTTATCTCTAAGGATTGAACCCAAGCACATTATTTATCTTACATTGTAAGATCTTCTGTCTGTGGACCACATCATTAGGCATGTTAGATCTCAAGCAGACAGGGCCAGCTATTGATAAGATCATTATAAATTAAATGGATTTATAATCCTATAAATTATACCCCAGTATAGACATTTGTACTTAAGTGGTAAGAAAAAGGAAGTTCATTAGCTAGCTTATCCCCATGGAGTCAAGGTGTTTAGACAATATGGCACTTTTGGCACCCCCGGGTCAGAAACTTACAGTCTAAGGGACATAGTGTTAACTGCTGGCTGGAAAAAGAGGCTCCTATTCTGTCCTGTGTACCCACTTAGCATCAATCCTTAATAAACAGCCAGAAGTGTTAAAATACTACAACATATTTCACGCCTTTGGTGAAGAAGAGTAGTCCTATAAAAAGAGGTGGGACTAAAAAGCACTGGGATCTAGAGAGGATAGGACTGGCGACTTGGAAAAGCCCTGGGCTGAGCTGCTCCAAGCCAGGCCCTCATAAAACCATTTGTATCTTGACCTCAGCTGCTCAAAGAGTAACATGCACTGGGCAAAGATGTCCTGTTACAGATGGAAGCTTAGTGTACGCAACCCGTTTTAATGCGAGTCTTCAAGTTCTTTGTTTTCTAGCATCAATTTAAGCCAAAACTTAGATTTAAAAAGTTACATATTTCTGCTCTAGAAACCTGTATTGAAATAGAAGTCTTCCAATGGAAACAAAGAAGCTGAGAATGAAGTGAATGGCTCTGGAATACCAAATAAAATATCTCCTCTCCTGAATCCAACTCTAAGAAGTAAATATAAACTGCATACTTTCAGTGCCTGAACTGATAACAAATCTGATCATAACCAGAAAGACTGTTATAAACTCGATTGCATTCCTTCACCACTCCTCTCTTCCAAGCTTCTCCACAACTCTCCTCTCCATTTCACTTTTTCCATGTGTATTCTGTGATTGTTATTTTGTAACTCAGTCCTTCAGAAAAGCTAACTATTGATCGCATGGTTTAGAAAAAAAGTCTTTCAGCAATTGATTTTCTTCATTTTTCTCTAATCCAAAAAAGGTGTTTGTACACATCAAGTTACATGTTCCTAAAAGCTTAGCAAGAGCTACAGCTCTGACTGACCTCAGTGAATAAAATCCTCAATGAATAGAACTGTTGTTAAACAAAGAGGGAACCCAACACCCCCACCCAAAAAAAAACCCCAAACCAAAAACCAAACCACAAACAAAAGCCCCTACCCCAGCTAAGACTCCATTGTCCATGGGGCAGCAGCTGCTATATTAAACTGGTATTTCTTCATAAAATTGACTTGGATTACTCAGCTAACACAAATGGCATAGCCCATTGCTTTCAAAAGGAGAGACACCAACCTGCCTTAGCTAAAAATCTAGCTTTATGCTTTAGGCAAACTTGCTATGAACACCTCATAAGATGACAATATTCTTGCACATTACATTACAAGTGCTCCTTCTCTCAGGTTAATCGCCTAAACTACACAGAAAGCCGTTCGTAGTCCTACTAACAAGAACAGCACAGAAGTTGGCTAGAGTGACAATAACCATGCACCTCCGCCATTCAGAATTCTCTGGTTTCATTGACATTCAGCCTCAATAGTGCATTTGAAACTTTGAGAGAATACTGCAGTTTTATATACAGACATACGTAAATACACAAAAACACACACTATATATACACACACAGTATGTATACAATATTCTTTTAATGGTCTTCATCCTGAAATTACTCCTGTGTTCTCAGAATTCTTCTGATTTTAACAAGGTATTTTGGCTGGGAATAATAGAAATTGCAAAGCAAGAGATCAGATACTTCCTCTTTGAGATTTCCTGAAAAGCCCCAGATGACTGAAGGACAACAGAGGAAACTAAAGACAAGGAAAGCAAGAAAGCTTGTTGAATCAATAATAGACTATTTTACTCAGAAGTACTGTGAAGAGACTGCTCTCGGGTCATGAGCCCGGGCAGGGTTTTGAACACCCTCCTCGTCAGAGGATTTAGCCTTTTGGCTTTCTCTGTTCAGTGTAAAAGTCATCTAGCTGCCAAGACTGTAAGATGGTATTTTCAATCAATATCTGCTTTAAATATTTCTGGCAGGCACTCTGCTCTGGTTGACAACAATCTAATTTTTTTTTTTGTGCTGATTTCAGCTGGAATTTTCTTGCTATTGAATGTTTCATAAGGAAAAAGATATTTATGGAAGGTTAGTATTCTGGTATAAGGCTTATTTTTAAAAATTTTCAAAACATTTTCATAGCATCTAGAAATGAGTTAACTAAGAACAACTTAATTCTTACTGATAGTAGTGAGAGAAAAGTAATAGCTTTTCAAACAAGTTTTAATTATATAAAAAATGTAATAAAGTGTTTAAAATTAGTAAGAATAGCATCTCTTTGAGAAACAGAAGAATTATTTATCATTAACACCCCAGGACAGATATCAGTCTTTGTTCAGGCTGGCAAAATGTAAAATTTTAGGCTGGTCTTAAATAGCTAAGGATCTAACCTGTTGTTTCCCAGAGTGGAAGAACACCTCAGTCACAAAAGACAAAGATATCTAACAACTCCACACGCCATTAAGCAGCACAGGTTTACTCTTCATCTGGAAGTGTTGAGTGACAACCAAAGTTCATGGAATTTCTCCTGGATTAATGACTAGATGGGCAAGGCCAGTGGCCTTTCACCAATTCCAGGAACATATCCAGCATCAACATTTTATTGTTGTTTTTATTCTTTTAAAATATTTCTCTTATTAAATTCTTATTTTTACCTAACTCCAGGTAGCTGGAGAGCTCTAGGTCATAATTTCATAAAGCATTTAGATGGGTATGCAAGTCCTAAGACATTCAGTGAGAAGGCTTAAACATGCCTAAAATTAAACATTCACTTTCCTGTACCAGAATGTTTTCCTGCATTTGTTTTTCAGTGCTCTTTACAGATTGTATCGCTGTTTTGCAATATTTTCAAGTAATTGTATAGCAGTTATCAATGCAGACTAGTTTATTTAATTGGCATGTTCCATGGTAATAGCTAATGTGGAATGCATAAATGTTTACATCTATATATATTTTCAATCTATTCTCTCCTTTTTTGTCAATATTATTTCTGTGTACCATTTTCATGGCAGAGAATTGCTGAGCCACAGGAAAATAATGGGAACAAATAATGACTACAGGAAAACTGCAGGTAAGTGGCTAAAATGGGGCTACTGTAAGCATTTGCAGTTTTAATGTAGCTAGTAGTACTTCAAAAACATTTGTCAGTATTTGAAGCTTAGTAAGCTGCCATACTGCTCTGGCCAAGGAAAGCAAGCTGCTCTGGGGAGTTTGGGACCAGCCATTTGTTTTAGGCCCCAGTCAACCACCTTCCCCAAAATCTCCTTTGCTGCAGGATTATAGCATCAGTTTAAAACTTCAATCACAAAAGTATCTGAGTACAAGTCATGTTTAGGTCTTTAAGAAGGAATCTAAGCAGGACAGTTTCAGACAAGAAGCCACACAGCACCTACGTTTTGCTGGCTTACTGCACTTCATTACCACTGAGAAATTAATATGAGCTACTTCACCCTTTTGGGGAGCTGTAGGAACAACCCAGACTCCCAGGCAAGTGGGATTTCTCCTCCTTTGTTATAAGCCTGACTTTATCATTCTGCTTAACTATTGCTTCCAACCCTCTGTTTATTGCTCAAATTCATAAGTTTATACAACTTCAGGGTTGCTGGTTAAAAATAAGTTGTTCCACAAAAGGTTTAGATATCATGCCAGTGGCTCCAGAATCATCTTCTCATTTGAGCTAGTTAGTGAAAGGAGTGACAACTTCACTGTGCTAACAGTAAAATTTAAGTTACTTAGAATACAGGATTAGGTTCACTGCCCAGTCACTGATCCCTCTTTCTTAGGTCCAGAATCACAATTATCCTGCAGCCTCTCCATCGCAGAGGAGAGGGCAACATCACCAGGGAAGGACAGTGCTGGTACAGAAGCAGATGGCTCCTGTTTGACCAGGAGAGACATGATTCAGCACCTGACCCTGGGCAGAAGAAACTCATTTGGCAGAGTGCTGCAGTAGAGCCTTGAACAGGCTTGTAAAGCCACCCTCCCATCAGAGAGCAGCTCCTCTGCAATGCAGCTGCTCTCCAAGGGTGCAGTCTGGTGCCAAATTGCCTAAGGCCAGATTCATAGCTAAGATTCAGTTTACGTTTGTTTGATTTATTTTGTTTTCCATTACACTTTTGCTGCTCTTTTTTTCCCAAACAGCAACCTATGATTTTAATAGAAGATGCCTTGTTAAATGCTGTTTAACACTATGAGTGCACCCATAGGATCTATTTTGCCTATTTTAAAGTGGTGCTATAAAGCTTCTAAATCTATCCTGACTATTTAAAAAAAATGCTTTCTTGACTTAATAGATTACAGGTGAACTAGTCAGCCCCGGTTCCTGAAATAACTATAGAGAAATAGTGAATACACACTTATAAACATTTTCTACAAATGAGTTGTTATAGTCATACAATCACGTCTCCAACAGGAAAGTGCCTAGTGAAAGACAGAAGTTCATAAGCCTTCATGATGCTGGAGCACTTGAGGAACCAGTCTGAGAGACCGTTTCACAAGCCACTTGGTACTCATTAGCATGCTGCACAGTGCTGCATGGGTAGACATGACAAGGATTCAGATCTATAAACAATGTATGCTGCACAGCAACTCACTTGTGGAGCTATACCTTATCCATCATTATTTAGGGATACCTATAGTTCTTGCCTAGTTCACTGGAGGATGGGTCTCCTAAGCAAAAGCACTTTGTGTGGCTGCTAACTTTGAGTATATAAAAACTACCGAGTGTTGCTGCAGGTGTTCATAGAACTCCTCATCCCTCAAGCCTGCTCCCCAGGAAAGGAATAACTGCAGTTAGCAAATTTCCCCCCCTTCCTTTTTTGCCAACAGTGAAAGCAAATCAAGACACTTGCCCCAAGCATTTCTCAGTGTTACCTGAAATTGTTAAGTTGAAACTTAATTTGCTGCAAGGTTTTTATGTAGTAACAGCAATGGCTATTTTATTTTTAACCAACTAAAATAGTATTATAATAATGCTATAAGTCAAACAAAACATGCTCTAAAAGTCATAGCGGATGTTTTTCTGAACTAATTGTAACCACTTAGGAAAAAAGAGACTGGGAATACTATGGAATGAAAGAGTAAAAAAAGAAGTTGCCATGGTGGTATCCTTTGAAAAGATACCCAGAATTACTGCACAAAGAATGATAAAGTATTATAGTGACATTTTGTGGCAGATGTAAAGTCATATGTAAAGGCAGTGGCAGAGAAAACTTACACTGTGCATTTGAAATCAAACACCATAACAAGCAAGGCGGGCCTTGGGATTAGAACCTCTCATTTCCAAAGCTGATTATGAATGAAATCATGGGTTTGTTTCTTGCTTGTCAAAACCACTTTTGTTTCTGTTTTGATTGGTATTTTGGTTTCTTTCACTTCTTGTTTTCTCTTTTTGAAATGACACCACATGGACTTAATTATTCTGTGCTAGGCCAGTAAAAGCCTGAAGCCACACTGCACTCCAGGAGTTTCACTGCCTTTTACAAGTGCCCTGGGGTTATATCAACATTAAACCCACAATACGATGCGAGTCTCTTATCTTTGTGTAACACCACATCCAAACTATTATTTTTAGTTTTTTGTTCTTCACGTTTTACTGCCTGAAAACTTAGGTGAATTCTTCCCCATCCTGCTTCTACAAAAAGCACAAGAATGGGATTTTTGCAAGTACTACCGAATAATAATAGTCTATAAAAGAAAAAAATCTTTCAAATAGTGATTTACTTAGAAAGATTAGTCCAAGACCTAGAAATGCAGAAGATGCAGGCAACAGCATAAAACTGTATGGGATTTCCTGGAAAAGGTCATTTTTCAGTCACTTACAGCAAAACTGAGGCATCCAAACATCAGAGGTTACTTTTTTTAAACTCATAACTAACATCTGTCTCTCATATTCCTGCCTGTAAAATACAATTAATGACACTGACCAGTGTTTGTAAAGGGCCTGAGTTCCTGAGAGAACAAGCCCTCTCCAAGTGCCAGGCAGGAGCAGGTATGCTGCTAAGTAACCAAGTCACCCCCTTTTTACTGCACATTCTTATTTAAAGAGAGAGATGAGACCGTACAGTTATTCCACTGCCAGTCTTCCCTCTTCAATAAGGAACTACAGAAATGGAGAGCAACATTATTTCTATTCTCTACAACAAAACTAATTAACAAAAGAGGAAAGACTATACCTAACTTTCAGACAACATAGGCTATCCATGGGATGTACAGAAGTTGGAGATGAGTGGTGTGTATTATACAAAAATACAGGTTATGAATTGCCATGGTTTAGCCCCAGTCAGCAACTCAGCCCCACGCAGCCACTCGCTCACTCCCCCCACCCCAGTGGGATGGGGGAGAGAATTGCAAGAGTAAAAGTGAGAAACCTCGTGGGTTGAGACAAAGACAGATTGATAGGGAAAGCGAAAGCCACTCGTGCAAGCAAAGAAAACAAGAAATTCATTCCCTCCTTCCCATGGCAGGCAGGTGCTCAGCCATCCCCAGGAAAGCAGGGCTCCAGCACGCGTAACGGTGACTTGGGAAGACAAACACCATCACTCCCAACGTCCCCCCTTCCTCCTGCTCCCCCCAGCTTTATATAACTTTCTTCCCCCAGCTCTTTACACTGAGCATGACATCATGTGTTATGGAATATCCCTTGGGTCAGTTGGGGTCACTGTCCCAGCCGTGTCCCCTCCCAACCCCTTGTGCACCTGGCAGAGCATGGGGAGCTGAAAAGCCCTTGAATTAGTGTAAGCACTGCTCAGCAACAACTAAAACATCTCCGCATTACCAAAACTGTTTTCAGCACGAATCCAAAACACAGCCCCATACCAGCTACTATGAAGAAAATTAACTCTACCCCACCCAAAACCAGGACATGAGTGAAAGTGGTCTCAAAAAGAAAAAGCCTTTGGAATTAATGGATGGCAGGTTTATCACTGGTTAATCTGGGTGACTTAATTTTTGAACCCCAGCCATCAAGACGAATAAGTAAATATTTATCAGACAGACGTCACTCTCTCAGTACTCCTTCTGTTTCTCCAGGTATTAAAAGGCTCACCATAGGACAAGTTTAGGATATTCCCTTAGGTTAATGAATATCCACAGACAAAAAAATGTGATCATTTTAATGTACTTCCGCATAGAGAGGATTATATTCTCCATTACGATAAATCCAGTGAGGTCAAAGCTGTGCCAGAAAAGAGTCTGACTCCCAGTCTTTATAGGGGATAGCATAGCAGAAAGTTCTGCTCAATTACTGTACTGGCTATATTCCGGCAAATTATTCAACAGTGCAACATAAACTGAGAAGTAATGCACACCATTAGCTGTATGCGACGGTTGACATCTAAATTGTTTATCAATGTAATTATAACAATCTACAGAATGAAATTAAAAGTTTTGAAAGATTACAGCTGAAGTCTTGAAAGAACATACCAAAAGTGCGTTACAGTTTGGAGTGAGTCAAGGCACCATTTTAGCAAAACCACAAATTATTTATGACATAAAGTGTATCATTAATAATAACCGCAGTTCCATATACAGGTTGAACTCTTTCAGCCAGCAGATCACTGAGTGTTTTATTGTCTGTATTCATGGCACAAACCCACTGTCTGCATAAGTGGGCTTTCATTCTGGAAAACATTGAAGAAATAATTGATTGCAAGGCTCATCCTCATTCTTGACTGTACCAATGACTTTTGTGCATGACATCAGCTAAGCTACTAGCTTGCCTGCATTCTCCCTAGTGCAGGCTTGTGCTCTTAGGAACTCCTCACGCTATCCCAGAATTTTTGTGTTGTTACAAAGGAAGTAACAAACTAAGTTTATAATTAATCGGGTAAAGGCAGGCCACAGTCTGCCACAGAGAACCCTTGGGCCCTGCAGTGACCTCCCAACCTGCTGAAGCTGAAAAGGGGTCTTATCAACATCACCAGGAAGTAAAGCAGGGCGGCGACTGGAATTAAAAATGCTCTCAGGTGCAATCTACGAACTAATGATTTCTTAAAATTACTTCTCTGAAGTTAGACAAAGTGAGAAGTGTAGAACCACCCCTGTCTTAGTAAAAACTGCTCCACCGACAGGGAGCAAATTTTCTCCCAACATTTAATCAACTAAACTATTTGCTGTGAGAAAGATAAATGCTTCAGACAGAGAATGATGCGAAATACACTGAAGAAACCTGTAACAGTGTGTCAACAGAATAATAATTTTCTTACCCCCCCAAATGTATTTATTCTTACAACAACATACACAACAATTACAAAATGTGATAACCAATTCTAAATGAATTCAACAAGGAATGCAAATCTGCACAGCAAGAGCTCACTCCCAGCACTTCCAGATTGAACAGATGCAGGACCAGGCTTTCATAAGGGCCCAGGGGGTTATTTTCAAGGGCTTAGCACCCTCAGTTGTAGACAGATTTTCAATATGCCAAGGTCATATTTAGACACTTTCATGACTGCTAGATCCACAGAAGCAGCTCCCCCTGTGTTGCCCCGGCAGCACCACAGAGACCAGGACTCTGCGCGCACACACACACCCCCCGCACTGAGCTCTTTGGTTCAATATGGTCACTTTGTTTTGGTGCCTAGACTGGGGATGAGCTGTTGAAAGAAGTCTGGCTCATATTGTGGATAATGACTTCTCTTTTAAAAATCTGGTCCACAGAGCATTCTTTGGATTACTGGCAAGAATCTCCTTTCTCATCTAAATCCAGACAGACCAACCAGGTCACCTGCTGTGCATAGTTACATGGAAGCTGAAAGCTTATTGCTCTGTCTGAAATGTGTACTGGCTAAGCATCCTAACTATAAATGAACACAAGTTGCAGTTTTTCTTCAGTTTATTTGTAAAATCCTCAGATCTCCCATCCTTCTGGAAGAGGTTATGTGGCACTACAGTAACACCTGACAGTCCTTACAAATGCACTCTGTGATATTGTGTTACTGCATAACTACCACAACCAAAGACTCCAACTGATATTGGGTCCTAACATGCTAATTGTAGCACAAAGGATGTTGAGACAGGCTCACACACAAAGATTTATTAGTAGGGTCCATAGTTAATGGCATGCATTGTCTCTAATGGTTAAAGTTACTTTGGTGAAAAAAGTACAACAAAAGGACAAAGAAAAGGAAAATTGAATCTCTCTCCAGTGGCCAGCTAGGGGGAGATGAGCATCCTATCCTGGACATCCTTGCCAGTGCAGCAGGTTGCCTACCTCCCAGTACCTCCCACAGTAACTGTCCTGTTTTCGTCAGGACCTGATCAAACTCCCAACAGGTTGCTCCTGCTTATGATGCTGCTTGCACTGACTGGAGCACACGTTAATCAGGGGCAGGTGCTGCACACTGGCTAGTCTGTAATCTTTGCAGAGGTGTATCACTGGGTCCCCTGCTGTAAACCAAGAGCTACAGCTGACTGTCAGGAAAAGGAGGGGGTGAGCGGGCAGGGAGAGACAAGTCTCTTGCTCGTAGCGATTGCTTCCCATGCGAATAGTCAGCCCCCAGTATGGGGTTTGCAAGTGCAGATTTTGTCAGGTCACTTCCTAACAGATGCTGTGAAATCGCACCCACCAAAGCCTCATATATAGCAAATAGACTGTCAAAGCAGCAGTTAACAGTTACCAAACTCCACTAGGAAACATGTCCTATAACCACTAATGCAGTATGGGTGTTCTGCTTCCTAAGCTCATAGGCACTATCCACACCAGCTCAAACACCTTTGTTGGATCTTCACAAAGTCTCCAACAAAAGTGTTTCATGAAAGCCTCATAGGACAAACTGACACCACACAGCAGGGAACAACTCAGACAACACTTAAATCATTACCAAAACTGGAAGCTACTAGCTACACAGTACTAAGGGGAAACACATGGCTTTTGAGACATGAAACATTTCTACCTGATGATGCCCTGCCCAGTGTGGATGGGTCTCTACACTTCAAACGGCATAGGGTACGTTGTGTTATTCTTTATGGCGTAGACACACCTGAAACGTCATTCAGAGAAAAGATTAAGTGAAAAGGAACCTGCTTTCATCTCTTCTGTGTACCAGAAGCTATGGGAAAGGCAGCAATGAATTGCTATCACTGTATTATGAGAACAGTGGATTCTAATGTTCTCTGCATCAAGAACCTTCACCTTTTTTGAATAGCTATGCATAAATCTAGGGACCTGTAACAAGTTATAAAAATCTGATTCTCAGAGAATGCTTTCTTCAGTTATTTGCTGGAAATCCACAGAAACCTCAGATAAGCCCAATGGGTGAATCACTGTGGAAAAAGATGCTAAGCCCCCTGGGCACACACATTTAGAGTGGATAGGGCAAGCCAGGTACTACTTGCAAAACATTTGAAACCCGTTTCTGATTTTTATGGAAATGTTGTTGTTTGACTTGCAGGAAAGCCAGCTTGTCAGAGCACAAAAGAAGGGGTCTGAACTCCCCAGCTTACAAAGACAGCCCCCATCCTAAGGGGTTTACAGGGGGGTTGTTCTGTTTGTACAGTACCTGGCTACAAAGAGTACAAGTCAATAACTGGTGCTCCTCAGCAATGTTGCAGTAAAAAAAGAGACTACCTTTCTCTGCCATGTTACGGGGTATGTCATGATGTACTTTCCTCACTCCTCCACTCAGCTCTCCTGAGAGAGCGGTAAAACTCAGATTGAACAGTATTCACTCCCACTCTCCCGTTAAGGACGCTTTAAACTTTAACTTCGATAGGCTGCTCGTGTTTCTCCCTCCCCGTTGCTCCCTGTGTAGGCGTGAAAAGGCTCCTGTGGACACGCGCTCCCCCATGGCGGGCAGCGCCCCGGGCGCCAGCCTCATGCAAGGGCTTCTGCGCTCGGCAGGACGGGCAAAGCCAACCCCCCTGTGCTCCGAGACAGCCACAGGCTGGGAGCTCGAGCCTGCTGACTAGATTAAATCCTACAGGCACAAAGACACCGGCATCAGCCCAGAGGCAGGAGCACAGAGGAGCGGTCAGCCCTTACCTCAGCCCTTACCTCGGTAAGGGAGCTTAGGCTCAGGAACAGCTCACTTCCCTGGGGACATCCCCTGCGAACCCCCAAAGCCCTCACCGGGATTTCGTGGCCAACGGCCCCTTTCTGCTCTCCCTGCCACATGGTCGCCCCCATCACACCCTTCTGGAAAACGGGGTCAAGGCAGAGGTGGCTCCACAAACCACCTCCAAGGGAAGTCACCTGGGCTGAAAGCACATCTGAACTGATCAGCCTTCGTGGGTCAGCACCTGCCGTGGTGATGAGCTCTCCTTGTTTCCCGGGCTGCGATGAGGGAGGGCCTCCTTATTCCTCGGTAAAGCTCCTGCCTGAGGACACGGCCCCACGTGCCACCTCAGCATCCCGGGGCAATCCCACAGCAACCTCTCCCCCTCAGCCACCTCCACACCTTCTCCCATACCTGCTATGCTCGTTAAAGTCACTAACACACTGAAGGTGAAGAATGACATTTTCTTCTTTTCAGCCCAAGGGAAGCTCATCTTCCCGCCCACACTGAGACGGGAGGGAGAGGAGAGGAGAGCAGGGCCGGGCCGCAGGAAGACAGGAGGGAAAGGGCACAAAATGGCAGGGGCAGCTCGCCCAGGGTGCAGCCAGAGGCACGCCTCGGCAGCATCGCAACATACCCCAGGCTCTCCAAGGACAAGAACAGGCATTTCAAACTCTGGCACGCACTCCTGCGTGACTTTTGACAAGATATCCTTAGTCTCTTTGCCTTCAGTCCTCTTCAACAAAATAACATAGCGCACTGCTGTGCGGCTCAAGACAGGCCGGGCTCTGGCCTCAGCAGTGGGGGCTCAGTCAGGAGTCTCCCAAAACCAGGAGTTACACTGGGCTATATTCCCCGTTTTAAGTTTCTCAATCTTCTTTCAAAGAGCCTGTCATGTTTTATTTGTGAAGTAGTGAGGCAGGTGTAACAGGCCAGTTACACTAACAGTAATGAAAGCCCAGGCTTCCGCTGCTGGTAAATCAGCCATGATCAGCATAAAAGGTTCCTCCCCTGCCCCCATCTGTTGTAATGTTTTCAAATTACCTTAACACAATGATTGGCATGACAATTTTCTAAAATTACCATAACTGTTACTATAAAAATGCTAAACGATATTACTCCTCTGTTTCATCTTTTTGCAAGCAATAGTGTTAGAGGAAAAGGACAAACAGCAACTAGAAATCGACAAAAATTGTGGATCTTAAATTACTAAATCCCACTTTCATTTCTGTAAGGTTGTTAAATACTTATTTCTTCTATTTGGTGATATGGTAAGTGTTTAACAAATATAACCTATGTATTGGGCCCAGAGGAGTCCTGTGATACAAAGGAAAAACATTTTGATCTCAGATCCCCCATACAAAGCCATAACAAGAACTGACTCTGCGGTGCTCCTCTACATGTATCTTAGAGCGACTGAGTCTAGACTCCAGCCCTTGAATTGTTCACCACAGTATCAAAAATCAAATGCAGCCCTTATTACTCTTGAGAATAGTCACATGTTAGTAAAGTGGGTACTTGAAATCATGCAAAGTGCCTCTTCGATAATGCTGTTTATGAAGCTACATTGTGTTTGTTCATAACTGATAGATTCAGCCCTGGTTCGGCACTGGGGAAGAGTTCTTAGAGAATGCAAAGGAGATCCATAGGACAGCTATGTTACTGAAACAAATAAAAACACTTTGAAGAAGAGAAAACATCCAGGTGGACAAGATGAGACAGCAACAATTACACAGTGACCAGCAGTTCTGTGACAGATACCCAGAACAGAAAAAGAGATCTCTACAGAAAAGAAGGAACTTACATTGATGATGCTTTTAAGAAAACATTTCAGAAGATACCTTTTGTTCTAGGACCGATATGTTTTCCAGGGCCATTACATCTTCCAGGCTCCTCATCCCCTTCATTTTTAATTAGCTTTTTTCTTAGCTGTGCTTGGCTCCATTTCCTCTGTAATAGCTGTCTTCACTGCTGTCCTCAAACCAGAAACGTTAGCAGGCAATCAGTGATCTTGTAACAGGGACGTAGATTACAAAGGCACAGAAAAGGAGAGTTATGGGCCAGGCTTCTCCTGCCTTTGGGCAGTAAGCTGGTCTGAGTAGGGGGGGTCTAGTCAAAATTGATCAGATACACCTGGTTTTACTTAGTTATCCACTTACAGGTATAAGCAGAGCCTGTTCAGAGAAGTAATGAGGCAGATACTTGAACATGTATTGTTTTAAGAGTAAACATAACTCCACAAGCAGAACTCAAGTCACCACAGCCGCAAGGTTAGGTTTTGTTAGTTATACTTCTGTAACACCATTCATTTTTATAAAGCAATTCCTGACTTCTACCACTGCATCCTAGACCAGAACCTAACCTCCAGCCTTCTCTGATATGAATAAACAATGCAAGAGAGACTTGTTTTGTCTCACTTCCATTGTGCTCCAAAAGTCTTAAACTTCTCAAAGGGTTGATCCTGAGGATTTTGTTTTCATTTCCTCAAATTCCCTGAAATATTCGGTAATGATGTAGCTTTACCTCCCCAGCTACAATTGCCTGCTCTCTCCCAAATGTATTTTTAGTCAGTAGCTAGAAATCTATAGTAACTAAGAAGAGTATGCCAATATGGTAGAAGTAGACACCAATTAGCATCCAGCAGCCATTTTTGCTGTTCTCATTGCACTTGAGCACAAACTTGGTAGAAGCCACAGATTTTGTGCTCTCCATTTTCTCAGATCACTCAGTTCTGCTGCCACTTCTGCTAAGGAGTCTACCAGAAGGATTAAGAACCACCACCTTCTTTTTACCACTGACAAAGGGCATTACAAAATGCACCATTCCCAAAGGCAGCCGGGTTCACAAGCAACTGCAGGCATTTCGTTCTCCAGGAGCTGATCCTGGGATGCTGTTCTTCCTTCCATAGCTGTTTGTAAACACTATAGCAGACAAGACCATAAAAAAAGCACATGGCATACAGAAAGCTCTCTGCAAACAGTCTGGGGCAGGGATGACCAAACAAAAAACCCAAGCAAAACCCCCCAACGCACAACTGAGTACCCTAACTACCCATGCAGAAGCAAAAAGAGGACAAAAAGCACCCAAGACCACAAAAAAAATAACTTCACAGGCTCCCGAATGTCTTTCCCTAAGCTTTGATCAAACAATTTCCCTCCCCAGAATTACCTTATTTATGACACATTTCTATGCTTTCTACTCCCTACTAACCCCGGGAGATACCAAGATATGCAAAAATTATCAGTTTCTCAAGCCTTCAGCATGTTTGACTATTAACTATAGATTCAGTTTAATTCTATTTTTATCTGAACTAGTCTGCCCATATCTAATGGCCTGGTTATATTAAAAAAAAAATTCTTTCTAATTTTAGAACAGATACTGCAACTCACTCTTCTCATTTATAAATGTTTTAAGGTCTCCTTGTTATCCTGAAAAGCAGGTTCATTTGCCCAGGGTGCAAAACACCAAACTACACACAGAGCAGAGGTATTTTATTCAATTCATTTTTGCACAAAGATAGGTGCTAGGTGGTAACTCCACAAAGCTAGCACCACACCGAGAAACAAGGTATTTATACAGTTTAACGTGTCAGTCACAGCTAATATTAACACCCCCCAGCCAATAATTGGGCAGTTTCTTTCTCATTTCAGCTTACGGGTACAGCTCCCTTTAAATTTACCATGCGTGCTCAGAGTGAGAAACTTATTTGAGTGGGGGGTTTTCTGGCCTATGGGCGCGATTTTCAGTATTATAATGAGGATAGTTCAGGTAAAGGACACTTAGTTTTAGTTCTTATCAACATCCCAATTAGTTGTTCTCCTTGATTATACACTTTTATCACCCAGTTCTCAGTGTCTTCTGAGGCAGGATGTTCCCTTTTATCAGTCTCTCGGTTCTCTTCTAAATAAATGCTTCTCTAACTCTTTCTATAAAACAAATGCTTCCCTGTCTCTCAGCTGCCTTCTCTGGCTGACAGATTCTGTTTTGCCAGGCTCACATGGTTCATTGTTACTACTTAGAAAATTCTGTTTTCTTTGGCATATCACCCACACTGCAGGTTTTTCCTCCCTTCTGAGTTAGTAAAGAAAGGTGTAGTTTCTGGTTTAAACTGCTTAATTAATACACAGTCATTTTGTAAAATATTTGGCAGTAGTAACTTTCTCAAAATGATGATCTTGCAATTATGCATCTTAAGTTGTAATGACAGAAGACCAATTCAGATGCTGCAAAATTAACATCAGCATCAAAGGGCTGTCTCCCTGAGCCTGTTTACTGTTATCTACTGATCTTTTAGAATTCTTATCAAAAGCATGATAAATTATTAAGATATATGACAACAAAGACTCCTCCTTGAATGATACTAGAAAGACATTCTACTAATGCTAGAATTCTGCTCATTACCAAAGAAACTGAAGGAGGTGGGAAGGTGAAGGAGGGTCGGTCCTGTGTGAGACTCATTTCAGGAAGATGCATGCTTAAGGTCCTCTAAGGAAGGAGGAGAGCCAGTCAAGAGAGAATGCTGAATCTAAGGCATTTCACCCCAACACTATCCCTCTCTTCCATTCAGATAGTGACTGTGGAAACTGCTGAAGGAAAAGGTTGTGGTCCAATATTCTGTTGGCAAAGTACAGTCACTATCATTTGTTTTATCATCATAATAGCCCTTGGCAGGCTATCCTGCCCAGCAATACAACAAGCATTTTAAATGCCTTTTTAGCTAAGCACTTTGGAGAGCTGTGCAAAAACAAACCACAAGTAAGCAGTTTCAACCCAAGAGTTAAAGCAACAGTAATTATTACTTAATTCCTACTCATTTGCAGCTCCTGTTGTGGCAGCACAAAGGAAGTAGCCAGTGGGGATTCATTGCTTAGGCACAGGTGACACACAAAAATGACCAGCTGCTTAGTTGTCAGCTAAGATGATCAGCAAATTTTCACTGAAGGGATGCATTTGCTTAGTGGAATAGAGTTGATAAGCCCTTGGGAAGAGGAGACAGTGATTGACAATGAATACTAATTGACTAATGAAAAGACCTGCAGATTGCCAGTAAACAAACTTTCAGACCACTATCCTGTACTGGACTTGATTCAACAGCAAGCTTTCAGCCCACAAGGTTTTCTTAACTTTCATTTTGTACTTAAAACCTCAACCTTCCCCTAGACTACTCTGCATATATGATCATTTTTCTAGATGTTGAAATCATACCTTTTTCAGCAACATTATAAAATCGCTTATATTGAGGAGATATACCTCGCTGCTGACTGTAGGAAAAGAGTGTTTTCATGGAGAGGGATCAAGGAGAGGAGCCACTGAAGTGTTTACTTTCAAGAACTAGTAGCTTGGAGTGGTAGTGACTTTTTTCCCTAGCACTGCACTCAGATCTTGGACCAGTCACAGCTTCAGTCTTTCTGTTCCTCTGAGTCTCAGCCTCTAGCATTTGATAAGCCTTCAAGACCCTGAAAAAGAATATTTTCTCCAGATCAAGAGGTTACTAACATTCATCTGTAGTCTTCCTATTGCTTTAATGAGGATAGGACTCAGTTATAAATGCATGCAACTCCCATAATTAGCAAAGGAAGTAAAATCTGGAGTTAGACAGTTCACCTGGTAGGGACTAAATAAACGTACAAGCCTAGACCAAATTGCTCCACAGCACACATTCTCTGAATGATACACTCTAATGCAGCAGAGGAGCTATACTGATTACAGAAGCACAGACTTTGCCCTTCAAAGTGTGACTACATGCACTCACCAGAAATATAATAGTCCTGAGAACTAATGTGTTCTTTAGGATAAAGCATGTAACATTAAAGAACTGGAACTGACTCATTGAACACCCAGTCTAGTCTCAGCCCAGCATTACATGATTGTCACAGTAGCTGACTAATTTCTAGATTAGAAGTAAATCTGCCTTCTTTTAGTATGAAGGTGATAGTCCACCTGCTGCAGGAAAGCAGAGGCACAGCCAAGCCTGGCTACTTAGCCCTTTCTAGTGGAAGCCAGAGGAAAGATCTTGTCTCCACATTCAGCCCCTCCCTGCTTTTACTGGCAGCCATATGGCCTGATTTCCCACTTACTAGCCTTGCTGGAAGGATGCTCCAGGCCCTTACTCCAGGAATATTAGAAGCCTATTTCTAAATCACAGTCTAAACATTCACAAATTATCAATTCTTTCTTTTCTTGACATTAAATTAAACATGCATGATGTTGCCAGTCCTCATGTATTTGTGATTCTCCATTGCATTTCCCTCCATATAAAGAATACCCTTCCAAGTATTTTCCTGCTGACACAAATGATGAAATACAGTGCATTCCCTTTGTCAGTCACCTTATCAATGTACGATACCAGATTAATCTACCATTATGACCTAATTCTGATTCTATACTATTTATTTTCCTCTTCTCATCACCTATCACTCCCCCCCCTCCCCCCTTTCAAAATTTGTTAGGGAACTGCAAGCTATGTCAGGGTCAGACGAAGAAGGTTGTACTAGTTAAGTGGCTAAATACTGTACTTTTCTAAAATGACTGAATTTCTTTAACTGACATTAAGTGCCTGTTCTGTGGTACACTTAAGTAACCAGCCTGAATGACATTCTGGGTATCAGAGTTAAAAACCTTTTAAATTTCACTCCTGCAAATCTCTTTTCTGATCCTACCTCTAAAACAAAAAGAGCTACAGGAACGATTGGGTTGCTTGAGAACATGCCCCACAAGCCTAACCTTGCAAGGTGATGAGTCATTAATTCTGGCTGAATTTAATGAGAGTTCAAGTTCTCAGCAGGTTTCAAGTTACAGCCCCCGAGCTCAGAACAAAACACTTTGGTGAGATGTTTTCAGTAAACATCCGCTGTGCAGAGAACAGGAACACTGAAGAGTTTACAGAAGAATAGGTAAAAGGACAGGAAAACTGGAGAAAAATATTTGAACATAAATCTTTAAACATCTAAAAACCCAGACTAGCAGCCAATGTATATGTCGAATAAATGAACCATTTTTCTTACTCAAATAATCACAGCAGCATGCATTTGGGCACCTGTTTGAAGAGATTAGAGCAGTGATAATAATATTAGAGTCAGTAAACAAATAGCATACATATATTAGTATTCTGCATCTATTATTACTTAACCCTTTGGAACAGCAATTAGTCTTCAGTTTAATTGACCAAAAAGTTGGTAGAAAATTTAAAATGTCTTTTCCAAACGACAAAACCAAGACATTTTATTGATCATAAAGGTTTTTAATGCAAACCGAGGACTGCTGAGGTAGCAGAACTGTCTACAATAGGTTACAGTGTACAGCGATAAACTTCCCATCTCCTACCAAGCCTTCAGCGTGCTGTTCACTATGCAGTCTTTATCTTCACATGCTGACACATGTAATCTAACATTCTCACTTTGCCACAGTAGGAGCAATTGCTTGACAATTTGATTATGGTTTCCTGTCAGCTTATACACAGAATATTCTTTGAGCTTTCAAGACTTGCAAAATATTTTGATTTTACAATGATAATAATCTTCTGGGGAAAACATCATTTAAAATATTGATTTCTGATAGCAAACTTACTCCAGATCTGCATGCAGAAACTGCTCTGAACATCTAGAAGCTGATATGCTGCACACGAGAAGAGAGGCAGAAATGACAGTAATGTGCAAATAACAGAGGGAGAGGGCTGGTGAATGAAAGCAGTCGCTATCTGACAGCTGCTCTGCACCCTGTGTGAAATGAGTGGATGGTCCCAGTCTGGTCTGCAGGGGACAGGCATCCTTCCCACAAAAGTCCACACAACAGGCTGAGCGTAGAGGGCAATCCTGAAAGGACACGAGGACACCTTTATCTCTAAAAATGGCTTTGGCAAATCCCAGGTGAGGTTCATGGGCATAGGGAATGGTGGAAGACATGGCTGGCTGCTGCCTGTTCTGTTGCGTCGTTGCGACAATTGAGCACTCCACAGCAATTGCTGCCAGTCCAGCATGGTTGATTTGTTTGTCAGGACAATACGTTATATAGCTCTTTATAGGTGGGTTGCACCCAAAGAGCTATTGCCTAAGTCAGAGGTTGGGGCCAAAACTGAACTGATGCCACCTTTGCATTCCCTCTCTCCTGTGCTGGCTTGGTATTAAATTGCTCCCCTCGTAGTTGTTCCATTTTACATTAAATGTCAAAACCCCGAGTGGGTCAGGGTGATATCTAACATCATGCAGCAAAGTCTTAGTCAAACTTTTTGGCTCTGGCCATATCATAGAAGCTTAGTGTTCACACAGATTTCTTGGTATGAGCTAGAGATGCTGGGTGGGTGACCTGTGCTAGCAAAACAGCCAGAGCAGCTGTAACACACGAGGTGAATTAAGCCCATGCAGTTAATGCTTGTTGCCTTCAAATAAAATTTCAAGAAACATTTTTGTAACAAAAGAACACAAGTTTCACTGAATGTCAAGTGATATAGAAGCTTACATGCTGAGGAACAAGTTGTGTGAACAGTGTAGAGACCAGTTTCTTTCACCATATAGTCTGGACTCACATCTCCAATTGAAGCAAATGGAAGACAGGCATCTGAACAGGTTTACCTCTGTGGCTGTTGAGCATTTGTGAAAACATTATCCTAAAAGCAGAATTGTCTTGTCACAACAAATTCAAAGTAGACCTTCTACTTGCTTAAAATGTAAAGAGGTTTTTTGTTTTGTTTAAATTGCCATTTTCATCAAGACATCAAAATACATTTTCTTTTCATTCTTCTTGTTGTCGTTGTCCCTGAAGTATGACAGTTACATGAAAGAGAACAAGGGAAAAACTACAAAGGGAGTGATGCAAGACAGGGCAGTCTTGGATGTCTAGAATCAGACTGAAGAGCAAAGATATTAAAATGGAAGACATATCACTGAAAATAATCCTGTTACTGAAACTGTGTGACTAACAGTAATTTATATGCACCCGGGAACATATGTGCACCCCCAGAACACAATCAATCATTTCACCTGGAATTCAGCCACTCAGCACTATAATAGTCATACATACAAGCTGTTAGCTACCATTAATCAAAAAGCTTTTAACTAATTACTTAAACTTTTAAACAACAATTTTATGAATTTACACTGAACTACCAAATTGCTATCATATCTTATTTTATCAATAGGTATTCAGCTAATACCTTGCATTCTGCCAAATGCTAGAGTCAATCTACGTATGTCACATGAGGCAAATATGTCAAATTAGACAGCCAGTACCGTGAAAGCCTTTGCAAGTCCGAAGAGCTGTGACATGCTGTAAGATGGAGGTGCCTCAGCAGAGACTAAGCACCGCACGGACCTCAGCAGACTTAGAGTTTAGCTCCCTTATGTCTAAGGGGATCACAAGAAATCTCCTGGTACAAAACATCCAACAGAAAGTCATCGTCTTCACTTGCACTACTGTATACCACAAGTCACTGCAGTCAGTTAATTGTTGAACAGGAGGAAGAGCTTAGAAAATAGCCTCCTTTGTATTAAACTAGATAGTTCCGGTCTCCCACAAAACACAGAAAAGGACAAAAAGCTTCCCTCAGCCATGTTAGATGAGACTGTCTAACACACCGCACTATAGTTTAACGAGGAATGATTTCATTATAACCAGTTGATTCTGCTGTTGTGCTGTAGCCAGTCTTGCCAAGAGTGTTAAAATACCATTACTATTTCAAGATAGATTTTTTTGGTAAGAAAAAAATAGGACAGCCTGCATCAGAAAGGAGTATAAACTACTAAAGCAGAGTACTTTGACAAATGGAGTTTCAGATTAGATTAATTGCAATTATTGTATTTTTTTAAATGTAAATATTTTACAAGTAATGCTGACTTACACGTACAAATGGAATGAAAAATGGAAAGCAGTGCTCAGCAAAACGTAGCTCAGCTTTTTGAATTCATATGAAACTTCCCATCTTTAAAGTGATCCAAAATCTAAACTGAAGTGCTTTTCTAGATGGTGTCTAAATTGCTGAAGGGGCTTTTGTTTGTTCTAGCTTAAACTTTTTTGGTGACCAATATAGCCTTTCTCACCAAACTGCTCTTTTCAGAAGCAGCACAACGTCCGAGGCTGCACTGCCCGGCAGTGTAGATATGAGGCTGTCAAAAAACACTTCTAGACTATTTTTCTTCAACAATTCTGTTTTCAATAGTATGCAGATACCCTTCCCAGAAGCTGCACAGAAGCCATGAATTGAGTGGCATCAAAACCACATTGTTGGTCCTTTGCGGTCAGATCTAATAAACATTGAGAATATATAGAGATTACCAAAAAGAACTGCCTCTCATCTCCCTGGATGACTCCCCAAAGCACATAATTTGTTTCAAAAATATACTTTCTTCATTTATATAATTGCAGCAGGTGTGGAATACAGATGTCTATTCATGCAAATAATTAAAAAAATAAATGTCAGGCCTACCACATCCCTGATCGTTTAAGTCACTTCAAGGATACAAGAAATAGAAAAGACTACTTCACTAAAGGTCTCTAAAGAGAAAAGGGCAACACCACTAAATAAAGAAGGATTATCATGCTAGGGCAAACTTGAAAGGAGATGGGATTCATACAAAATGCAATTTACTTTGACAGTAATTTTCTGTATTTCCCCTGCTATTATTGAAGATATATGTGTTTGAATATGAGCTTTTCTCTTTGAGAAGCCAGCTGTTCATTCTCTTTGGTCTCCAGTTAAGTCATACATTCCTGTGTTAATGGCTTCACCATTTATTACATAAGAAAAATTATTATGATGTCATCAATTTGTCATTTAGAGTCTTACTGCAGGGTCAAGTAACTGAAGGAAGTGTCTTGAGAAAATGAACCACAGTGTGCCTTGAGAAAAATCATTGCTTTCAGAATTTTGGGGGAGGTTTATTGTTTAAATGGTGAATAAAAAAGTGCGAGGAAGGGCACAAGCAGTTCCTCAGACGTATATGCTTTTATGTGGATGCTAGAGAGACTTATTTCAAATGCCCATTTTCAGTCTGCATTAATGTTCTTGAACACACTGTTTATCTTTAAATCAGGACCTCTTTATTCAGAGTGGTCAAGCATGATTACAAATGTCTTCACAGTGTTTTAATTCGGAAAAAGTTTGAGGAAATAGTTGACCCTCAGTATTCACTATACATGCGGATTTTTTCCCCCCCTAAAAAGCTCTGTCCCTTTGTGGTGGGCATTATCGAGCTTATTGTCATGTCAACAGCATGTGCAAGTACTCTTCTGCCTAAAAAACCTCAATGTGAGCAGGCAGAGGGAAGGATGTGACCTTCTCCTGACTGCTGTGCCAGGGCACAGCCTGGGTGCGAGGAAGAAAACTGATCCTCCTCAGAAGGGTCAGGGCTTGTTCCAGGTGAGGGGTGAGTGAGACCAGGTGACACTGTGCTGTCAGCCCCAACGGCTGCACAGGGAAACAGTGACCCCGACCCCAAAGCAGCAGGCAAGGAACTCCATCCCCCCCCCACCCCAGGAGAAGGATGGGTTAATATGGCTCCTTCAGTTCCTGATGAACACTCAGGCAGGCAGGTGACCCACAGCAGGACAGGAACATCCACCTGCACTGCGTCCTACAGACAGAAGAGTGCTGGCAATCTCTGACCTGAGGTTCTGAATCCCAGGAGAACCACATTCCTCCCAAGGAGCTCTTCTGGCCCCAAAGTTCTTGGAGGCTTTTGGAAATCAAATATAATTTGATAAAGATTGATAAAAAAAAAAGAGTAGCTAACAATATGGAAAGGTCAGTGATGAGATGGTGGGCTGACAGAGAGAATACGAAACAAACCAAGCTGAAGAACTGTTCCAAGAGGTTCACTGCTCCAGAAGAGGTGCTTACAGTTAGGTGTTTGAGTATATCTAAGACAGAAAAGTTACTTAAGGCAATTGGCACAGTACAGCTATTAGCACAATCCTATAAAACTCATGCATTGGTCTTCAAGGTCAGAATATTTTGCTTTCCTTCCTAATTATAATACTCAAAACAATACTTAAATTGATCATTGCTATATGCAGGTTGTCTTTGCCTTCCAGATATTATCCAGTTTATATATAAACAGCTCTGATACACAAACATCTCCAACACCATTATTCCTCCTTTTTAGGGGGCCATAAAATATACCTAACATTTTCTTGCTAGAATATGGGTGTCCAGAGCTCTTATCCTGGCCTCTAATGATTAGACCCTGTGGCTTCTTTTACAGGCAGGTATGGCTACAATCTTCAAGCAAAGCAGGGTCTTAACTATAGCATTTCACGTAGTTGTCCTTTCTTATTACACATCCACAACAGAAAATGATTAAGGCACTGGACCAAATTAGTTGTCTTTGTTGCCAGTGTTGTGGCATTGAAAAAAATTTTAAGCTGTCTGAAGAAAACTCAGATCAGTAAAAACTCAGTCAGTACTTTCTCAGTCAGTTCTCTGCACGGAGAGGCCAATGCTCAGCTTTTACACAGTTACAGCACATGTTTTCTATGTGCAGGGTTAACTGACATTGTGGAAAAAAGAACCACAGAACTCTAATTGAATTTTTGTTTGCCATCATTGAAATTCTTGGACTTATTTCAAATATGCAGTCTTAAAAGGGAAAGAGTTGACCCCATTAACTGCATTATCTTTGGATTCTATATATCCCCCACAAAGCAGATTAGATTTCACCTTAAACTCCTACCCAAAATAAGAGACCATGCAAACACATGCAATTAAGATGAATGACTTCAGTCACACAGAGTTTAAATGTGAATGACGGATGCACAATTATTTCAGAATTCTTATTTTACCCCAAAAATTAATATGGTGAAGGCAGACAATTAACAAATCCATTTCCAGATACTTTTCCTGAATGATCATGGATGATTATAAATATTAGTGCCAGTTCCTATACTTTGACCTTCCCAGACCTCGAATCACTCCAAAAGGAGAACTCCAAAGACAAAACGTGAATCTAATCAGGCACCATCATGAACACTTCCCAGCAAAACCAGGCGCAGTTCAGCATTGCAGGAAGACACTGTTGACGGCACTGTAGGAAGACAGTCCTTAATGTCCACTCAGGCTCTAATCTGAAATCTTCAGACACATTCCATGGAAGTCGGTATAGCCTAAAAGAAACCGATTATCATATTTTCATCTCTGATTTACACAGAGTTGTGATTAGTTAGAGGAGAAGACAGTGTGAATCAGTATGCTCCTTCCCTATACTGCCCTCCGAAGAAAGGCAGAAGTGTCCCTTTTGCCCTTGGTCTGCCCAGACCAAGGTCAGATGTGTCACCACCTCCTTGCTTACCCCCAGCCTGACCAGCCCGCTCTTCACAGCTCCCAGCTCCACGGCCCTCTGCTAGCAGCAGTCTCTGGCCTTTACTAACACTAGTGCTCTGCATTCGTTTCCATGCACCCCGTTTCAGACTCTAAACCCCCTTAGTGCAGTCTTCTGGCATAAGTTTGTCTTATTTTTTTCCCCCTCACTGTTCTCATTTACAAACCACGTAGATGTAGAACAGCCCTTTTGGGAAGTACTCTTTCAGCAACTGCATTGGCTCATGGTGCACAATATGTAAAAATCAGGAAAAACAGGAACACTACTATCTTTATTCTAATGTTGTTAATATTCTCTGCATAGCTTTTATAAATTACTTCCCTCTACTGACAACCATTTAATTCCAAAAAAAAAAAAAGCATCTCTCAAACCATAGCAATGTTGACTTTTTTGCTTTACCAGTGTGCTCTCATACTTATGTTCTTACAAGGTAAAATTAGTATAACTGGAAGCATGCTTCCACAAGGCACAGCAATGAAGCTGTCATATCAGGAAAGCTGGTTTGCCTCACTAAAAAAGTTACAGAGAATACAAGCCACAGAAGGCTTTTGCTGAGAAACCATCTGCTTTAACTATCAGGCCATTTCCTGCTCAGTCTTATGCTATTGCAGGGGTAAGGACAACAAAGAATTTCTCCCCGTCAGGCAGCCTCCTTGCACAACAGCCTGAGCTCCAGACAGCTTAGACCCGACTCTCTTACAACATCCATGTTTTACAAAACTATCTTAAAGACTGAAAAGCATCAGAGAACTGATGAGGAGAAGTCTTCCCCTTGGCACGAGAGCAGGAGCGAGCAGCTAGAGGGGGGCAGGGACCAAGCTTCTTCACCCGAGGACAGAACCCTGTCTGCGTTCAGGAGTCCAGAATGTCTCAGCCTCTCCAGCCTGAGAGTACTGCAGCTTCAGGGGATTACCTACATGCAGGTAGTTAAGCTACTATTCATGCCGAGTCAAAGTGAAAAAACAAGGCAGACAAGCAAGCAATGGCAGCAGTTGCTATTTAATAGTCACAACCCTATCAAGGACTGTTCATCTACACTTTTCACCCTCTCCCCACTGCTGAGCATCTCCTTACCATCTCCAAGCTCTCCTTACCATCTCCAAGCTCTGCCGCAATAGCGGTTCTCCTATAAGAAATTCCCTTGGTGCCTTGCACTGTCCTCCACTAGTTGCTGTCAGTGGCCAGCATTTCATTTACGCTTTGTTTCTCAATGGCTACAAACTGGCTTTTTTTTTTTCTCCTTAAATCCCAAGCCAAGTTCATGCCCTTCTATCCAGTCGGTGCCTGTCCGGTAGCCTATATGAAATGAGCTGGTGACCACTTTCCAGTTTTGCAGCAATAACTGGGATAACAGGTTTGACATCCATGCTTGTCCCACCAGACTGAGCATTTCATCTAAAGTCCAGCAAGCACCAGGCCTCAGAGGCTGCCCTGTGAGGTTGTTGTGGCAATGAGGAAGAGCTCAACCAAGCCATGCTTGTTTTCTGAATGCATCTGCATCTACCACACAGACTTCAGCTTGCCTGGAGATATCAACAGATGGGTGGGGAAGGCATGTCTGATCTATTGACTGTATCTTGCCTGCAGAAACCCCTGGTGTAAAGCCAGCAATCTTGCACACTTATCAGAACTGCTAATATCGCCCATTAGAGCTGCTCTTAGTTAATCTGTGGTAAGGCCCCCAGGCCAGAGCTGTACTTAAGGATGTGCTGTGAGGTTATGGTATTTTCCTACTGGTGAAGGGTTCCTGATACAAAAAGAGCTAAAAACATGTGCCTGTCCCACCCTGCCACGCTGTCGCTTCCACTAGCGGTGGTATCGGCTCTCCTACTGTCAGATGCCCCCTTTCCACACAGGGAGCACAGAAAGGGCTTTCACACTGTTTCCATTAAAGGCAAAAACTCAGGAGCAACTTAAACTGTCAGGATTTATTCTGAATCACCTCTGCCCGTATTAAAGAGGAGTCCAGTTCTCTCATGGTTAAACAAAATGAAATGCACGCAGTGAAAAAAATTAAAGCTGTTGAGCCATTAGATGACTCATAATTATGCACATAAATGTTCAGATTTTAATGGTGAAAGGTGTGAGCGTTAGTAATTAATATTCGATGTTGCCAGCAAAGATTAAGCTTAGTTATCAGAACACTGGTTGACCTCTTGAAACTCCAGATCGCTGCAAATGAGATCCTTTTTTCATTACACAGATAAATGTTCACATACAGCATCCTATTTCTGATGAATATAGCAGGCAGAAGGGGCATTTCTTACAGTGATTTCCCTACAGGTTTGTGAAGCCTGGAGTGGGGAAGAAGGAATTTAAACAACTAGCTGCTGACAAGTTGGTTTATACCATAATTACTACCATAAATTATTTTTACCTGAATACTCTGCTCTGTATTCCAGTTGTGAAAGGGTGAGGCTTTTTTTATTTTTTTGGACTGAACATTTGAACTACTTAACATATAATTTACATACCAGGCAGAGTAATTCCTGGTCTAGTTTCCAATAGGACTTCTGGAGAATTAGGGTAAAATACTCAACACCTGTTTCCCAAGTGACAATTTTTGGCTGCTGAGCATACAGCCCACAGCAGCAGATCATGTGCTGGACAGTCTCCAGGGAAAAAGCAAAGGTATCCTCTGCTACAAAGTTAAAAGCAGCCACCGTGTTGTCCTCTTGCTTAGTGTTTGTTCCTACTTCCAGCAGAAAGCAGTAGACCCATCTTACATAGCATTTAATTCAGCCCAGCAGCTGGTGGGTGGATGGCCATGACCTTCCTTCCTTACCTTTTGAGTGACACGATCTGTTCTGGGGCCCACCAGGCACGTAAGGGAGAGCGACCTGCTGACAGCCACGATGGCATGCGTCGACTCTTCACAGCCTCCGTGGCAGCGACGGGAGCAGCTGCGGGCTCTCCCTCCGTTACACAGCCCATGGCATCAGCACAGAGTGAAGGGGCACCGTCTGGGAAGGGGGCAAGGGCAGCAGGCCAGGAGAACCCAGCGAGGCCACAGACGCCTCTGCCTGGCAGTGCCCCACCACCTGGAGCCACCCCGACTCCACGCTGCACACGCAGTGGCGAAGGAGCGGGTCCCACCCACGAACCACTGCAGCTCTGCTCTGTCTGTGTGGGGACAGGCGACGCAAGGGCAGGCTCTGCTGTCCTCACATCTCACCGTTACTTCCAGAGCAAGCCCATCCAGACCTGCCTACCGACTGTTTTCCCATGGCACTGTCGCCAAGTTTTCTCCAGTTAAGGTTTATGGTGATATGAAAAGTACTTACAAAGATGTAGGCTATGAAAAGCAATTATTTTGCATTGGCCGTTCAAACCTGACAGCTATGCTTGAATAACCTGGCTGCTTAAGCCTCCCCCCACCCCATTTTACTGCAGCATTAGATCATCCTGAAGTAGAGGAAAATGGGATTTATTTCATGAAAACACAAATAAAAGTGATTTTTCTTTTACATACCAGAACAACATTTGAAAGTGAAAGAGGAGAAAATTGCATTAAACACACTCAACTATATTTGCTAAATTATTAATCCAACAGAAGTCAAGCAAAGAACATACATTCTGGAAATACTGCATTTTTTATTAATTAGCTGAAAAGAAAGCAGTCTCCTGGTAGCTTGCTCCAAGACTCACTATTGCTTAGGAATGACGATTTCTAAATAAGAAAGATAAATTGCTTTATAATTATCATAACTTGTAATTCATCATGTATGTGAACTAACAGGTACATTAATATCACTATTTCTACAAATACTCCTTGTAAAAGCCCACCCACTGTACATTATACAAAAGGAATCCTGCTGGGCTTTGTGTCACACAAAACAGTCCCCACGGCTGAAGTAGCTCCTGAGGTTCAGAAAATTTAGTGGCTATACTTGGGAATGCAATAGCTTCTCCTCACACGATAGCTTTGAAAGGCTGTTTCTGACCATCCTTCCTAACTACTTGCCTCAGAAAAAATACAGTGCCAGAATAAAACTTACTATATCTTTGGATATCTGAACAAGGCAGTGGTTCTACTGGCCGAGGGGCAGTCCTTCGGCATGCTACACCGCACAGCGGTCAGCACCAGCCTCCAGCCTGGCTCAGGTTCCTGGGCTGGGCAAAAGGTTTGGCTGCTTCTCTCCTCAGCTGTAATCTCCCCAGAGAATTTACCTGGGGAGGCAGGCAAGGTCTTTCCCAGGTGGTGAGGCAATACTCACCAGGATATATTACTGGGCCTTCTTACTACAGAGTTTCTAGAGAAAGGAAGCATTTAACTGTCCACGCTATAGGCTCTCCAGCAATTCCTCCGACTCCTACCATAAAGCCACAGGTAGAAGCTAGGTTTATAAGTCTGTACTATTCCTGGTTTGGGAAGAGGTTTACTGCAGTTTCTCAGATAGCTTCCTACCCAATATTGCTACTAAAAGCAATTAAAAAAAGAAATCAAAACCCCCTGTCCTATTCTTTCCCAATTGACATCCATGTTCCAGAGTCCAGCGGTCCTTGAACACAGCTCTTTTTTGGTTTGTTTTTGTAGAATTTAGAAGAAAGTATGGTAGAAGCTTATTTAGTTTCTGTAATTATCATGGTTTTAGATGGGACAGAGTTAAAATTTTCTTCACTGTAGCTGGTATAGTGCTGCATTTTGGAATCAGTATGAAGATAATGTTGATACCACACTGATGTTTTAGTTGTTGCTAAGCAGCGCTTACACTAGTCAAGGACTTTTGCAGCTTCCCATGCTCTGCCGGGTGCACAAGAAGCCGGGAGGGGAGGGGGCGCAGCCAAGGCAGCTGATCCGAATTAGCCAAAGGGATAGTCCTTATCATGTGACATCATGCCCAGTATATTAACTGGGGGGAGTTGGCCGGGGGAGGCAGCGATTGCGGCTCGGGGACTGGCGGTGTTGGTCAGCAGGTGGTGAGCGGTTGCAGCACTTGGTGGGGGGGGGTTTCCCTTTTTTCCCCAGATAACATTCCTCTCTCTCATGATTTTCTTTATTATATTATCATAATGATTATTGTTATCATTATCACTATTACTATCACTATTTTATTTTAATTATTAAACTGTTCTTATCTCAACCCACGAGTTTTCTTGCTTTGGCCCTTCCGATTCTCCCCCTTCCCACTGGGGTGGGGGCAGCAAGCGAGCGGCTGCTTGGGGCTGAGTTGCTGAGTGGGGCTAAACCACAAATACATAGATATTTGCCTACCATCATTCAAGTCCCTCTCAGAAAGGGACCCCAAGTTGGCCCTACTTTGAGCTAGTGGTTGGAATAGCAACGTACTGTTTGCAGCATTACTTATGGAAACCACATTAAATGCACAGTGTGCCCTGAAATAGTCTTCAGAACAATTACCTGGTAACAGTACAGTATCACCGAGTCAGTAACTAGATGTCAGTCAGCAAAAACACATACATAGCATTACATGCCTTGGTAAATTGAAATTAAGGAATTGGGTATCTATTTGTGCAGGAAAGTAGCTAGAAAATAGATCAGCTGATTCTCCTGTAACTTCTGCAGCGAGAAGGATCTTGTCTACTAGAACTGTTATTAATAGGTTTTTTACCTCTTCACTTTTCCTTTTGTCATTAGCAAAACCTTTTCCAGCTCAAAAGCTTAAGCAGGACTTTTTGACGGAGACACGACTGCTGATGGCAGCACAGACACCTGGTATGGTTCATACCCAGCTCATTCCCAGTAGACAGGCATGGCAGAAGGCCCACGTAACTTGGGACAAGCAGGCGGCAGTATTCCTTCCCGCAGCTGTTCCCCACTTGTGTGCAGAGCTGGGTACCAGCTTACCAGTGCTAACGTTACTACTCCACTACTCCACCCTACTGCCAGACAGGAGCGAGAGCTGACGCTACAACGCAGATGATGGGCTGCACTACCTCTGCAGCAGATGTAAGTGAGCCCCGCTCCTTCAGCATCAACATTGCTGCACAGATTTGTTCTGAACAGAGCTGGGCATTGCCTCCACTACCACAAAAATACTTTAATAAATTATTTATTAAAAACTTTACTGCCTGTATTGTATTAAACATACATTCCTCTCTGACCAATGCCTCTATAGTGAGCAAATACACTTGCATACATCTGAAACACAAAATAAAAAATACTAGCTGACGACCAAACTTCTCATTAGTTAAGGAAGGGAGGGAGAAAGGTAAGTCTGACATCAGCTTTTAGAATTAATACCAGTTTTGAAGTGCCGCTTAGCAAGATACAGCTTTCCTCCAAATTTATTGTCAACCCTTTCCTTCTATTATTCTTATGCCCATAAGGGTACAAGCTTGGACACTTCCAAGTTCAGGCCTAGAAACTATCTGTTCAGGCTTTTTTTTTTTTTTGAGTTTCATGGGCATAGCTACATAAGTGATATAATAGAAGTCTTTGTTTTAAAAGCTTTTTCTCATTAGTGTCTGCTCCCAGTTCTATAAATCACTGAGCTGTACATGTGATTGTGCCCTGCCATACAACTCCAAGCACAGAAGTAGACAAATGAAGCTGTTGCCAACCAATACTATTTGACATTTTTAGCCCATACATTTTGAGAACTTTTTAATTACATATTTACTATGATTTCTGATTAAACCAAAATTGCTTTCAATGGCACATAATAAATCACACCACAGCGTTATTCACATTGTTCCCAAACAGAGTGAAATGATTTGTTTGCCACATTTGTGACTGAAGTCGATCTTGCATTAAGAAAATAGTAAATTAAAAGAAAGAAAGTACTTCTAGATACTCTGGTAACTCCAGACCTTTCTATGACTTGTTCTGCTCTATCTTGCTCACCGCTCCAAGGGGTGATTTCTACATCTTCTTTAGGCAAGCCACGACTTAGCAGCAGGTACGTGCGCAGCACTGCCTGCCCGTGAAGGCGGCTCTATCTGCTGCTGCTGCTTTGTACCAGAGCCCCTGTGCAGCCAGAAGGGTTGCAGTTTGTTATCAACTTCCATCCTCATGAAAGTATTACAACAGAAATTCAGACGTGATCGTGCTAAAGAGCACAGATTCTCCACAGCCAAATACTTTAATGAGAAATAAAATAACCACTAACTTGTTTTCTTTACCTCAGGCTGCCTTGTTTCTGCAAGAGGTGACTTTTAGACTTTGCTGACTGTCTCAAGCCATACAGCTCTTATTTTCCCCTCATTTCCAATAAACACTTCAACGAAGCTGCAGCCACATCTAGAAGTACCTAGACATGAAGAAAAATTGCTTGACTTCTGAATATTTTATGTAAAATCCAGAATTAATGACCACAATATTGAAAAATCCTTTTGTACCGGTCTAAAAGAAGTCTCATTTGATCCTTTTATCATCTGGAATATGTAAATACCTGTATTAAATATAGTTACAATCACTTCTGCTCTCATGGGTCTGTATCCTTATATTTCATTGCAATGAAAAATACGGCCATTGCCAGCTAAAGAATAGGAACTAGTAATTCACAGGGAAAAAAGTCAACTTTTCTTTAGTGCTCTTTATATATGCAATAGCTCTTTCCCTCTCCTGTGAGGGCGCCATAGCTGTATCTCAGTACTTTGGAATATAATGCCACTCAACTGTTGTGCTATTCTTCAAGACATAATTTAGAGTTCTTACTAGGAAGAGGTTTTATGTACTGATTTACAGGAAATTACAAGATGAGCAATACAGACTAATAAAGGATAAAAATTTCTGCTTGTTCAGCATTAATTTATGCTTTAAAAGCCCTCTTCATACAAAACATTTGTGATCTTACCCCCCCTGCGACAGCCTAGCTAGTATAACACTTACTTTGGGAGGTTGGAAGGCTGGGGAACTGTCAGAACTGTCACAGAAACACTAATTCCTTTGAGTTACATGGGAAGAGACATCCACAATATAGAACATATTGGGCTTACAGAGAATATTGGACACAAAATTGCGGGCAGCTCAGTCAGCGCACGACGGGAGCAGCCGCAACAAGGCTGAGCTACAGCACACTGACTTGTTGGAGCAAGAGAGTTTTCAGTGCTTACTAACATTTCACAAATGCTGCTGTTCACACAACTGCTACGAGAGAAATGGTTGTCTTCCCATACCACAGCCTATACCCTTCAGACAGCTACAACAGCTAAGCTCCCTTCCGCTCCCAAGTTTACGGGTGAATTTCTGGGGAAGAAAAGGAGCCATCAACAATTCAAATTCACCTCCTCAACCAAAACCAGAGTAAATTCCCTGGTGCGTTTACTCCTTATCTTCAGAGAAGGTCAGGTTTATCACTGCTTTCCCCTGGCAAGTTGTCATTAGAAAATACGAAGCCATTAGCCAAAAGCCAAAAAGAAAGCAGCGGCATGTGCCCGCCTGGAAGCTTCACAGGGCAGCTATACCCAGGTAACTGCACTGAAGGACAAAACCCCAGAATTAGGTTTCTAAACTGACCATGCAAAACAGGTACTTTGAAATCCTGGAAAACAAAATTTTTATTAAACTCTCCTGCTATCTCAACTGTTGGTTTCACGCCTTTCTAGGGGAGTCACACCACAAAGGAATTTTAATTAGACACTTCTCCTTTACTCGACAACCTGTCTTCAAGCTGAATGGCAGGAAACAATCAATGCCTTGATGAATAAACTGTCAATCAAAACGTATACCTACATTCCCCTACGTGATCTTCCTCATCCAGAAGAGCACGGTGAAAGAATACTCCTGTTATTAACCCTATCTGCACTGCAGTGTCGGGAGTGCGATGATTGATCCCTTTTCCATCTACCTTTAGCACCACTGATCAAATCAATTCTCACAACAGTAATCTTTTGTTTTAGTCCCTCACTCTGGCACTTACGACACCCTGACAAAAAACATTTTTCAGATTATTCTTTTTCTACTGAGCCATTTCTAGCATGATAAGTACTAATCATTGATCCATTTTGCAACACGAAACATTCAATTAGACTGCACACAACGTTAATGGTGATTACTAGAGACCAAACTGAAGGGCAACCAGAAGTGACTTATCTACGCTCAAGTCTGGTGACCCCTTCGTTCCTTGCCAGGGATGTGAAGGAACAGATTAATCAAACACAACGGCCATATGTGTACCTTTTTTTTTCCTGGTAAGCAATCAGACTTCCACAGTCAGAAAAGCACTGACAAGTTTGATGCATGATTTTCTCAGCACCCATGGCTCACAAAATCTTGTGTTTGTAATCAGACTGCAGCAAATAACTGTAGCTCTATCCCTTACCACGGCTCAAAGGGAGGACACGAGCAGTGTGCAACTATTACTCCCAGGATGCATTCTCCCGGTGCTAGAAAACCTTCTGACCGAAACCCACTGATTTAGGGTTGCTGGACTCAGAGCAGGACAGACAGGCAGATGTGTAAGCAAGACATCAGAGCACTACTTTAAAAGCATCAGTGTCTGGCCTGTATTTCATAGGAAAAGTCACTAAGTGTAAGACATTCTTAATATGAGACCTTTGACTGAAATACCTCTACCATTTATAGTAAGATTTATAACTTAAAAATTATTTTTCCCCCTTCACTGGCTTCATTAAGGGGGAGATGGGGAAGAATAAATGTAATGATGAGAAGAACCTCATATTAATGGATTGACAGAGACAGTTTTGTGGATGATGATGCAACTGAACTTATTCATTTTTAATCATAATGTATTAACCTGTGGTAGAGAAGGCCAAAGTCAGCAATGCATTTAAGAAAGTCTTTAAATCAAAGCAGACAAACAGCCACACTACTGGCTACTACCATCAGATCATTAAGATGCTTAGAATTAAGCACAAGCTTAACGTAGTGTTGGATTGTGGCCTTAACATTGGCAGAGCAGAAAAGCCGGAAATCCAGAATATTTTAACTCAAGTCTTATAATTATGTTCCATCACTGCAGGATTCTGAACTGTTCAGAAAAGAGTTCCCACATTCCTCTGGAGTGAAGGTTGTGGGTTTAAATTTAGGCATTTCACTTGCAGTGAGTGACATTTGAGTAAGATGGTCAGACACTGTGGTTTACAGAAATACATCCCAGCCTGAACGGCTGCCATTGTGTCCCAGCAGATTACGCAGAACAAGGATTTTGACCCAATTCTGGCATGACTGTTGTTTAAAACTCAGTCTGCAGCTGACTGTCTTTCCTGCTTTTACTTCTTTCCCTTTCCAACACATTTATCTTTTTTGTCTTTTTTGTTTTTCAACAGGAATTTCTGTTCTCAGCATGCTGCAAGGGACCCTTCCTGATGAAGTGGATGTATTCACCAACACCTGGTGCATTTTGAACCCTGGAACAGCCAGATGGTGAAGAGACAGTCTGTCTGCAAATGCCATTACAGCAAGGAAAGCAGTGTTCCTGCAGACAGAAACTGTCCCTTGGGAGGGGAAAGCAGGAGAGAGGGTAGGTTGATTGGGCCCAGTTTTCCTAAGGGTCGGCCACTTATGCGGCTAGAAGCCTGGCACGCTGTGCCACGCAGCACACGCGGACTGGAAACCAGCAGGTGCACGGATAAGCGCGCCTATTCTCAATCCTACTACTGAACTGTCAAAGGATTGCCTCAAAAGCCATATTACACAGGGGCCCAAACAACAGGTGGTTTTGTGGAGCTTCAGGATTACCCACTTAATCTTCTTAACGAACGAAATAGGACAGCCACAGAGGGCTCTTACAGAGGAAGATCACAAAGTTCATCAGCTGAGATGTGATTATAAGAGAGCTAATCAGTTTAGCCACAAAGTAGATGATACTATTTGTACTTTGGAAAGCTCCTCAGCTTCCTCAGAGATTCTCTTTTCTCCCCTATTCCCGTCCTTGTCCCTCTTCCGCTTGCTCTCTTTTGTCCACATACACAGATTAACATGTCAGGTTAAATAGTTCACTTTAACCAAGGAAAAACAAGCACATATTAAAATATTTCCTACATACCGGTGGTATTCCAACACAATACAGTAAGAGCCTTAAAAATCTAGGGAAGGATCACTCCAAAATTATCATTTCCATTTGTACAGCTCACTTCTATTTGTGTCCGTTCGCTGCGTTGCTGTACTCAGTTTTCAATGGAAACCAGCTCCAGGGCTTGCAGAGCAGGTAGTGCCATGAAACCACTGAGGTGCCATACATCTGCATGGCTAGTCCAGGCAGTCCACAGAAAACAGATATAGCATTTATATTGTAGCACGACAAAGCCCTGTTAACGTGCCCTCTCCTCGTCCAGGGGTCTCCAGAAGCTCTGCTCTCCTGCCAGGGAACAGCTCTTCACATGCAGAGATGCTCACCGAAACAAGACCTTTCAGGCCACGCAGCAGCATGCTCCTCCACAGAAAGCCAGTCCTTTTGTCTTACGAGCAATCTTCAGCTACAAACAGAAATAGCACCTGGTGGACAAATGAAAGTGGGAATGGTCTTGACAGTGTGATCATTGCCCCTTATTTTCGGTATTCCAGCCTCAGCCCTAAATGACAATTCCAGGGAACTTTCTTTTAAGATTACCAAAACACAAGCAGTAGCAAAAGCAGCTGCAGGATTTATTATCTGAACACACGTTTGTGGGGTTTGGATTAAAGTCACAAGTTCTTCACTTACCAGTCAGTAAACAGCTCTCTGTAACTCCTCCAGGTGTTCAGGCTTCACAGCTCCATCCAGAAGTTAAGACAGCATACACTCCCAGGACGGATGTAACCCCACCACTACTTCATAGACTTCATTTTCTAAAGCCTGTTCTTAAAATCTTTTACTTGGCAGCAACTGCCTTGAGGGTTCCCTGATATCACTCAGGAAATGGCCCGATTGGCCACAGCAAAATCATCCCCATCTGCAGCTTGATAAGGATCAGGTGAGTCAGCCAGCTGCCAGACTTTGGGTCTCCCTTTGTCATCTCAGAGGCCAAAGAGCCTTCACCACCTGGGATTGTTTCCACGCGGAGTCTGTACATGCCTTAAGCCCCTACTTTGGGGGAAAGCCTAGTAATTAATTCTTGCCATATTCTTACCTTCTGTTCTTTTCACACTTGCGCTCACTGAATCAATATAATGAAGATCTGTAAGACAGCTGTAAAAATCACAGAATATATTGATAAGTTGAAGAAAGAAAATATCACGGAGTCGAACAGGAAACCTAAATTGATGTAACTTGCATAATAAAATTTTAACGCCCGTTTATTTTTATTTGGTTTTTTTGCCACCTCTGAGTCTGGCTTAAGTTTAAAGTTGCAGAAGGCTTTTCTGTTTGCTACTTTACAAAAGTCACCTCATATTAACTCTAAAATTGTTAATAATGTTTAACCATTGGGACCAATTTAAATGAATCTACAGACCTGCTCAGCTGCTTTCGCAGGATCTACGTACTTCTGTCCCAGCATCTGTCCCAGCTCCCTGAGCAAGGGTAGCTAGCGCAGGTTACCCCCGCGCGTAGCAGAGGCAGGGAAGGGCAGAAGTAGCTGGTCACCTGGTTCCAGGATCACGAAGGAGCACCACATCGGTGTTGCACGTGTATATCAGATTTGCATGTGTGGTTCTGCACCAGGCTGAGACATTATCTGATGGAGGTCTTGAGTAACGCTTCCACACACAAGAGAAGACCTGTGTGGGAACCACCTCTTTAATAACTGAGAGAAATTTTTTAAAGTGCAACATTTATGGCTATTCTTATCTTTAGAGGAGGATTCTGTAAACAGAGTGCTTTATCTATACCTTTCACAGAATATTGATTCAAGACAAGTTAAATCAGTTCCCCACTTTGACGGTCTTACTCCTTAGCTGGTACTATTTATTACACAGATCTAGCAACACCTTGGCTCTGGACCACTACACTACAACAATTAGTCTGGCTTTTTTTTTTTAGGTTTCCTAATATTTCCAGTTCTAGGAAGATTTATCAAGCAGTACTACATACATTTTCTTCACTCTTAGTTCAAGAAAGAACTTGCACATGCTCTGCAGCCCACCTCCTCTCAGGGGAACATGTGTTCAAGCGCTTTCCTAAGGATATTTCCTTGAGTCAGGACTTCAGCTGAGGTCCACAGCACGTGGTTTTCAACCACATATTTCTTATACATGCATTTCTTTGTGACCGAGATGACATAACTCAACATTAGCTCCCATGAACAGGCCTTTTACTTTGTGGTCTCAGAGGAGTGGCATTAGCCTGAGAGAACTTGCAGTATCAGCCCACCCTCCTAAGGTCACTGAGAAATTCAAAGGAATCCTGAATATGAGAATATTGTTTACGTAGCTATGTAGAACATTCTACTTGCTGGATATTATTTCTGAGATTAAATTAAAGCCATAAAAAATTTTGTCATGCATTCCTATAGTCTCTTCAGGCAGGGCTTTATGATCAACTCTGATGGTATTTTACTTCTATAGGAACACATGCAAGGAAACTTGCCTAACTATGCAGCCAGACTTATGCTAAAACACAATTTTTTTTTTCAGTGAGCTGTTAAATAAAAAGCCATGACAGAAACTGAATCGTAGTCTTTATTGAAAAACAAAAGCAGTACTTGTCTAAAAATGTTCAGTGTTACAGGAATTGCACGAAGGGAAGCAAAATCTGAATCCAAAACTACTTCTCTTTAATATACACCACACTCTAGATTGCCTGTCAAGCTGGGGAACACTGCAGATACAAATGCAGCCAGTGCATATGCTGGCTTTCTAAATAAAACCTGTCAGCTTCATATTCAAGGGTCTGTTTTCCATGTCTGACTTCTCAAGCTAACCTCCCTCAGCACCCCACTGTAAATTAAAAAACGAAGTTCCCAGGAGTGTGGCTGTTGCTCAAGAGCAGGGACAACACTGCAGGTTTTTGATGATTCCCGCTGCCTGCGGCGTGGACTTACAGGGGCGGTTAGGAAGGGCTGCGGGCAGTGCCCCGCTCCGCCGTCCCCAGGGCTGCGCGGCCGTGCGCCCGCGCCAGGAACCACCGCGCACATCTGAGGCGTTTCAGCACCCGCTGCTGATCTACAGCTGCGCTTCTGGGATGGCCCCTACTACAGATTATCGACTATGGCTGAAATTGTGGTCTCTTGGAAACCAATGACAAAAATATCAATGAATTTCCAGGATTTTTGCCACTCAGCTAGGAAGGGTCACTTTGCCCTTCTGAGTCATATTTTTTATTAATTAATTGAAAAGTCTCTTCTCTCCTTCTGTAGAGACTTATAAAGGAAGTTCTTGATTAGGTAAAGTAGCCAGCTACTGCTAAAGTAGTAGCTTCATTTATTTCAAAGCCCGTTTGGGTTCCTACTGTTCCCACACTGCTGCCCGCACTCACTGAGAGAGCCCCAGTTTTCTCTGAGCTCCCCATCTAGCTCCACTGCCTCCTGCCTGATTTACCTTCAGAAATCGCTGAGGACAAGCTGTGCCTTTCTGCCCGGGCGCACCTAACACGCGGGGTCCCCTCTGTGCCTGGAGCAGCACTAATTCGGCTCGGAACCAATAACTCTGGAAGTGAACAGGCCCGCGGGCCGTGCGCAGCTCCGTGCGCGGGATCCGCCGGCTCGGGCCGAGGAAGGACCGTATGTGCCATCCTCTGCCGGGCGACTCTTCTCCTCGGTTCAGTGCATCGGAGGGACGACCTCGCAGCGGCTTTGGGTCTAGGACAGAAGCGATGAAGCGGACCTCACTCAAAGGGAACCCCGGCAGACAGCGCAGCCCAAGGCGATGTGCTGATCGTAATCCGCGTTACTGAGCCGGTAAGTGGTTTGCAGCAGTTAGAGGGTTTTCACAGTATTTATCTTAAGACCTTGATGAAATGAATTGCAATACTGAAAGTTAATAAGCTTATGTACATGGATCATGATTTCTAGACCTTTCTAAGAAAAGGGGCTCAGTCCGATCAGTGGCAAACAGAAATAGGTGTGCTTTAAATACAACAGTACCGCGTCAAGATAAGCCTGCTGGATCCTTCCCTTCACAGAGGTGCTGTGGAAATAAGGCCTAAATTCATACCTCGAGAAGCCAAACAGTTAAATTACACTATTATCTTCTTAAATGTAATACTTTGTTAAAGGAATAAAACAGGATAGAATCAATTTTTATTGCTCTATCATGCCTCTAAACCGATTGCAGCTGTAATAAAATTAGGGATCCCATTTCATTTAAAGGAAGGAAAGTAATTTTATTTACTTTTCCCAGTCACGCCCCCACACAAGCACATGCACGCGCAGAGCAATCAGCTGCTGCACTTGTTAGCTTGCTGATTAAATACTTTGTCACTTAACTCTGAACTAATTAAAGAGAATTGAAGCTGCCTGTGCGTCAGCCAACACGGCATTAACTTTAACTGAAATTCGTGCGCTTCACTCCATCCTCGACTGCAGGGTTGGGAGGTTCTTTTTGCTTTGTTCAGGCGGCAGATCTACTGACAGATCCACCCTCGGCTGCTGAGGTTTCCTTGGTCAATAACTTTTGATAGCTGTACTAAACCAATAAAATTTCCCTGTATCTGCAGTCTTGTCAGCTCTGCAACCCACGAGCGCTCCGGGTGTGCGGTGGGAGTGCAGCAGTGAAAGATGGCCAACGGTTCAATGCCGCAGTTCCAGCCAGCATCCGATACGCACTGGTCATGTCGGAGGGCATGCAGACCCCGATTGTCGAACCCCTGGAAGTGTTTCTTTGTCAAAATAATCACTAATTGTTAGAACTTGTTCAAAGTCTCAACCCCTGGATGTCTACTGACTTGTGAAACTCATAGCTATGTTTTTAGGGGGGGTGGGGGGTTGTTGGTTTTTTACTTTAATTTTGAGAGACAAATCCTAAAGCCTCAAAGTCTGGGGACTAATTAAAAAGCTTTCCAAGTCTTTACATTTGAAAAGTCATGATTTCTAAGCCAACATCAAGATCCCTGAGAGTTTGACTCACCAATTTCAAATTTTGTCACTAAAGTGGAATTATAGCCTAGGGAAAAGGTATAGCCCAGGCAAAGCCTTCTCATTCCAAAGTTAACTACCCTAAGCACCGGCATTTGTCCTCTACCCTCCAAATGAAACACACGGTACTGATAAATGACGCGTAGATTGGTTAGCTGTGTAGGTATGTGCCTGTGTCTGTAGTCTGTGGAGCTGATAAGTTAATCTAGACTGACACTGAGACTATACATGTTTCACCATCACGTTTTTTGGAATATAATCAAACAGATGGTGCATGAACAACACAATATATTCTGAGGTTCCCAGAAGGAGTTAACAATTTTTTTTTTAGAATGGCAGCTCATGATATATCATAACTAAGGTTGTGTCACCCTTTTCCCTATAAACTATGATTTTCAAAGGTTTATGATGTAACCATAAAAATTCGTTCAAGCTAGAAAAATAGCCTGAAACCAAGCACTCAGTTTTTGTTGAGAAATGTCAAGTAAGCCATCCCATCATTATAATGTTTCATTTTTTTAAATTTTCCCAATGCATTCATATAAATTGGGGTAGAAGGGAAGGGAGAGGTCCTAAAAATAAATAAGTTCTTCAAAGAAGGTAAATACTTTGTATTTTTATGTCAAATTTTACAGAGGTGTAGTACATGCCAAACAGTTTTTTATTACAGTTGTGCATGTTATAAACCAACAAAAGCTGGGAAGCTCAAAATAAAGAACAATACTCTTTCTTGGCCAAAGCATTTTTTTAACATCTGAATTGGAGAGACGCTAGAGTCCAGAAATTAGGCTTTTAAAATATCCATATAGATTGTACACCCCAGTTTGTTTTCTCCGTGTCATCTGCCAGTTTCAAATACTTTAGTCTCTGTCCCTAGGATATTTAAAAGCAGCAGTAAAAAAAAATAGAAGACTTCATTAATATTGGCCTTAGCTTGTGCTGTCAGGCTGGAGGAGCATCACCTTGCTCCTGCTACAAAATGTGTTGACTCCAGTTTTGTTACACCTCCCTTTCGCAGGTGAAAACAGGAGCAGAATAAGGTCTGGAGAAGGAAAGCATGAGTCTTTCCTTGAGCTTTTAAATCTATGGTCACACTGGCAAAATTTTGTTTGGAATTTCATTTGGGTAGGTTCAGGTATGTGCATGCAGACACGCGCACGCATGCCTCTTGTTACCGTACTTTGTTTTAAATATAGCAAGCCTGCCCTGCTGAGCATCCCTTGTTGCCTGCCTCTGTGTTTCATTCCACTCTGTCATCCCTGCGGCTTACACCGTTATCCCTAGATTTTGGGGGCCCTGTGCAAAGTAAGACGTAGAGGGCCATATCCACCTCAAATCTTGCTCTCCTTAATTCCACAAGCTGAGCTGTGCGTTATTTCTTTTTGGAAGTGCTGCAGGTTGAACAGCAGGTGAGATGAGAGAGAAGACAAAACCATGCAGCATTTCAGAGCTGCCTCCCCTACCATCGCAATCTCTGCTCTCTCTCCAGTGTCCATCTCCCTCGTGTTTGTCATTTTTCCAATGGTTACGATTTTTTTTTCCCGGAGTCTGTAAAATGGGCCTTCTCTGTAAAATTCCTCACACCGATACGAATAATTCCCCGCGCACGTTGCATAAACGCGGCTTTGGCAGAAAGGCTGACGACGGCCGGCCTGGCTGTGCCACCGGCAATGCAGCGGTCCCCGGGCAGCGCAGCCCCGAGTGCCAGCCCCGGACAGCCCCGCGGCAGCACGGCGCGCTCCTGACGGCAGAACAAAACCACCTGCAGCGGGAGGCCTGGGACACGTCGCTAGCTCTGCTGAGACACAGCTCAGCGCTGCCGTGCCGGCTACAGCTGACCCGCCGTGCTCTGCCTGGCTGGAGCACGGGCTCGTCCCAAAGAGCCCCTCTGCAGGTACCTGCCAGGAGCATGAGCAGCATAAAAGCCATAGGAGTGTACAGGCAGAACTGACCTCCCGTAAACAGATAAACCAGGAAAAACAATGATCACAGTCTTGTGCCCTTGGCCTCCTGCTGTCCTGAGACCCCAGGAGGCCACAGAGCTAAATTAGTGCAGCAGAAGCAAGCGACCAGCTGTGACCCGGCTCGTGTATTACATCCCCGTGGCAGCGCCGGGGCCCCGCTCTGGTCCCCGGTTTGCCGCCGTCTGCTCTGACTTTTGCGCATCTGAACGTCAGGGCGATCCTCAGCTATTCCTTTATGGCAAGTTCCAGTTGGGCTGCACCAAAACAGAGGTCAAAAATGGGATTCAGAGGACGTGTTTAATACCATATAAAAGTTATACGCGCATGAGACTAGAAAAAAAAAGCTTGACGTCTGTTGCAAACCAGCATTAATTAGGTATTACTTTAAATGATGAATCCTGGCCCATTCCCATGTGAACAGTTGGCAAATGTGCTGTTATTATCAGGTTGGACTTGGGGGGTTAGGGGTGTTGGGGTTTTTTTTGATCAAGATACTTTGTTATAATCACAGCCTATTGAGACATTTTTATTAGTTTCTTAAGACTTTTGCTTGTTGTCTGCGCGAGCTGCACTGAGTGTCTCACGTCCCCCTAAACAGTACTTCTACTGAATATAAAACAATGCCATTAGAGGTAAAAAAGTAGCCAAAATACAGTAATAAAGCAGGCTTAATTTGCACTCTTTGTCATCATTTCAGTGATGGAAGACTTTTGTCCACAGCATCTTTGTTTATTCAGGTGGGTGATTGCTACGTGAGCACGATTTCCTTCGTTTTTCTCATTCAGCATATGTTCCGTGCCTCGTAAACTGCACACCTGTAAGAAGCATCCTATCTTGTTTAGATTAGCGAGGTTTGTACATACTGTGCTCTTTTTCTGAACAGATTTGCCTGGAACGCTTTCAGGCTGACATTAACAAGATAAGGCAATATGCAATAGAGACGTGCTACACCACTTAGAATCGTCTGAGCTTAATTGTGTGCGAGTCTGCGTTGGTTCTTTTTCATTTAATGCAGGCCCACACCCTGCTATGATGTTAGTGATGGTCAGTGAGTTTTTACTAACAAATTTCGAACAAAGTTTTCCCTTGGTCTTCCCCATGCCAGAGAAACTGAAATCTGTTGCCTTGGCACACTGAGGGAAAAACTTGGTTCAGCAGTTCCTAAATTATAATACCGAAAGGATACTGCAGTTCTTGGTGGTTCCTTGTTTGTACAGCTGTAGGATAAATAAGACGATTTAGGGTTAAATGCTTCCAAAACCTGATAAAAAATGGTTCACTTTATATGCTCAGTGCCTCTCCAGTGAAATCAAGAGAAACTGTTTGAACCATTGGCAATAGAATTTGTTCTTATCTATAATATTCCAGAAAAACAAAAAATTAAAAAACAGAGTAAGACTGGATTTGACGACAAACCCTTTGGGGCAAAGACTGTCTCGTCGCACAGTGCCCAAGACACACTGAGCCCAAGTCATGACTCCAACTTTTAGGAACTGGCACAAAGAGGAATAGCACAAGGATGCCCGTTACACGACATCCTGTGGTGTCTTTGCTGACACCTTGCTTATGGACTACATATTGCTTGAACCCCTTAGAAGTGAAACACCAAGATACCTGTTTTCACTGGCCTACCGTGCATGTCATTTAATATTTTTAAGATCCTTGCTTTGACAATTGCAATTTGTCACCGCGTAAAATACAGGAAATGTCACTTATTTAAAAAGGCTGTATTTAACACACACAGAAACTGCATTCAAATGCAGTTAAGGTTGTGACAAGCCACGAAATGTGTAAAATTATAAATAATGCAAAATGGGCTTCTTAGTCAGAGAAATTAAAGGTTTCAAAGTGCATGAAACCTTTGCCTCCTTCCCATGTAACACAGCAGCAGAGAGCTGGTGGCAGGCTGAACAGCCGGTAGTTTGCTATGCCATTGGTAAAGAAAAAACTGTTTCTTTTTGCTCTCTCTTTCTATGGAAAAATTATCTTCAATTTTATTATAATGCAGTGCAAGTATGAGGTTTATTCTTAGCAGTATGTCTCTTCAGTTATGTTGTGAAAGTAATTGTAACAAAGGGAATATGAAAAGTATTATCGGTAAGAATAACATCTCGCTTTTATGCAGATCACTTTGCCCAGAGGGGTTCCTGGTCCCTCTCGCAAACCATCGGCAGCACCTTGTTCTCTGACCCTGAAGGCAGTGCTCAGCCCCAGCGCTCGCTGTGGCTGCACGCGCAGAGCCCGGGCAGAAGCATCCTGGCAGCTCAGCACAGATGAAGAAACCATCACGACGAAAGTCACATCCTCTCTGTGAATCTGAGATCTGAAATTTGCTTTTATCTTTACCTCTGCGAAACGCTTTACCTCTCATTGTACCCATTTCCCAATGGCTTTTGGGAAAATACCTTAACTCCTTGGCACTTCTGCTGAACTCTTCGGTCTTCTTGTGGAACTGTGGCCAAGGTGCTTTCAGCCTCTGCATGCTTCTTGCGTGCGTGTGGCTGTTAAACCTGTGAAAAGGACGCTGGAGAAGACTGAAGGACAGACAGACTGTTGGCTCAGAGAAGGCTCTGAGGACAGGTCGTACTCAAAGGTCATGGATCCTTTTCCTGATTTAAGAGTGAAATACATCTGGATCGGTTGTTATCTCAATAGCAGAGGGAAATTTGGGCACACTGGTGTGGCAATAGGACTCCCTCAGCAACATTCCTTTAGGCTTTATCACTTCTGTTTCATGCAACTATTGTCCACTAAAGCAAGTGCTCATCTCTGTGGTTGGCTGCGATAACTCTATATCCTAATAAAATGCCATACTATGTGGCAATTTTGCTTACTTCCACAAAGTATTATAACATGCTAAAATTCTTGCTGCTGTCACAAATGAAGCAGTGTAATTACCTGCTTAGAATCTCTGAGAAGGAAAAATATAAATTTGTAAATCGTTATGTAATTATAATTTTCCATCTCTTGCAAACAACGGTACCTTCACAGACTACAATGCTGGTTTAGCAGCAAGTTCTTATTAAAGGTATTTGTGATGTTGGGTGGAAGAGTCTGGTAATTATCTTCCAAAAGTAGGACTTCAGGTTTCAAAGCACTTCTAGGAAAGAAGCTGGCCAGCATATAGAAGGGCCGAGAACCGAGATGTAAATTTGCCCGTGGATGCAGGAGGAGAGAAGGGTCCATCAGATCAAATACAGACAAAATGTTCCGAACTGGCCAGGAAGATTCCCCTGGAGCAGAACAGAAAGGACGGAGAGAAACTTTTCAGGAGACCAAAAAAATAAGCTAGAAGAGCAGAACGTGAACAAACGAGTCCTGAGCTAACGACCACGTGCGAAGAACAAGGCAAACGCATGTGCACGTCTGCAGGCACACGTGGGCAGACATTCCACCTCCTGTGCAACCAACATCGACTTGGGGGAACAGTAAGCCTTTGCACTGACGAAAACATGCATCTTCCTCCCTTTTGGCCTCTATCATTTACTCAGTTTTCTGGCTAGAAATAAATGGTTTGGCCCCAATAAACTGTCAAGAGAAGTAACATCTGTTATGGAAGGCAAATTGGCAAGGACTACATTAAAGTGGGATTTGAATAATGGTTGTTTTCCTCAAAATTTAGACTACTTCCAATTTTTTTATAACACAGATATAATTAATGAATTCATATAAAATCAGGCCACACACTGTTTTTATTCCTGGGCTTGGACTTCAGCTATAAACAGTTATATCTGAACATCCATTCTGATGAGAATTAGCCCTAAACTACAGTCTGCAAAATTCTCCCCCAAACTGGGGAGCACTCGGAGTTAGGGCTTTATTTGCCTCAATTTTATATTTGTTTTTCACTTTAATGAACTCTGTGGCGTTGTTTCAGCTTTATCCTTATGAAGAAAAGCCTTGTACAAAGTCTGGTCCCAGATAGCAGCTTGCTATCTTGTTCTAAATTTACTTGTCACACTGACCTAGTATTCATAGTCCTATTTCTATTCCTAATTTTCACCAGAAGTATATCAGCCACCAATGTGATAAATACACATGCATATGCTGTATTTCTATTTATTGTACCATGGAAAAGTACTTTATGCTGTAATAAAAACGTGCCAATATATAATAGGAAGCATTAAAATGTAGGATCAGTCACTATATTTTGAAGAAACACTTCCTCTTTCAGCCTGTGCGGGCCTATACCTGTTCTAATAACCACCACGTCGGGAAAGTGATTCCAGTTATTCCTGACATAAGCATCTTTACTGGAACACTGCAGTGCAAACAACACAGGCAGCAACGTAAATTCTCTTTTTTTATGCATTCTATTAATATACGGAAATGTTAAGTTTGCGCTTAATCCAGACTCCTTTAAAAGAGCTGAGAGGACACAAGGAGGAACACGTGCTCATTCCTGCCCAGGTTTCGAGTTCTGTTCGGGATCCTGGGGAGAGCAGCAACCCTGGCAGTGATGCTCGTGACTTTGGTTTATGTTACCAACGCTCGAAGACGAAATTACAGCCACAGCGTACGTGGATACTGGGGGAAATAATTTATGGGTATGTACTACAAAAGCTGCCCTCGTCCGTCCCCTGGTTGCCTCTTGGCATCCTCTTCTCCCCGTTTTACAAACTCCAAACAACGAACTGTCACAACGAATCTATCTTTTTTGCTAAACTACAACGGTTTTGAATTGAGCTCCTTGTCTGGTTGCCCAGGGGCGCTGCCACCGTCCCGCCCCTTTACCGTCCTCAGGTGAGACTCTCGCCCAAGGGAGCCCCACCACTTGCTAAAGCGTAACTCAGGCTTTTTGTCGTAAGTGAGTTGGTGCTGCCTCTAGTAAGCCAGGGCACAGCAACGTCAGTTCACTCCGCAGCTTCGCAAGAGGTTTTCCCACCACAGCTTCTTCATAAATTAGTAGGAAGCACACAAAAAGGTACCAACCAACACGTTTTGGCAACCAAAGAAACGCCAGGTTTCCCGGGCCGTATGGACTCTTCCCCGTGGGAAGCTCAGATCTGGGTAGGGCACGGTGGGCAGTGGGCTCACGACTGAGGGCAGAACCCTTTAAACCTGTCCCTGCAGCGCCGTCTGCGAGAGGCCTTGGAGCTGGGCACGCTGGAGCTGCTGGCTCCATTTCGGGGGCACTCAGGGATTCTTCCTTTGGAAAATACTGCATTGTCAATATATTTTTTCTCTGCAGGAATAACTCAATTTTGTTTAAAGGTCTTTTTCTCCCAGTCAGGACAACTGAAGAACAATTGCATCAAAGTAACATTTCAGAATAAATCTTATTTTAAATAAAAATTTGAAACAATGATTTTTATTTTTGCTTGCTGATTCTAAATGGGAAATTTGGGTTTTACATGTGAAATTGCTTCTGACTGATGGAGTTGTCAGCGCCTCCTGCTTTGGTATTTCTGATCTGAAACTTTTTGTGAGTTTTTTCTCCTGCGGAACCGTTGAAAATATCAACCTTCGTTCTAATTTGAACTTGAGGTAGTACCAAATTGTAACTATTCTCCCATAACAGGACAATTTGGTTTCAGACACGGGGTTGGAGCAGGGAGGGAACGGTAAATTGCTGCCATGACTGAGCACAGGGACCGCTCCAGCTTGTCTGATTTTTTGCGTTTTACTGCCATATATGCTCACCTGCGTGCTTTACCTGAGCAGACTGTCTTTTTTAATGAGAATTTTGTACACGGTTTACTCCAGTTCCAGACTGATGCAGGTCTTATGTGCAGCATTTAAAGGCACAGGCTTCTATTTTGCATCTAATTAGTCCAGGGAAATAAAGCAGAAGAGTCAGCAATGCCTACAACTGTGAGAAGGCGCTTGCCCAGCCTGGCTACGCACCCCGTCACGTTCAGGGCACATCTGACAGAGAGGTATGGCAAGCGCTGCCAGCAGCACAAGGGCTGGCAAACCACCCTGGAAGCTCGCTGCAGTTCACTGATTCACAAGGCAGAGGGGAGACCACGTAAACAGCTCCTGAAAACTGTGCCCAAGCCACCAGGAAAGGCTTCCTTCCAGGAACAGGATCTGCCATAGCATTGCTGTCTCATCCGGCGCAGCCGGAGCCCCGGGGAGGAGGGGGTGGGCAGCTGGCACCCCGCATCACGCCGACCTTCGTCTCGCCGAGCTCCGGAGACACGCAGGGAGGGAGAAGGCGGCACCGGTCAATGGGGGCCCTCCAAGGGCTGATTCGTGGGTACATGGCCTGCCCGGAGAGCAGCGCAGCGTTTGTAAGAGCAGAACTGCCCAGGGTGCAAGCGATGCGGAGGAGCATCGTGGGNGGCCCCCAGCGCCTGCCCGCTCCCGGCACGGACCGTGGCCGGCGCGTCGATGGCGGTGGCACCGCGAGTAGGAGCCATGGCAAGATGTCTCAGCTCCGGCAGGGACGCTCCTGCTGTCCTCCCCCAGTAAAAGGCTCTGTGAGAGGAAGAGTCGGAGATCCAATACAATCCTTCGGGAGCAATCCCAGTGCCTTGCGGGGAGGGGGCAGCCCAGCTTCGGGGAGACGCGTCAAGCCGGGTCCCAGCGACAGTGATTGCCAAAGAGCCCGCCGCGCTTCCTGCGAGTGTGGGGGTGTTAAGCATAACAGTATCTGGGAGAAATTTCAATTTGGATAAACTAAATTATTGCTGGATTTACAGCCAGATGCAGAATTATTTTTTCTTTCTGTGCCAAATTGCTCTGGGGTATTTCTCGGCTACCGTGGCCCAGACCAGAAGCAGGTGAAATGATTCCTGCCTTGGAACGAAAAGCGTCTTTTCAGTCTTTTTTTTCTTTTTTTTAACTCACAGAGCAGCTAAAATTGAAATCTAGAAGTAGTGATACAATATCTATTCCCTCTATTCTGTATACAATTAAAGCAATAACGTGTAAGGCTGAAGTGCTGCCATGGTGTACCTGATTATTTCTAGCAGTACTTGTGTGGGGCTGACCGTCAGCTCAGCTCTGGGATGAGTAAATCCATTATATTCTAAAAGGAGCCACAGAGAGGTTATTCTCCAGCTGGAAACTTGTACCTCTCTTGTTCAAGAATTTTTGTCTTTGTTATTGTTTCTTTTCTTGTAGATTTGCCATTGTAACCCTTGACATTCAATGGATCACATTGAGCAGGTAACATAAAGGGTATGTTTCTATTTATTTTAAAAGATGGTAAACTACTTCCTTACTGTCCACATGAAATCACCAGATATTATGTTATTAAGCACACTTATAACGCCTGTGCTTAACCTCTCTATGCAAAACTGAGCAGGTAAAATCACTAGAATTGGAAAATGCTGTTCACCAAGCTTCTGCCTGTGACCTGCAAAATACAGTTAGTTTGTTTCACTTGTGATTTTCTTTTGGGGTATATGGGCAGCTATTAAACTGAATGAGGCATTTCGGGTGTATTTTACGGATTGGACCAAAGCCTGATCATCAAAAAAAAAAAAAAAAGTTGCTTCACTTGGTTACCCACACAAACAGAATAATAATAAAGGGAGCCTGAAACTTGATTTGAATATTTGTAAAGGTTTTTGAATTTCTCCTATGAACACCTCTATGGAAGAAAACCAAAAAATATTTGATGCAGGAATACTAAACTGCAAACCGCCCTGTTCTCTGTTGGAAAGCGAGAGAGAGCGTGACTGCCCGAGTTGTGCTGCTTATTGGCTCCCGTACCATTGATTCCTTTTGGCACTTTCTATCTGGAACACAATTAAGTTGTTCAATCTTCATCACCATGCTACCTGCCAAGCCTTGCACCGCCTGAATTGCGCTGCTTTGTTTGGAAAGAATTAAAAATTATGTACTAGAAAGGGTGAAAGTGTTTGACGCTCAGGTTTCAGACTGAGCAGCTGTTGTCATGGTCATCTATCAAGAACAAGAATCAAGAACGCATTGTTGTTGCGTATACTGCACATAAGAATTCGTTAAAACCACGTGAGAGCCAAAACAACAAGTGTAGATCATGATTTTTTTGCTTTTAAAGTCTGCGCTCATGTTTAGATAAACTTTTCATTATGGTGGCATCACCCATCTGATTATTCTCATAATCCTCACATTGTTATCAAGACAGAAGTTAACATATGGGAGGTGGGGCAGTCCTGGCTCCTTTACTTCATAAAATCTTGCAGATATCAAAGCCTGCAGGAGATTGTAGCCATGACTCTTCTAAAAATTACTCAAAATTAGGTTACTTGCATTCCCAGCAGATGAAGTCGTTGCTCACCAAGTGGATGTACATGGACAGTAACAAACAGACTCCTCTAACAAAGAGCAGATCAGCTGTTGATATAAAACACTGGCTTGGAGTTACAGCATTTGCTGCTGTCTTGATCCTATTGCGTGAGCTGTGAGATGAGGACTGCTCTGCAATCCAATCTTGAGAAAAGAGCAGTATGCCTGAAAAATAACCGAGGAGAATTGCGGGCAGCCGTAAACAGGCAATCTCTAAGCAACATATACTGTGAGCATGCCTCTGGCTAGAGGGGCCACTGTCAGGACTTTACTCCCACAGATAATTACACAGAGGTGCAATGTGAAGCAACAAAAATGAGCTTTTAATTGTTCATGATTAGAGGGGGAGCCCAAGCAGCAGAGTAAATAACAACGGGCGGAGAGAGCGCGAGCCTTCCATGGAAGAGGCAGCGTTGTTCAAAGGCTGATAGAGAACCGACACCAAAATTTGCCACTGTTTTCCAGCTAAAACTGCTGATCTAATAAAAGACATTATCCTTCTAAAATCCTTGCCCATTTAAATTCTTAGAACATCAGCACGACAATAAAAATACTATTAGGCTCTTGCATATACCTATACACATACACACATATCTCCATTACAAAGGCTTGTATTGATAAGCAGATTGTTTAGGATGTTTCTTAGGGTTTTTAGCGTAGTAATGATCATCATGTTATCAAGGAGGGGGCATGACAGAGAGGAGAATTCCTCTAGCTCATTTACCGTGAATAATGATCTACCCTTACAAATTACGCTCTATGACCAGCTGGGAAAGACGTTTAAGTTAGAGCTACAGCAGCTACCTCTCATCCAGGATGGATACAACTATCAAATTCTTTCACTTATTTGCAGTTAAAACTACAGAAGGAGCAGCTAAAATGCAGGTACTTGCTGTCCAAAAGCAGCCCAAGGAATGAAGGCAGCCTAAGGAGTCCTCCGCAGGCTGCACTCAGGTCCCACTTCTCAATTTCTGAACACCTCCATAACCCCAAAACGCCACAGCCAAAAGCCGGAACGCCCCATTTGGAAGATCACCTTCTATGTTCCCCAAAACAGAGATGGTACAATTTAACGTGAGGACTGAGGTGGGCTCGTACGGCATTGAGGAAAAAGCATAGCTGCTCACGGGGAACTAGCTTTCACAAGGCAAAGTCATCTTTGTCTCTCCCTTTCCCTCTCCCCCACCGTCTTTTATAGTGAGAGGATAACTGAAACTGCCTGCACTCACTTTGCACAAGTTCAGCCTGCATTAAACTAGCAAAGAGTAAAAGCACTAAATCCCAACGCTGGTGTTTGGCAGGAACTGCGCCGGGAACAGGGACCGACAGGGCAGCAAAGGCTTCCCAAGCGCTTCCCAGCCTCCGGCCCGGTGCCGGATCCGCCTTGCCTTCCCCACCTGGCAGGGCCCAGGACTTCTGGAAGGACAAAGAACATGCTCAGCCCTGCGGCAGGCAGTCGGGTGCTTCTGCCAGCCAGGATTTGGGAACAGGGCTGGGCCGACGCTGACTCAGCGTCACTCCGGCGGAGAAGCCAGCTCTGACCATGGGCTGCAGAATGAGGATCAGGCAGAGGAAGAACGAGGGTCATTACAACACTTGCAGCTAAAAAAAATTAAAAAAATGCAGCCTGGCAAGCTTGGAAACCGCTGCAGTCAGTAGAAATTCGTAAAATAAATCTTATTGTAAAATATATCTTTCTGGGGTGTTCTTTTTATAGCAAGCTTTATTTTTTGAAAATTGATATTCAGTCTTATGAGATATTTACAGCTCTTACGAGCACAGAGATTCCTGCTTTCCTTACTGTTTTGTTGTTAGAACTTGATGAACACCTTCAGATGCGTCGATCTTTATTACCAACCGTGGCTACATTAAGAGCTCAAAGGAAAAAGGTGTTGGCTCACTCGTTCGTAAGAGCCATTCCATACAATATGCAGAGAAGGGCTGCACACAAACTCTAATCACAATAAGTAGGAGGCTGGAAATATTTGCCATTGCCAAAACCCAAAAAAAAAAATTAAAAAAAAATTCCCCGAATCAGGGACCCTCATTTTTATTATTTATTTATTGTAAAACAGCTGAGGTGGTTCTGCTCTGCAGACAGTGAACCCCATGCCCATGGAGCCAATTAGCATAGTCACTGTTTGTTCATCACTCAAACCTATGTCCTCCAATTCACACTCCCCATATGCTGGGCTAATTTTGTATGGCATACGATGCCAGAGAAAGGTGCCAGATCACTAATACATAAAAATTTCAAATACTGCAGTATCTCAGCTGACAGGCAGGATTGCTTCCAGGACGGAGCTCTGGACAGTCTGTCACAAAATTTGCCCTGCCCATATGAATCCTTTAAATCATTTTTTCCCAGGCTAAAATTGGATTTTAACAATGCGAGGGGGCAGAAGGGGAAGGATTTTCCACGATAACTGATTTTGACGGTGACTGTGCAGAATTGTATGGGAGGTACTGAAGAGATTAAGAGAGATCGCTCTCTAACAGTCTGAAGGGGTGTGCATGCGTAAACATGCATTTATAACACAAACAACTCTTATAAGGCAGAAAATAGTTTTGCACACCAGTCCAATCCTCTACTCCGTGCCACGAACCCGGGGTACATAACGTGAGAGCCGTATGATAAAGCCCACACAAGAAGGCGCTGCTGGCGTGAGGTCTGGCCAGGGAGGTCCAGGTGTCCCCCGGAGCTGAGCGGGGAAGGCATCCCCCTGTTTGAAGACCCTTAGACACTGTTTGGGATGCACGGGGGAACCTCACCACCATCAGTAAGGACACAGAGATTTTTGTGGCTGGCAGGAAGGCAGCAGCGAGACTTTTTAGCTATGGAGGAAGGGATGTGTCTCCGCTGCTTAACCCCTCGGTGGCCTGCAGCAGCTCTCACCAAGGGACGGGGATGCGGCCAGCGCCGGCCGGGCGCCCGTAGAGCGGCCCAGTCCGGCCGAATGCCCAGCCTCAACCCGCCAGCACACAGCCTGCGCCAGGCAAAACAGGGCTTTAGGAGCCTCCTCTCTCCCCGATCCCCGGCGGATCCGAGGCTGTGGCTGCTCTCAGCCCCCCTGCCTTTCCAGCTGAGCTGCCCTCCCCTCTCCTCCCACCCCACCGGGCGCTTTCTGCACACCCTTGCGTACAGACGAGCCAGCACCGTCTAAGGAAAAGCTCGCTTCTGCCTACTGCAGCAGAGAAATTCAGCAAAACTTTAAACTTCCAAGCTAAGTAGTATAGAGAGAGAAATTCCTGAAAATAAAAGCCAAGTGGTTGTGGGGTTTTTTTCCCCCTATTCCTACTAAGGAAGACAAAGTAGTGGTGCAGGGGCTACGCGAACTTCTCGCCATGCGTTACTGTTCATTACAGAGCCCCTTCCAGCTGGGAACACCAATCAAACAGGCCCTGTGAAAGGCAGAAGCACCATTAGCACCTGAACAACAACTAACGAGGGTGAAGCACAGTCCTCTGCGAGGGCAGGAATTCAGGTGCGCAGCCTCCTTCATCTTCATTATCCCACAACATGACCGCATAGAGCTGTAAAAGGAAGATCCTCCTGCCGAGACCGACCGCAGATGCAAACATAACTGTCTACAGAAATTAGCAAGGCAAATAGATCAGCAGAGTCTTATCGAGGCTTGTGACCGCTATTATATTTGGCTGCCGCAGCTTTCCTGGTGGATACCAAACACTAAGTGAAGGGAAGAAAAAAAAAATCTATTGCACCTTCCCCGCCAGCGAGCCATGTGCAGTCCAGCCTGTAAATAGCTAATTCGCAGCTGTCACATTTATAAATGCCACTGAAGTGCTGAAAAGAATGCAGAAAAGCGGCGCTGTGCATTGTCCCCGACGGGCCAGAACAACACTACCAACCCCTGCTCCTCTTCTGCCAAAGGCCGCCGGGCTAATACGGCTGATCGGCGGAATTCAGAAGGCCAGCTGTCAAAGCAGGTGACATGTGTGTTTTCCTCCCGGCCTTGTAATGCAAATCAGTACGTCCTGTCAAAAAATGACAATTTCAGGTTTCCTTCGTGTACCCGAATGAAAAAGGTGCTGGTTCTCAAGACTTGCAGAGTCATATTTTCTTTACGCACGGGCCAGTGAGGGCAGCTAGCTACACCGGGAGCCTCGCCAACGCCCCTGCGACCGAGCTTCATGCCGGGCCTCGCGCGCGTGGCCAGAGGTTGCACCAGGCACGGCCTCGACGCACAGTCGTGTCCACTAGGAACTGAACCAAAAGCCCAAGTTCCCGACACGCACGTTGCTGAATTCCAATGTAAAACACCTGCTTGTTGCTAATAGGGAAAGTAACGGGTCTGTCTCCGAAGGAAAAATAAAAGTTATTTTTGCATCTTGTCAAAAAGCCAACGTCATCTGCTTTAGTGTACACACAAAAACGCTGCCCATGCCTTGCCCCGGGTATGAGAACCTCATTGCTTCAGAAAACATAGTTAACGTTGTAGGAGTTTAAGCCCCTGCTGAAACCTTTTAAAAACGTCACATATAGCTCCTCAAAGCTCCAATCCCAGAGCCTTCCTGAGGATAATGGAGAAGTTAAATCAACTTTACTCTGGGATTACTTTGCCCCTCCAAGTCTCCCCTTGGTCAGAAGTAATTTATTAGAAGATTACCTCCATTAAAAACAATTCTCTATCCTCCTTGGAAGCATTTCCTTCCAAAGAGTAAAGAGCTTACGCTAGACTTTGAAAAGCTGGTTAATCAGAAGGATATCTGAGTTAATTTCTCTAATGTTCTTTGCAAAGTGCTGGCATTGCAGACGACCTGCTCAGGTGTGTGGCCAACCATCCTGCCCATTTTTCCTCCATTTATTACGGACACAAATCCAGCCTCCACCGAAGTCGTGCACATCATGCTGCTTTTAATAGCGTCTCTGACGCGCGAGGGGTAGGTCAGCGGTATCGTTAGAGCAACTGCTTTCAGTCTGCGTATCAGTGACTTACAGTACGATGGCTGGAGATCTCCGCGTAGCTGTATGGGAATAATACAACATAGGAAAGTGTTAATGAATTCGTAAAGTACGCTAGCAGACAGGGTCAATGACGTATTTATTATCTTAAAAAATAGATCAGTCTGGCCTTGCTAGAACAGGATAAAAGGCGGTTCTGCCAGTAGAGACATGTGAAATCCCTATCTGTTAGCCTATGACACAGAGTAAGCAAAAAGAGCTTAAATACCAAGTTTTCTGTGCCAAGAAAACTCTTTCAGAGAATGCATAATTCGGTCCTTTAAAAGGGTGGAGATAGCTTTTTTTATCTGGTTAAATTATATCTGCCTCTTGCTCGAGAGCAATAAAAAGTGAAAACAGCAGAGGCCTTCGCTCGAGGGGAAGCAAGCCAAGGAGAGGTCTGCAGCCTTCCCTTGCACGCGGTTAAGCGCCCACGTAGGGTTCTCTGCTCCCAGGTACCCCGTGCACTCCGCCGCTGTTCGGCCCAGCCTGCTCTCCGCAGGGGCAGAAAGCCCCCGGCCCTGGCAGGAGCAGGATCCAGGCTCCCTGCCCGGTCTCCACGGCTCCCTGGCAAACCCTGGCTCCGGCAAGAACCCTGAGACCATGAGAAAACTGCGTCAGCCAAGAACGTAGCACGTTAATTCAAATACTTCGATGGGGAGCAGACTGGATTTTAGCTGCGCTGCTTTAAAAAAATTAACAGATATAAAAGGATCGTTAAAAGTGTGACTTCAAATTTCACACGCAGAAGTAGAGCTGGGTTTCGTCGATGCTGCACTGACGTAAGGAGCACTAGAATAGAGGCTCTCCTCTTTTCTGACGTCCCTTTTACTGTTTGGTGGTACGAGCTGCACCAGGGCAGCATCTCTCTGGCATTTCAGACGCATGTTCCACCTGCCCTCCTCTCTCCCCTCCCTCCCAATACCCTGTCATTTCCAAAAGGAAGGATTTTGATTAATGATTCCTTCCTGCCAAAAAGATAGCCTCGCAAGCGGCAGCATGAAAATAAGTTAGATTGCATGGAGCCCATAAATACAATCCTTCTGCACAAAAATCCCCAATTAGTAGCCAGGCGTCCTTGCTTATGAGTCACTAATGAATACTTCTACATGCTGAACATTCATATCTTTCTGTTTGTGACACCGCCTCCGAGCTTGACCCCCTGTCATCACATCAAAAGGATCAAGGTTTTAAATGAGGTATTAGCAATCTCTTAAACAGCTTTTTTTAAACAGTATGGAAAAACTACTGAACCATGACTGCTCGGTCATAGACGACTATTGAAATTCCAACACATCGTCTCCTCGGTCCTTCGGCGGCCGAAGGCATGAATGCCACGTGTTTCACCATGTATAGCGCTCCTGTACAAAAGTGCAGGAACCCTTCGTTATTTAGGTCCTGGCTACGCAGTGAAGTCCGTGGGGGCAGCTTCCCTGCACTCGTGGAGATTTGCAGGTACGGACAGCAGAAAAGCCAGGTTCTGTAGGACAGCATCTCACCTGGAATTCTCTTTGACTTCTAAAAGGCAGTTTGATTCCATCAGGTATATAGAGAGAAACTCAATTAGTATGTCTGTTATTCTTCTACTCTTAAAACCGCCTTTTTAATGATGTACAACTTACTCTGTATTTTAAAGTGAGGTAATTACCAAATTTTGGCAAATCACCATTCTTTTAAACTTACGACGGCCAATACCATTTGCTTCTTGGACCACATCGCTACCAACACCACCAGTGAGTATCACAAGGGTAGTAAACAAGGGGTCTGGGCGACGTCTGCAAGCGGGGCAGCAGGTTCTTTGTGCTCCCCGCCCTGCCCCGCACAGCCGGGATAACCCCGAGGGCTGCAGTTCCAGCGGTACTCATCGACGTGCCTTTCTCCCGGGGTGCTCCGCACCCACGCTGTGTTTGCTCCTCCCTGATACTGCATACGTGTAAAATCACCAGACGACGACGGTATGAGCACGCTCCCAGGTTTGGCACAGCTAGGGCTGCCCAGGGCGTGATCCCTGGCTTTGTCCCGGTGCTGGGCACAAATCCCATCCCCGCCACAAAGCTTCCCGGTTTAAGGCCGACACGTCAGCAGCTGTGCCGCGGGCAGGTGGCCCCTCCTGGGGACAGGCGCCACTGCTTGCCTTCCCTCCGATGAATCAGAGGATTTTACCGCAATCTGGTTCACGCAAAAGCGAAGCAGTAAGATTCAGACACGTTCAGCTGGCCTTGCTGCCTAATAAATGAAAGCTGCCAGAAGAAATCCAGTTCTTGTTATTTTGAGGCTTGCATAGGGTCATTGTATGATGATTGTTCCTTAAGGAANAAAAAAAAAAAAAAAAAAAAAAAAAAAAAGCAATTTTTGTGGTAGATTGCTCCTTTTAGATATGAGAAGCCGTGTAAGGCGGAGGATGTTAAAAAAAAAATTGAAGACTGTGCAGAAGAGGCTCACGTACATTATTTTAGGCTGGAGGAAATACCTTACAGTGAGAGACCCGAACAGCTCAATCTATTTATCTTATCAAGAAGAAGATTGAGTGGTGAGTTGATTACAACAGATAAGCACCTTGTGGGGAGAAAATACAGGCACTTTAAAGGGATCTTTAATCTAGCAGGAAAAAGCGTAACAAGAAGCAAGGGCTGAAAGCTAAAGGCAGATTAATTCAAACTAAAAATTAAGAACGTATTTTTAATTATGAATTCAGTGAGTTATTGAGCCTGATAGCAAACAGGGAGAAACCGAACGGTCTAACAGAAAGAGAAGGTTTGACTGGCCGACCTCGGGCTCCTCCTGGCCCTGCACCCCAGACTTCAGGGTGGGGTGGGGAACTGGGAAGCGTTCTGGTTTAAGAAAGTGCAATTCATACTTCTCATCAAAATAAAACAACTTCCCTCGCCCATGCTCGATTCCTTTCTCCCACTGGTTGGTGAAAGGGATGTTGTTAATTTCATTATTTAAGAATATTTCAACAGCTAAATTATTCATGTATGTTAATGCACATTTGTGCTAGAGCTCCTAATGAAGTCACATCCAGATAATATGTTAATAAGTACTGGGAAGTACAATTCTCTTCATATACTTTGTTGGGGAATATTCTCTATCTATATGCACGTTTCATAGTAACAGAAGAATAAAGCTGGAGAGCTGGAACTGGAACCAGACGAAGGAAGGTTTTAAAGATTCATGAGATGGGACAACTCAAAGGGGCAAGAAGAAGGGCACTGGAAGAGGCTGAGACGCTCCCCTCCGCATCCGACGGGATCCAGCCCACCCCGTGCTGAGGACACACCACCTTGGCTGGGACGGGCAGGGGGTCTCGCACCGCAGAGCGTCACACAAACGTGCCGAGGGGTCCTCATCTCAGCCGGGGTGAGAGAGCCATAGCTTGGGATTTCTTACATGGCTCGCTGGTCACTTCTTGATCAGGTGCTTGGACGAGAGTGCTGGAGAAAGCATTTTGCTTATGTGAAAGCAACAATTTTTCTGCATTTTCAGTTCCAGATTGCTGTATCTGCTGGAAAACCAGTGCTGAAAAATAAAGCCTTTACAGCAATTGACTGCTTTCCTGTAGCACTCCCTGTTGTGCTATGGGGAGCTATAAAGCTACCAGTTTTTTACCTTGGGTTTTATTCTTCTATTTACTGTAGATTTCAGTTAAGGCAATTGCTCTGGAAACCCTCATGCCAGTTAGTATGATCTCAATATATACTGTACAGTTTTTTTAAAATGCACACGTGCTACAAAGAATGCAGAGCATCAAAGGAACTACAACTTTTTAATAAGAAATTGCATTTAACTAATCAAAATGTAATAAATTCAATTCTGCTCAGTTTAATAATCCAATGGACATTAGTACTATTACATTTGTGTAAATGAGTATAGGATTTCACCCAGCAAAGCATGAAAAAGAAAAGAAACACGGAAAGGAGCCACACCGTGATCACCCATCACTTCCCCACCAAACAAAACAGATACTTGAGATACTAGCTGCAGCTTTGCCCAGTTGGACGACCCGGCGGGTGAGGAAGCTCGGTGCTTGGCAGCAAACCACAGCAATCTCCCAATTCTGTATTAGGATGCCTGAGCATTCTCAAGAAGGAGGTTGCATACACCAAAAATACCGTTTGCGTCGCTACCCCGGGTGGCAGCCAGGAAGCCTCAGGAGTCACCAGAAAACATTTGACCGACGTTGGAGATTGCTCACGGTGAGAACTGAAATTATAAGACTTGTAGGACTATCTCAGAAAAAAAGACAAACAGTGTAGATGCTGCATAATAGCTTATGCAGTGTGAAGATCTCTTAAGTGTTCAGGATTTTAATATCTATAGTAAATGCTCTTAACTAATCAGCTTAAATAGTGATTTGAAGTTCCTCTGGACAAGAAGTCCTTCGAGGTCATGCAGGACCAGGGAGCCCGCACTGATGGGCTACCTCACCTGAAAGACACCCGCAGGAAAAGAAGAGAAGCTTCTACACCCAAACGACACATCAGAAAATTAATCTGCAAAGCAAGATTTAAAGTAAAGAGAATATCAGACACTTAGGCAATCGAGCAGGTATGGGATGAACACGTGTTTGGCTAAACAGAAGCCCTGCGCGTGGCTGAGGCTGCGGCAGAGTCCTGGGTGTCCAGGTTAGCAGGGGCAGGCTAAAGCAGAGCAGCTCATCCCATGGCTGCTGGGTTATGGGAGCAAAAAGCATACCCCGAAGACAGCTCAACTTGTCTGCAGTATCATCTCGCGCATTCAATACAAAACCCATGAGATCATTAAGGAAAGTCCAGTGATGCAGGGCGGTGCTGTGGGTGTGGGACCACAGGCAGAGAAACGAGCAGGTCTTAGTGCAGCATCAGGCAGAGCAGTGGAGGATGTTTCTATTCTACAGGCTTTGTCTCGATTGATAAGATAGGGGAAAAGGTGAGACAAGAAAAGGTTGCACCAATGATAAATTATCCACAGAAAAATCATTACCAGCTTTCAGATATGCAAAACATAGGTAGAAGTCTGGAATAATGAATTTGAGGATTACTCAGTTTAATTCCATCTGTAGTTCTGCCGTCATCTGATTTCCATAGGATAGAAAATACCAGAGAAAATAGAGCTAAAAGTAAGAACAGCAGAAAAAACCTGCCTTTGGCGTACAAAGAGCAACTGCTGGAAGCGAACGGCCACAGCCTGGAAGGGGGAAGCTCCCAGGGACCCGAGCACCACTCAGGAATGCTTGTCGGGGTAACAGCTGACATAAAGACGGGGATTAATCACGGTCTCAGGAAGTACCGTGACACGAGATCACGGAGCTGCAAGAGGAGAGTTTTAGGCGGGCTGGTTTTGGCCAGTGAAAGCAGCTGTGCTGCACGGGTGCCGCCGCAGCCGGGCGGCCGGGGCGGCGTGATGGAGCGGGCGCCCAGGGCGCCCGCGGGAGGGAGGGTGCACGCCGGGGGCCCGGGCAGCCTTCGCAGCCCTTCCCGCTGTGATTTATCACTTCTGCTCGAGCACAGTGGCTCCCGGGGAGCGGAGGGACAGCAACACATAAGCAGGCTAGTGCTCAAGTTCGTGGAATTCTCCTCCTAACCGTCACTTAGGTGACTTCCCAATCACCACATAAGCAGCTATTTCTTATCAGACCACTATCCTGAACGGGGGGTTCTCCATCTCCTCACAACCTTAATTTCATCTGGCAAAAAACCCCTGATGCTGGAGGCTTGATAGTCGTCGCAAGAACAGTTGCTCTTTGCCCATCTATACTTTTAATACGTTACTGATGAGTAAGGCTGAGCCAGATTTACAATTAAGATATTTGGTCATGCAATTAATGATGAAATTATCTGACGCAAGTGTCAGCAGCGCAGCGTGGCTCCTACGGAGGCTGACAGGAGTTCTGCTTTCGACTTCAGCGGCAGCAGAGCCAGCCTAATGGAGAGCAACTGAGAGCTTTCTACCTTAAAGCTTTTTTAACGCCATGAACAGCATGCTGTATCCTTGGTAGCGTGTCATTGAGGCTATCTGTTGGCACGGCTTAATTATCCAGTATCAGTTCTCAGTTACAGGCGTACGAATTCTGACATGGCTGTTAGAAGTCTAACAGCTCTTTACCTAAAATGTACGTGCATTCTCTGGTGTCCTTAGGCACAATTTTTCTTCTCCATCGCAGCAAAATGTGACCTCTTCGCTGGCATTAGCAGTGACATCGTAGTTCATAAACTATCCTTAGCTGGAGTTGAAAAGCGCTGTAATGATGTGAAATATTTCCCTGGAAAAAATAGATTCTGCTTGTTGAGGCACCACCTGACAGCTTCAACACTTGAGAATCGGAATGCTAAAGATACCGTAAGTCAAAGAAAGCTCATAGTAATAAAGTACAGCCTGCTATACACCGGGAGAAGTCATGGCCTCAAGTGTGGAAAATAGAAGAGGACTCTGATTTAGACTAAATTTTTCTCTTAGTCTTATCACGCATCTTATTACATCTCCCCTGCAACTACCATGATGGCAAGACCGCTTTAGAGCAAGCCCTGTTCGCAGTCCTGCAGTTCACAGCAAGTCCTGGTGTTCCCAAAGCCAGCACTCTCCTCTGCTTAACTACAGCGAGAAAAATGGTATTGGTAGGAGCAGGCTATGGAGAAAATTGTTCTTCTAGAGAAAAGCTTCCTAAATCTATTATGATTTTCATGACGTTCCCATTTTAAAATGTCCAAATGATAAACTCATAAAAATCCATACTGAAAACAGTCAGAGCACTAACGACAGTCAAACGCAATACCACTGCAATAAAACTTGCCGGTGCTCCTCTGCTCAGCAAAGCACCACGACTCAGACTGAACAAGGAAGAGGGGGTTCTCTGAAGTCTTTTACTCCTGCTTCCAAATGTTTAGAAAATGCAGTTTTAATGCTGCTAATTATGTTTCCTTGGGTTGTTATTTTCCTGAGCTGGATGCTGTGACAGCAGTCTGCATTTCGTAAGGCAGGGTTTTCAACCAGCAAAATCTATTCTCAACAGGAAATATGCTCCACTTCGTCCAAACGTTCTGCGGACATGGAACGTTTTTGTAAAAACTTGCTGTATCATAAATGAAAGACTTGCTAGAACTCGGGATTTAGACAGCGCTTCACAGCTTCAAGGTGCTGTACAAACATTTAACTTATTTATTAATTAAATTTTCTAGCTAGGGACGTAACCTAGATTTAGTTAGAAGGCGGCTGTGGATGAGAGGAGGTTGGGTAAACAGGTTTATCGTGTTTATGTAAAAGACCGCACCGAGTCCTCTTAGAGGAGCTTCCTTACCGAAATAAAAAGGTAAAACTTCTCCGAAGCTCCTAACCCCGGGTGGGCAAGCCAACGGGCAGCTGCATGGCAGGCCAGCTTGGACCACCGGGCTGAGGGTGTCAGAGGTATTTGTCACTGCTCTCCCCAGGTTCTCCCAGAGAAGCAAAGATGGTTTCCGTTTGTTTCAGCGGAACCTGGACAAACACTTCTCAAAATTTCTAGCTGTCATTCAGCCACGTCCTTCCCTACTCTACAAACTAGAGCACTGCAAACCAGCAGCCTCCGTACTCCCGCTCTGGCTTCTGGTTTTTATTACCCCACTAGGGGATATTTTCCAAGATTCAGTTAGGAGTTATGACCTAGATTTACAAAAATATTTAGATTTGTAATTCCTATGAGCTGCTTAACATTCAGGGACATCAGCGGCCTCACTGCCCATCTCCAGCAGGGTTTTTGGTAAGAAGCATTTACTTCACAACTGAATTTTGCCCAAACTCCAAAATTGCTCCGAGTCGAACGCAGTATAGCTAAAATCATCTGTCCTCTATGGGTTTATGTTCTGACAACAGAGGAGAGTGAAACTCTCTCATCTGATATAGGAGTGTTTCTGCAACTTATTACTCTTTCATTGGCACATAGTAAATTGAGCTCTGGCAATAGCAATACTACTGGGAAATAAAGATAATTAAGAAACATAAAGCATGCCACTCTTCTTGAATCCAGTTGGAATCTTGGTTTTGTGTGTCTCTCTCTTGTCGTAGGATTATGAGCCTAATTTTAAGTCTGTATTCTCATAATTTCACGTAATTGACCATTTGCAATCTTCTATAATCTAAAATGTCTAATAACTATGCACAGAAAGTGAGCCCTTTCCATAATATTTATAAATATTTCATATGAACTGGAGTTAATACAATTTATTTATAATGCATGGGAGTCTGCAGTGGGTTGATGAAAATAATGGTTGTTAACATGCAGTCATGATTTAATAATCAGAGACTAATTTCTAAAATGCATATGGAGAGTGGCCGGTTCCGGTAACTGGTGACAGGAGTGAGGGGTGCAGATATAGATGGATGACTGAGGTGTGGTTAATATACCATACAGGTTGGAGCAAAGATGCATTAACAAGAACTTCATCCTACTGGTCCCCTTATTCTTTTCAGTATCTGCCAGGACAAAACTAGAATAGCTTCTCCAGAAATCCCCATTGCTGGATTAATTCCACCCTCCTGCTAACAGCCCCTGTGGCAGAGGATGACGCCACGTATATTACATCACTGCGGAGCAATAACACCGTCCAAGGACTCCCGACTCCTCAGGAAGCTGCCAAGGAGCCATCAAGCTGCATGAACCACTAACCATCTATTAACTAATTGATTCAAAACTGTTACAAGGGAAGGAGAGTTCTTCCTCTTTTCCATAGTAAATGCCTCTCTCCTATCTGACACACCAAGAGCTGCTTAAGCAATGCCCACAACACTATAGAGATCTACATGGCCGATGGGGGTGAGGAAGCTACCTGCAGGAGAAAACAGATGAAGTTATTGGACCGACGGGAGAACACGCCTTCAGCCGAAATGGACCTTCTGGTTTTCATTTGCCGTGAACAAAAGGATGCAGAAATAAGCGAGCGGATGCACCTGACGGCGACAATGATAAGACCATGGCTGTGGTGAGACAACCACGCACAAGTTATCCTAGGGAGCACCATGGCGAGGGAATAGGCTCTCCACGTTAATGACATTTTTGACACACATCTCAATTCACTTCCCACACTCTTTTAGCAGCCTGTGCATGAAAGACAACGGAACAGCTAAATTCGTGCTGCTAAATGCTCAGTTCTGCATTTGGGGGAGGGGAGAGGACCTTGATGCCCACAACCAGCCCATGAGACGGCTATTGCAGTCATGCACGCGCTTCCTCCCTGCAGTTCCAGCTGCGCGTTGCTTATTATTCATTTTGAGGCTAATCACACTTGTTGTGACAGACCAGTGACAAAATGACTCTAGATGTATTTCTTCATAATTTTTTGCACTACTCAACATCAGTAAACTGTGAAATGTATTAGAAAACAATGTTTCTAATGGCCTTCTTGTAAAGTACGTTTCAGGTTGTTCATGTTGAGAAATGCTTATCTGTTGAACTCTCAGATTGCTGGGCTGAGAAATACAGGGCCTTGAAAAAAACCCCAAACACTAGTTCAGATCCCAATTTTAACAGAATTTTTTAATAAGAACCTGAATGGAGTAAGCAGCTATTTCAGGGCAGCTGGACCAGCCTTCTCAGAAGTAAATGGGTGTTCAGGCAACAACCTGGGACATGACACGACTCTAAATATTGCAATTCCCTATTGTAGAAGACTCTGTGTTTTCTGTTTGGTAAGATATCCTGCATAGTTATTTACAAGAGAATGCAATTACAAAGACAAAAGAACCCTTAAGAAGTAATATGAAATTAGTCCCCTAAGTAGAGTTACCTACAAGCTTCAGCATCTGCAGTTGCAAGCTGTACTGCCTCGACTCTCATAGGAGTATTTAGCACACTCTTCCCGCTGGCTCCCTGGCTCCCCTGCCCCGTCTTGCCTGCTGTTGGTGCCCGTTATGGGTTGTTCCAGCAGGGTCACTTCAGGTTCCAATCAGAGCAGTGTGTTTTTATTTCCCGTAAAAGTATCATTTAGATCCATGCCACCAAATACCTACAAATGCAAAATAATACATTTATGACTCTATAAATAATACATTTTTAAATGTTGCAATATATATTAGTCAAGCACACAACGTTTCTCATTCTGGATATAATCTGTGATTTCAGCCGTCAGGTGAAGAATATGAAAAATGAGAACAACTATTTTAGTTTATGTTCTCCCATATGTTGGCCGTGCTGTTTGCGCTCTGCTGCTTCAACGTCCAATTGTATGTTCCTCGTATAATTTTAATTACCGTTTTTCTGTTTAGGAAAAAGTACAGAGGGGCACTGCAAACTGGACACTCAGGAGGATACACATGGCCAATACTTGAAGTTACAGCTTCAGCTGGTGTCGATTCTCATCTGCGCGAAATGCGGGGCAGGACTGGACGCCAGTGGCTGGATTCTCCGCTATGGCAGAGGCTAACGTCAAAACCTGCTCTCCCAGTTCTCAGTCCCTTTGAACCCTGCCCCGGACCCGCAAATAAAACTCCTGAAACCAAAGAGCCAAAGAGGGTAGAAGGCCCGAAGGGCACATTGCAGGCACCTTCAAAAGAGCCAGATCTGCACCTGTTGAAAGCGGTTACAGCTTTAGCATCAGCTACAGACGGGTGCTAGATGCGTCCCCTTGGCATTGAACTTATGATTTCAGAAACTTCTCTTTCTAATCCTTCTTCTGTGTTTGTGCATAAGTCTGAAAAAAGTTAATTCTGTTAAACTGTTTCCCTTTGGAGATCCTTTGAGCCTTCTCTCTTACCAGCAGACCGCGTCCATTGCCCAGGTTGCTGCTCTTAACAAACCCCGGGTTCAGCTTGATCCAGTTTTGCTTTTCTGGAATTGTCTATTGTAAGCAGTCCGTTTCAAGCTCTATTTTATAAGAAGATATTTTATGAGAAACCTCCAGGTTCACAACTTTTGTTGTCCGTACGTGCCTTTTTGGAGCATGGTACAATAAGTACCCGTCCTCTCCGGTCCTGAAATCAGTCCTTGGGCCCCTCTACAGGCCCAAACTCAGAGGAGGGGAGGGCACGCCTGTACCCTTCCCCAGCGGCACCGAGGTCACAGCTGTGTGTGATGTCTAATATAGTGCCTTTCCAGAGGACGTGTCAAGCAGATGAGGAACAAGGGGTTAGGAAAACACCACCCGCTCACCCACAGAAGCCTTACTCTTAAAAGCCCCGGAGAAACACAGGTCTCTGAAAACAAAGAAAAGAGCTCTCCGGGGATGCGCTGCCCTGCAGTCCGAGCTCGTGAGCCCGACGGGGTCCGTGTGTTAGGGGGGTCTGGCCTCCTCCCGCCTCCTCTCTCCTCTGGCTCTTATTCACGTCAGCAGCCAAATCCATCAGTCTTCGCTCCCTGGCCTTCTCTGCTCCGCCGTCCTTGCTCAGAAAGGCCACCGTGTCCCACGGGAGGAGGCACTGCCGGGACCGCTCTGCCTCCCCCTCCAGCGCGGCCGGCCGGGACACGGCGCCCCAGGACAGCCCCACCAGCTCTCCTCCGCCTGCTTCCACGCACAACGCGCAGCCGCTGCGGAACCGGTGCGCCCGCACGGGGTAACTTCACCTGCGGGAAACAGTTTCCCTCCTGCTCTTTTCTTAGTTTTTCAAATGGAAGCCCTACCAGAGCATGAAAGCAGAGCTCCTCAAGCTGTCTGAGCAACTGCAGCAGCTCGGGCAGCCGGTGCTCCGGCTGAAGTGCCAGGGGCCTGCTTGGGTAGCCCAGCGTGCTTCTAATACGAGAGAATACAATAACAATGATGTACACAAGAATAAATTTGTAAATAGCACTGATCAAACTTCAGATCAATAGCTGTTCTACGTATTAGAGTAAACATATAAACTTCAGTGCCAGCATAAGCTTTTTATCATTTATATATTTGTTGATTCACTCATCTTTTCTATAATCTGATCTATCGGTCTGGTCCTCCAACATAAAAACCATTATTGCAGCAAATGTCACCATTTTAATCTGTAACCAGTGTCCCAGACGCATCCCACAAAATATAATTTTAATCCCTTAAAAGGAGAAGGGGAATTTTTCATGAATTAATTGGACAGTCTTGCACATTAAATATAGTAATAAATGTCTTGCAATGCAGGTGAAATTTAAAATATAAATAAACGTTGACTATAGCGATGTGAAAATCCTGATATTTATGTTTAGTGAGTACACAGGTCTGCTAGAGGAAGAAAACAACTAGAGTCGTCTTGGCCCTGACAACCTCCCTCCAACACCACAAGGCTGGAGGACTCGCACGCTCGTGTGAAGGAGAGGGCGGGGAGATAAAGCCAGCACCTCCTTCCAAAGCGGTTCAGCAGAGCCGCCCCAGGGCTGCAGAGACAGTGCCCAGGGGATCGCTCACCTGGAGCCCACCCCTAAGCCGTAACGCTCCCGGTTGGGTCTTCTCCGTCATTAAACCTCCCTCCCCGAGACCTCTTACATGGGATGAATCCTTGCCCAGCTCATCCCCTCGCACTAGGGAGCCAAGGCAACTTGCTTAGACCAAACGCCTACTTTTCTGCGCCTGAGGTGCCACGGATGCTATTCCTACTCCGTCCTCCACCACTTGGACCTTCTGTTGGCAGGAAGGCCCGCTGTATGCCAGAAAGACTTCCGTAACGGCATCTTTAAAAAAACCTAAAGCATTCACATCATGCAAAACATTGCAAGCACACAGTAAGTAGCGCAATCTGAACTCACGTCAGTACTTCAGATATTCATAGTGGATAAAACAACGACAAAACCAATTTCAGATAAAGCAAGAAGTTCCGTTAACGCTACCAACCGTTTAGAACTCTTCTCACAAACTTGCTTTTTGCTCACAGTGGAGGCATATGCAAAGATTACTCGTACACAGATCACACACCAAACCCCCCGAGGTTCAAGTAGACGCTTTTGCATTAATAGGCGAGCGCTTGCCCGACGGCTGGGCTTTACGCTAATCTTCATCATGTGTCTAAAAAGCTAATCCGCAGCGTACCGCCCAAAGGGTCAGCAGGCGTCACCCCGCTCAGAACTGCTCCTGGAGGCCCCAGACACTTTTCTCCACCTCTCTTCAGCCCTGGGGACCCCCCTGGGTCTGCACAACCCCACTGCGGACTGGCTGGGTGGCCAGAGGCCACGGCGGGCGGCGCGGATGTGAAGGACACAGTAAGGCTGAATGCGCGCACGCTTGCATTTATGAGCTGAGTCAAGACATGTTCTCTTTAGTGCTAAAATACTCCTAGTATTAAAATAACTATTTTCTCCGTAAAATGGAACAATGCCGCAAATTAGTATTGTTGGTAGCTGTTTGAATGTACATGGAGAGACCGTTCTCTTCTCTGAAATCACAGTGAAGATCTTTATTTACAGGGTATTCAGTTAATCATCTAACAGGACTGATTCATCTGTTTTTCACAGCCATGACAAATCCTTCAAATTTAGAACGATATCTAGCTTTCTTTATACCAGTAAATAGATGAACTATTGTTTGCATGAACTTACAGTATAACATAGTTTCCTATGGAAAGTCAAGATATTACTTTGGGGCGGGGGGAGAAAAAGGTGGTTAATGAAATTTTTAAATGTGCACATGGGCACAGGACATACAAAATGAGACTAAATAGCAGAGCACCTTTCAATTTATCCCCTCCCAAACACCATAGTAAATAAGATAGTATTTTGAAAGAGTTGGTACAAGTTCACAGCTCAATTTTCAGACATGAGGAAAAAAAAATAAAATTGCCAATGAAAGTTCTTTCCAATATCCTGTTATATTGAGTATAAACACCAGTTTCTCTGACATACAAATAATTATTTCCTATAAAAAAAAGCCGAAGGAAACTTCAGAAACAAATGAAGCAGTCTCATCTACCGATTTGTGTAGAAAAGCATACCTCCAGTGTTCTGAACTACAAAAATACCTGTGTTATTGTTTACGGATTTCTGGTACAAATCATAATTCACTCTGCTAAAATCTGCTTTGATGTGTAGATCCTATGCTATAACCTCATGAAGCAATTGAACCGACCATACTCTCAGCAAGAGATTCAGCTTTTCAATAAATGAAATGCCCTTTCCTAAAATCCATTACAAGCAAGCTGTTAATTTGTAGCTGCAGAATTCCACGCCGGCGCTTACCGACTGCTCTTGAACTTACTGTTTTGCAGTAATGTAGCAACGCGACCAATTTCATAGCAAATCCCGTCAAACAGTTAATGTTTACATCATTTTAAACTTGAAAACATAATTAGTGATCTCTCTAGTTACCTAAAACAGTTGGTTAGTGCTGCCCTTCACTGGTTCGTAATGGTATACCACAAATCAAAACTAATGGTTACCTGACAAAAGTGGGGTTCGGCCATATGAAAACTAGCTGAGTTTTCCCTCCTCCTCTCCAGGAGTTCCGCACTCCTGTCAACCGAACATCCAAAAATGCCTCTTCATAATCCAGGTTTTCCGAGTAGTAAATGCTTTTATATACTTATTTCTCCTTTTCACTGGGAGGGATAAGATAATTTCAAATACCGTCTCTGCCCGTTGTTCTTGTGGTTTTATCCCATGTCAGAGCACTGCTGTAATTCACTCCTGAATGTTAAATTATGATTTTCCTCTATGAAAGAAATTCATCAACAATAGAACAATGAAAGTCATCCCTGGAGTGATTCTATTCAATATTAAAATACTGGGCTGATTAAAATTGGTGCTAAGCAATGTCCGTATTTGTGTAAGAACGCGTGCAGGACTGGGTAAATAACTGGTAGCTCTCAGTACGTGCCTTTTGCCCTGCTGAGGGAACAGAGTAGAGCTGGTTCTTTAACGCAGCACACGTAATCGTCGTTGTGCCCAAACATCAAGCTCCATTCGGGAACTGAACTCGGCGCGGCTGGCTGTTTCAGCCAGCTATCACGTACAATCTGTGACAGATACACGTCTTTGAAAAGCTGTTTTTGAAAAGGAAAGATGTTTAGGATAGCACTAACAGCTAGAAGATATCTGACAAGAGACGACGAGTTACTGTTAGTGACTGTGTCTATTGTACGCAGCGAGCCCAACCTCAGGTGCATAACTCGGATGAGAGCAGTGTTGGGTTCTGTACACAAACGTGAGAAGCAGCCCCTGACTCCAGGACCTGACAAGTCTAGCTGCTAAAAAAAAACAAGCACGTGAAAAATTTTCAAAGTATGGAATTAAAAGATGGAACCTCCATTTCAGAACCAGGTTCAATACTTTTGGACAAATAATCTATCCCTTTTTGTAATACATTATGCTTACTATTATGTTTGAAAAACGGCTGAAGCTTGCATTGGTGCTGGCCATTTCTATAGAACATTTCATTCTTAAAAGCCTTTTTGCAAATGCAAACAAACCTTTGCTGTGCATGTTTTTGATCAATTGTATTGACAGATGTACCCTACAGTCACCCCTGCCAGCGAGGAGGCTCCCCCTGGACGCGGCGCACTTACAGCGGCGGGAGCCTCCGGGAAGCTCTACTTGCCTCTGGGTTTCCAGCAGAAAGAGTGCCCAAGCAGAAGACGAACTGAGCAGAGAGAAATTCGGAAAACTGGGAATTTTGAAACCTTTCCTCCAAAGCACCTTGGGCAAGACCATTCAGGGAGTTTGTCAGTGTAAAAACGGCTGAGTCAGCCCAGCCCAGTTACTCTGAACCCATCCTTATTAGGGCACCCTACTTTCACTTGACTAGGAAGTGTTGGCCCACGAATGGCAATCGGACTTTGATGATCTTTGTCTTCTCCAGAATGCATAATGATAGCAGGAAAATGCTTCAGATAAATCTCTTTCATCTCCTCTCTTATTTCATGCTGGAATATTAGAGTTTACCTTTTCTGAAAGGTTTGACCAAGTTTGGAGGACCTTCACGTCATCCACACGGCTAACCCCAACCGATGAACTGAAGAGTTAAACCTCCAGTAAAGACGAGTTACTTAAAGAGAGGGTTATCAGTTGGTTGGAATAGTATAAATAAAGCAGAACAAATATAGAAGCTATGAAGTCTTTGCCAAGCAGACTGATAAAACACCTCACGTCTTGTTACTCCTCTGGTGCTAGACCTTTCCCAAAAAGTCGGCTCAGCCTCCTCTGGAGAGGCGGCTATTTCCAGCGCAGGTGAGCGAACCGCAGTTACGCGTGGCTGTGCTGAGGATGAGACAACCTACATTCCGTCGTGTCCCAGAAATCAGCGTTAAAACACGATGCAATGCGTTACGCGGGGCTCACGAGCACAGCTACAGCGTTCAGCCCCGCGGCTGCTGCCGGCTGTGCTAGCACGGTAAGGAGGAGCAGCCACGCCGGCAGCTGCCAGGTGGGACAGCCATTAAGAGCCATACGACCCAAACGCTTTGTCAGGAGGCTTCTCAGCTACTGCTGGTCCCTAGGAAATGATGAAACCTAAAAATACCGGGCTCTGAAGGGAGGAATCAATAGGTGAGGGAAGGGTGTACCTAGATCTGCTACCCTGCACCGCTCCGGTACCTCGTTCTGCACCACGTGGAGTCATTCTCTGTCCAACGGCAGGAGTGACTTTGACCCCAGGGAGGTCATTTCCTCCCTTCCCCGGCAGAGATGAGGGCTGATGCTCTCATATCTCATGATCCCTCTCCTCCGTTGCTGGGATTTTCCACATCCCTGCCTATGTTTTGCTTTGGATACGGCTGCACAGAGTTTGATATTAGCCACTTCCCCTTTTTTAATAATTATCGACTATTTTTCTTTTGGAAAAAAAAAAAAAAAAAAAAAAAAAAGAAAATGTGTGAAGTATTTGCTGTTTTCAAAGGCAAACATTCAGTTTAATGACATATCTGTTCACAAAACAAATCACCAGTGACTGAAAATAGAATGTATGCTACCACTTTGTGAAAGTCATTCACGGCACAGAAAGACCACTTTGGCAGACACATTTATGTCTACACAAGATTAGATTTTGCATTTATTATGGGCATGTGGCATATTATTAATTATTAACACCAAAAATAAATGTTTATGTTTGCAGAAGAACAAGCTGCTAAATTCTGAAAAAATATTGTCAAGGATTTACACATTGTGTCATGTGTGTTATGTAAATGGAAACAGCGGAGATTCAGTATTTATTATTAGAGCAAAACATTTTTCATCCTGCGAGCGGACATCCGGGCTCTAATTTACGTGCATCTCTGAATCAACAAGTCCGATACTTAAGAATAACCCTTTGCATGTCAAATAACTGACTTTGCCTTCCCACCGAGGGTGCACCTCGTGGAACTCCTTTGCCCGCATTCCCTGGGGGAACTGCTCGGGAATTACAAAAACGCTGCTTCCAGGATTCCTGAAAGGGTTCATTTTCTATCCCAGACCGGAGCAGCGAGTAACGGGGTCCCATGCCCTGCCAGCGGGAAACCAGCCCAGTCAGGCGGAAAACCCTGCTGACGAGTAGCCTCTGTCCCCGACTTCACGCACAGCCAGTTTCAAGATTTCCGACCAAGACGTCCTGTTCAGAGAAGGTCTCAGCCCTGAAACACGACTGGGAAAGATCTGCTTACCCTCTAAGGAGCAAAAGTCATTATCAAGCCGTATGGAAATGGAGGCAGGAGTAGGATGTCAGACGCGCAGACCTCTTTATGTAGCGCGCATCAGTGCAACTTCATACTCCCAGCTGGCCGCCCAGATTACCTTTCTCTGGGGCTAGAGGGCTTCTGAGAGCGCGGCGTGCCTCCACCGGCCTTTTCCATCAGAACACCCCAGCGCCGCTAGCCGGGTCCGCTCTGGGCAGAGCGCTCTGACGGACGCCCCGGCCTGGACGAGGCACTTGTAGCTGCCAGCGTTTTTCTGTTCTGCCGTCCACCCCGCTCGGAGAAAGCCTCCCACAAACTGTGCGGCGATGGACCTTTCAGGGCAAGGGGTGACACTTTTTTCGGTCGCCTCCCTGTCCCTGCCCCTGAGCTGCGCTGAAGCTCAAGCAGCGGCAGAACATCGCTTGGGGATGTCTGCGGTTTTGCCGCTTCGCTGAACAGAGTCAGGATTTGTCCCCCCGCCTGCACAAATGCAGAAGCCTTTTGATTTTGTCATTTATCTCAATAGAGTTTTCCAATCGTTCTGCTGGAAACGACGCTGCCGGAGGCACTAAAGGTGCAAGCCCAGACCAACGTCCAAGTCCTCGCCAACCGACTGGCTTTACAGGAGGTTAAACTACTGTGGGCAAAGCAACAGTAAAGTGGACAGACGAGCTCTGCCTCCGGGAGAGTTCGCTGTTTCTCGGCTGTTTCTACCCCTGTCTCAGCTCAGCAGGGCGAGGCAGGGGCAGAGTAGCGCTCCTCCTGCTCTCGCCTCCCACGCCTTTTGCCTGCCCCTTCGCAAACGCCTCCTCGGCCGACGGCAGAAGGGGTCAGAAACGCGCGTGCAGCACGCCGGAGGAGCACTGCAGCACGTGGAGCGGGCAGCAGCTCTGCGGCGCAGAGGCGCACAGCGGGACCTGCCCTGCCGCCCCTCGGCCCNCCGCTCCCCGCTGCCCTGCCGGGGCACCAGCCCGGCCGCGGGGCAGCAGCCGGCCAGACCAGCCTCTTTATTCTGCGGTCAGGCCTCGGCCGCTGCGTCGCATCGTCTGCGTATTTCACTTCAGGCCGCTGACACCGACACGCTGAAACGCTGGGTTTCAGGCGGGGAAGCTCCCCGTGTCTCTGGACACATTTCAGGGACACCTGGCACTTCAGGCAAAGCCAGGGACTCTGCTACTGCCCAGCGCAGCGGTCCTCTGCTGCGGGGAAGCGCATTAATAAAATAATTCTGCTGTATCATTAGAGGTCAGCTCGGACTAGAGCAGGTAATAAAAGATTCATAATGGCACACGAGGGGCTGTACTAAATATCCAAAGCGCAGCTTGAAATCATGCAAAACTTGATTAGGTTTAAGACTTGGTTAAAAACTCGCGGTTCAGCTGTTGTTTCACAGAAGAGTTTGCAATCAGTGATAACCGCTCCTGTACCAGCAACTTGCGCTGCTTCCAGTAGAAATTACGCCTCGTAGCAAGGAGTATCCTAACGGGCACAGGTGCTCCCACGCTCAGGCCACTAATCAAAAATTACTCCCTTTCCCTGATTCCGTTAGGGGCCAATAGCAGCTATTACTGAGAAGACGTAAGACATACTGCTGGAAGCACTGTCAAGATAACGCATTCCCAGTGTCGTGACTTGCCATCCTTTGGTATTTAACAACTGGCTAAATCTTCACTTCAGCCAACTTCCACCCCAGCAAGGCAGGCACAGCGGGACCTGCAGTAGTCTGTACATTTTAAAATATTCCATTCAGACTTTGGTTAATCTTATTTTCTGTCTAAATATCAAATCTGCTTCAGGAGCCCTGCTAAAGTCCAGTCTCACGGTGCTGTGGCAGGCAGTTCCCCGGTCCATTTACACGTGAACAATCGTTACTCACCACTAAAGGGGCTGTCAGAAATTCAGTACAGGCATTTGCGCAGTATTTTCAGTTTGATTATAATGGCACCGTCCTTTCCACATTCTCCTCCAGCTTATGACTCTAGCAAGCACAAAAACAACACAGGCAAGTCTCCTCAAGCTGCCGAATTCCATCTGCTTTTCCATCCTTGCAACAGCCTTTGACAAAGAATTTAAATCAGATCCCTTTTTTCTGATGAGCTTAAAATTTGGCTGTGAGGTTTGGCCACGTTCTCAGACCGGATTTGATTTTTGGCCATCATCTGTACCAGTATGGCACATCTAATCTCAGACTTGGTGACACTGCACTCAAACCAGCTGCTCCAGCTTCGATGATACAGAAGAGGCTAATATCATTAGCAGAGGAACTTAATGATGTTTGACGTACCAAATGACTTGGTCCTGCCTTTAGTCTTTGTGGCCAGCCAGCCCCACCAGCCAAGCGACGGTCGGAGTGGACAGGCCAAAGGATCCTCAGCGTGGAGGATGGAAAGCTTCTAACGCAGCCCACTAAGTGGCGTTTAGGGCACGTTACCCGAGCAGCACAAGGTGCGGGGCAGGTACGTTTAGGGCACGCTCGGCTCTGCTCTCCACCAAGTACGCCGCTGCTGCTGGCATCATTGTAACGTGAAGAGCTGCGCTCTCCACCCGTGGAAAGGCAGCTTCCTCTCCCAATTCCAGTCTAAAGCGAGACGGCCCTCCTCAGCCGCTTCCAAACCATCCACCTTGGAGCACCTGCGAACAGCCGACCCAGACCTGCCCACAGCCAGGCGAAGCCACCGCGCCGGGAGCGCCTCCGAGGTGGAGGGCCCCGGCAGCTGGGCTGGGCTGCCCGCACGTGCTTGGCTCAGCGCGGACGGCGCCTTGCGCTGCGCCGTACAGCCACCCGCCTCGCTCGGAACTGGGCAAACAACCCAGCTCTTCCAGCTGCGCTGAGACGCTGCCCCTCTCCTGTGCAAGAGGCCCTCTGGAGCCTCGGTGCTGACACGCTTCCAGTTCAACTGGTAAAAGAAAATTACTCATCTTCTGTCCTCCTGTACCAGCTCGGGGACAACTTCCCCGCACCAGGAGGCTGCAAACAGAGCAAGAACTGCTTTGGGGGCTGAGAAACCCCGAAGCCGAGTTTTCCCAGCCCTTTGATCATCCCCAGCTTTCCTGTACAAACTGCTTTTCCACGTGCGCGGCACCTGCGCTAACACAGCCGCAGAGACGCCAGCGAAGGAGCGGCAGGAGAAGCACCACCGCTGCCCACACAGGGAAACAAAAGCGGGGAAGAACTAGATGGCGTCTTTTCGACTTTGCTGGTCTGCCTGTCCATAAGGAGAAGAAGTAAAACGGCCTTCCCAGTGGCTCCTGCCAGTTATTTTCACGACCTGCCGAATCGCACAGCCCGAACGGAGGACAGGTGCCCGACCCTGCCCGAAATCCGCTGCCTCATTTCGGCCGGTTGCATCTTGGCGTCGCACAATGCCCAACGCTGTCAGGCGGATATAATGGCACTGTTGCCTACATAAACGCGTTTAACGCCTCTTAACATGCAACACACGCAGAGGAGCGATAAGCCCAGCTCCCGAGCGCGCACACCACGGCCGGCGTCGGACCGCCCAGCGCTGGCACCTGGAGTCGCTCAAAGCCAGTGACCAGGTAGTTGCCGGGAGCGAGCACAACCCCCGCGCGGGGCTCGCCGATCGCCGTCGGGGTCGGAGCCCGGGGGATCCCGAGGGGAGCACGGGGAGGTCTCCCGCCGAGCGCCGGGAGCGGGGCGGCGCGGG
>WEKW01012446.1:0-16480 GCA_013389905.1 Sula dactylatra | reverse complement strand
CGCGGCGAAGCAGCATCCCGACCGGCACGCCTCGTCCGCGTAGGACAGCGCAGCACCCCACCCTCCTCTGCCTGAAGCCCTGAACCGAGATTCATGGTTTTTTCCCGGGGGGGTGAATCCGCCTTCCGGCAGAGCGACCTTTGCTTTCCGAGCCGCGGCGTCGCGCGGGCGGCCCGGAGCAGCGGTGCTGCGGGGTCACCCGCTCCAACGCGAGCAGCCGCTTTGCTGTCGCGCCTTTCGGTCACGGGCGCGATGCCCCGCGGCCCCAGGCGAGCTGCGCAGCGTCAGGCGTTCCAGGCTGCCGCCTCCTTTCCAGGACAGCGCACAAGGGGCGTCGTGTTATATTTCTTCCCGCTGCGATGGACGAGTCTCAGAGTGCGGATTTTGGATTTACTTGGCAGAACGGAGCAGAGCTAGTTTTATGCCGCTCAGGTTTGTCCAAATTGTCTGGACAAACACAGATTTCTTATTCATTTAGTACCCGTGTGTGTCTCAGTCCCAGAGTTTCGTGTTTCTTTCTTGCAGGGCTTGTACTGTACAACAGCTAAGAATCGCTGGAAACCAAATGCGTGTTCCTGAAGCACTTACGTATTTTTAAATTTCCATTTGTAAGCATCTCAGCTGAAACAAAGCCAAGTGCTGAAACTCGGCCGGGAGTTGTGCAAACCTTGTGTACGTCAGGACAACCGTTCGGGTTAGCAGTCTCCCCTGGAGTCCTTCAAGAAGGCAGAGGGTCGATAAGGTGGCTCCCAAATAATGATTTTCTCATTTAGACGTTTATGTTGCTGGTTAAGCAGCCAGTCCCATGCACAGCCCAAGTCACTCCATGCAAACGTTTAAGCCCACAGTGTTCTGCCAGGGCATTCAAGTAAAAAAGAAAAAATAAAGGTACAGACTGAGACGATGATCAGGCACTCTCATCCCTTCTGCTCTATGCTGGGGAGCAGAGGGGGAGAAATCCAGACAAGCATTAGCGGTCTCTGTTGCCAAAGTATGGAAATTACCCATCTCCTTATGCAAGATGAAAACCTGTCATTTGTTTTTATCCACAGAGTTTAGAAAGGGCTGAATTTGTGGGAGCTGCTGAATTTCAGTATATGTACCTTTAGCGTGACTACTGCTGCTTTTTTTTTTAAAAAAAACCCAATACTGATACTGTTTTGCCAAAGCTGCAATTTCAGATACATAAAAACCCCACGTACCTATTTAAAAGTAGCTAAAGCCATGTAAAAGATCTGTTAAACCAAATACTTCTTGACTTTTTTCAAGGCCTGTAAGCACTAGCTGGATCTGAAAAATCAAAAATAATCCCAGATACTAGTAAGGTCGATGACAGAGGCGATGCACATCCCTGTGTGCACCGGGGCGCTGATCTCCCTGGCTGACGAGTAGGAAGTAGGTCTGTACCCGATTTCCTTGTAGAAACAATGGCTGTTGGTACACATTTTAGGGATGGAAGTTTATGTTTTCACAGGTCACTTGCAGTGACGCCGTCTTGATCTACAAGTACAGGCATAGCTAGGGACGTGAAAATCCTCGGCATTGAGCTGGCTTGGCAACGTGCATAGGTGATTTCATAGAGCTTTGCTGTTCACTCTATCGTATTTTCTGTAAAATGGTTTTATTTGTTATCTTCTAGTTTTTTAGGCAGATTGTTTATATGGAATTTAGGAATAAAAAAGAGAGGAAAGAAAAGGGTCCAAATTAATTTTAATTGTATTTATTACAAGCAAGAAATTGTACTATACCAGAGATATTTTATGTCAGGCTTCAGCCCAGAGAGAATATTTATAGCTAAGTAGTTGTAAAACCTTTAAAAGGGGACACCATTATGGTGAGAGGAGAGTTTTCTTACATGTACGCCCAGTATCTTTCCAGCATCCTGGTGCATTTTAGATTTCTATCTGTAAAACTGTCAGGAGCCATCATTTTAACTCATCAGTTTGATTTTTGCCAGCTACACCTGCTCATAAGGTGCCTTCCTCCAGTGAAAACTAGAAACAGAGCTGCTTGTGGGTGACTGGCGGGGGAAAGGTTAAAAAAAAAAAAAAGGAATAGCAAATGACTGCACAAAAGCCCTCCTCTTTTAAAAACAACAATGTGAATAGTTATAGAAAAAAGTACAGAATGTAATTTTGACTGCTAAAGCAACTCTCTCCATGTGCTATTTTCCCCGTCTATTTTTATCTCAGCCTTCCAGACTCTGTCATGTCTTTTGGCTTCCTTGACCATATGGATCTGCAAAGCAGTATGAATACTGTGGGGATCGCCTGCAGAAATACCCTAGCGAGGTGCCTTGCTTTGCAAGAGTTTGCTCAGACTTCCAGAAACATTAAGTAATGGGGTTAATGGGTTTAAGGGGTTCAAACATTGTAGCTTTCCTCACTAAAATTTTGGGGTAGATTTTTGCCGGCAGTGTGCACCTGGAGTCCCCTTTTACCTGAAACAGAAACAAGAGAAGCCTTTGAAAATAAAGGGTTAAGAACATACAAGCTCTTTGTTAGCTGAAGCACTGGCTTTGAATTTTTTGAAAAAGTATCCTTCAATAACTCAAAAGCAGGTAGAGGAGAACCATAATATATATTTCATGCCTACGAGTCAGTGCTTGACTTTCCATAAACAGGACTTAAAATACGATCTTGCATTGAAATTAATGTATAAGTCAACAGAAGGACTTCTGGTGACAGCAATGGATCGTGCCCAAATACCGCTTCCTTGGCAGTGCGCATTATCCTCTGTACTCACCCGTCCGAAACTCTCGACTGGAAACTTTGAAACCATCTTAAGCGAAAGCAGAATTAACGGCATGCATTTATCTTTTTATCTTTTTCTTGTCAGAAGCAATTTCACTGAAGTTCCTTTATTTCCAACCTTTTTCAGTTATAAAATCTTCTTTACTCATTATACTGGTGCTTGGTCTTGGACTACTTCACCCCTGAGAGCTTCAGTGCAAGGCTGATTGTCTCTAGTGACAGGACGGGATTTGGTTAATGGGACACTTTTTTTCCTTGGGTACAGTTTTGCCAATTTTGGGGCACACAAGAATGCACCAAAAGCGTATTTCAGACCTTCCAGCCAGAATACATAAATAGAATAAGTATCGGGGTTTGCATATTAAAATATATCGGTTTAGCTTTATGCATCTCATGGCTTATTTGTAAATAATTAAAAAGGACAGAAGGCTGTTAATGAATAATCTTCCTGTAGTTCTCCGTCACCCGTTGCAGCACTGGACATCAGCTGAGCACCGTCGTTTATGAACCTCAGGTTTTATAAGTTTAAGAGCAAATCTCCGAACAGGAGTTCAACGGTTCCCTTAATCGGAAAAGACGGGGTTCTCGCCGTAACGTTTTGTGAGACTTTAAGCTGTAACAGAGAGGATGCCATTTTCAGACGTTGAAGAGTGAACAAATGGTTGGTGTCCGAAACTCGCAGGGGGTTTGTGTGCTGTTCGAAGCCGTACACACCTTTGCTCCCCCTCCTCCTCCAAGCTGTTTCCGCGAGTCCTCAGCTGGCGCGGAGGGAGAACGTGCGCTGCACGGGACGAGGCAGCCGCCGCGGAGAAGGTGGCTCCTGCGCCTCTGCCAGCTGAGCCGCCCCGCAGCCCGCCCCGGGGCCAGCCGGCGTGGAGGCCCCTGAAAACGTGGAGGAAAGGGAGGCTGGAGAGGGAAAGGGGGGGTTGCTCGAAGAACGCGAGAGCCTGCCTTCCTCCTGGCTGGATCCCTGTCTCGTCACGCCTCACGGGCTCCGTGGCGTGAGAAGCCACCGGAGCCGATGGGTTTGTTCTAACCTACGCTTCTGCTACCCTGTTTTGGGCAACGGTCCCTTAAAACGGTACAGGCCCCTACAGACCTGCGTTATGGACCTTAGACGGGTACAAGTGAAGCGTTTTTGAAATCCTTTTGAAGTCTTAAGGTTAAGGAGTTCAGCGGTAGGGTGGGAGAAGCGCGTGCGGAGATGCGGACTGGTTTCTGAGCAGCCCGTACCGCGCTGCCGGTCCTAGGAGCCGTCTCCAGGAGAGCGGACACCTCGCAGGAGCGCAGGGGAAGCGGGCACAGCCTTTCTAGGGCAGCGTTTGACTCTCCCGATCAATAATAATCTGACTAAAAATTTGGAGTAAGTGTCATCCTGGTGACTGTGTCTTGTCAAGGGCCTCGTACTGGTAAGCGATGGGTTTGGAATGATAAAATCGTGCATAAGATCAGAAACAAAAACCAGGCAGCAGCAGGGCCCCACTGAAGTTAACCTTAGCCTCAGAGGGTTTTTTCCGTTCCCATCCTCAAGGCCATTGCACCTATGCTAATGCAACTGTCAGCATCCTCCCCCTGCCAGGCCAGTTCCTTCTGATGCCCCAAAAGAAGATTTACAGGAGCCGATCAAGAAAAAAATAATGCTTTTCACAAATTAAGAGCAGAGATGACTGGCACCTGCGATGACCTGTTCTAACACCTTGGGTTTGTTTTTTTTTAATGACACCACCTCACACGAGCTTCTCTAAACTCCCGTCACATAAGCCAGTCACCGTTGGGGTTTTTTTCGTCTGTCATCCTAGCTGATGTCCAAGGCCTCAGAAAGTAAATAAGGGCGATGCTGAGCAAGCCTTTGCTGACGCTGCCTTTACTCTGGATTAGTAATTGGTTTGGTTACAATTACGAGCTGTATAAAGCCTTGCAGGAAGAGCAGAACACGTTTACTTTTACAACGGTGAAATAAATCATACATTGGAAACACCTTTGGAATTAAAAACTCTCCCTTTTATCCAGAGATCAGCTCCACAGTGTTTTGCTGGGAAACACAGCGGTTTTGTGGACATCAGCAGTTTAGCAAAGGGCTGCTGCTGAAGAACAGGGTGATAAACCTCCTCTCTTGAGCACGGGTAGTGGCAATCCACGGGGTAGTGCTGGTCTTGGCGGCAGAGCCTGCCCTGCGATCCTACACACGCCTAGAGCGGCCAGCGAGGCGTTGGAGCCCTACGCAAGCCACGCACGTGGAGAGAAGCGCGTAGCAAGGTCGTGTCTCGGAGGACGACGACAGAGATCCCTTGTATTTCCGTGCAGATCTCGGAGGATTCTTGGGTAATTTGTTTGCAGGAGAAATCAGGTTTTCTCCAGGTAAGAAATGCCTGTGAGATCCCAACATCGCCCCGCAGACTTTGTTGGAAGATGTTATCTGGCTCGTGAGCTCATGAAGCAGAGAAACGCACAGCTGAGCCTACAGTGCCGCTGTATCCGACAGTCCGGAGGGCTGCGCAAGCCTTGCACTTCGTAGCTCCCCACGTGCCAGGTAGCCGGGTTCAATTGTTGTTGGTTTTAATAATTTATAGTTTTCTGACTTAGGTTTCTTAACGCTTTATACAGCAAAGCAATACAGAAAGTAAACGCACAGCACAAAATACGGGCACGCTTTACAAGTAATTTACTGAGCCTTAAGCTAATGAGGAATGAGAGTTCATTTCTCCACTGTCTGTGGCTCAATGTCTTATTCTGCAGTCTGTGAACCTCACAGGCATTGAGCAGATCTGCAGCCATAGAAAAGAGCTATTTTCTGATTTGTTTTGGGTTTTTTAGTGGAATGTTTTTAGCTTTTCTCGGTTTGAGTCAGGTTCCAACTATTTCTTTATAATTTCCTTTTTGTTAATTGTATACGTGAAGGTCACAGAACTAAAGTTGTAAAAAAGAAAAAAAAAAAAAAATCTAATTTTAACCTGCAGTTGATTTATGAAATGATACTCAATTCCTTCAGTTTGTGAAAATAACATATACCACTAATAATCTCTTGGAACTGATTTAACACCGTATTCTATTGCAGTGCTAGGAAGAAGCCAAGGACTTGTAACAATCCGTCATTTGCAGTGACGTTTTTATTACTCTTTCAGAAACGCTGTGCTTTAATTGTCTCCCTGCTTCAAATCAACTGCTTAGTTTGCTTTAACAGTAGTTTTTTCTCTATAGTTATCGTTGCCCTTGCTATCAGAAACAAACTCTCGGTGTATTCCTGGCAGGGTAACTACTAACAGGAACAGGAGCAGAGAACGTATCCGTATCCCTCTAATTTAAGGGAGCAAAACCGCTATATTGATTGCAAGACACATTTTTATGGAGTTCACACCGAATTCCTTATAGACCTGCATCCCAGGCAATTCCCCCTTGATTCACTAGGACTGAGCTGAGAGAAAATCCATCCAAAATAATACGCTTTTTTTTTTTTTGCACTGTTGTGAAGTTTGCAACAAGCTGCCCAATAGAGAAATGGCTTTGCTTTCAACTATTAAAAAGAAACTGTAAGCTCTTAATTTAGTAGCAATGTCGCTGGTGCTTCAGCATCTTCTGCAGTGTGCCTCCAACTGATGAACTGAAGCACAACTATAAATAGCAATGATGTCTTTGTCAGCTTGTGAGAAGAAGGGGTTGGGTTTCCCCCACACACACACATCTCTCCTGAAAGGACATGTAGTAAGACAACTCTAATCTCTTCTTCTGCTTAGTACATAGATTTATCTGTTCGATGGGTTACTGAATAAAAACAGGGATTTGTTGCCTGCTGGTTCACAACACCGCTCAGGGAACAACAGGAGCGCAGCCCTAAGGTTGTGTCGTATGTGACTGGCACCCGAAGTTCAGTGATCGTGTTACGTTCTCAGCTTTACAGTCCAGGACTTTGGGGTGACCTTCCCTTGTCAAGTGGGAGGTGATTTCTCTCCCCCCCAAAAGGTGCGTGCCTGAGCCGCAGCCTGGCTGAATTCCATGCTCAGACCTGTAGTCCCTGCGCATCCCCCGTGCACCTCAGTGCCGGCATCCCCGATCCTTGGGAGATGCCTTTCGCAGCTGGGCTGCTCCTTCGCTGCTCTGTGTCTGGTAACTAAGAAGTTGTCTGAGGAGCAAATGGCTCGTTAGATTGTGTCTACCTGCTCTGTGTTTTAAGAGAGTACCTGTCAGGAAAGCGCTGTTTCACAAATCCCTGGTTTGGGGACCCAGTGCAATGACGAAGAGGAGGGACTTGACAACGGCTGTGGCAGCAGGGCTGGTCTGCATGCTAAGAGGTTTTAAGGGAGAGGATGAGGTCTGTGCTGGATTCTGAATCACAAATGCGTTCAGGCAAAATAACAATTGGGGAATTAAAAAAAAAAAGTTATTTTTCAGGGTTTGCGTGTCTAAAGGTTTGTTTGCTTCAGAATATTTTTGGAGGGTAATGTTAGATGCTAAGGGAGAGTTACAGTGAGGCTTGTGACTAATGGATAAGGTGCAGTGTGCTCTGATGCTGTGAGAAAAATGCTGATGCAGTTAATTGATATCAGAGAAATAAAACAGCACCAGCATTAAAAAAAAAAAAACAACCAAAACCAAAAAACAACCAAACCACAAACTGAAAGATTTTTATAAAGTTTTTGAGATCCCACCTTGGGATCATTTTAGAGGATGTTTCTAACTGGTAGCCACACAAATAATTGCAGATTACAATGTCATACAACTCCATTAACTAGGTGAAGGAAAAATAGCAACATTTTCATTTTAATGAGATGTCTACTCTCTCCTCCTCTGTACCGGGCATCTTAACATACCTTGCTGTCTGCACTGACTTGGGGCTCCGAGGCTTTGTCATTTCTTGGCAATTCTATTCTCTAATTTCTTCTGACACATGGTGCTTAAATCCCCAAGAAATGCGAGGTGAGGCAGAGAGGATTCCTGCAGACTGCCACACCATAAGAGGAGCACTCATTTGCATTATTCATTAGATAAAGGCACTGATTTGCATCTCATTTTGGTCATCTCCATTTCCATGCAGAGGATGTAGAGAATTTTCAGAATTGCTGAATTTTTATGGTATTAATAGTGTTCATTTGGGATTAAGTCTCCATTGTCTGCTGGCCCGTAATTTGTCCCACACTTACCTTAAATACCTACAGAAATGACATTCTTTTGTTCTTTTTATAATGAACTGTAGCTGTTTACTGCATAGCAAAAGCGTGCTAATTCTTTTTATCATTACCATTTAAAAAGTATTTTTTATCGAGGCCACGATTCTATACTTGGTCATTATTTGTAATTAGATTATGATGATCTTTTTCCCCTGTTGTTCTGAGGTTATGGTTCAAAAGCAAACGCTTGTAAAGCAGCTGCAATGATTATGTGTGATCTGACAGTATCTACAATTTTTTTTTTTTGCCGTTCAGTGTTCTTAAGCAGAAAGCTATTAAGAACTGTATGGCTTCCGTTAAGTAACACGTTAACACGGTGAAGTTGATGGAATAGCCCAACACTGGTTTGCTCTTTTCTAAGCTTTATGAACCAATTTACATTATCTGTAGCATTAATATTTGATTCAGAAATCTATACCGTACAAAGGAGGGGATGTCACTGTTCTTTCTGCAGTGCATTGGGGGGATGCTTGGGTTGGGGGGGTGGGTTGGAACTATTGGGCTCTTTCATCCTGTTATTAAATACAGGAAACTGTCTGGGGAAATTAGGAAATCTAGATGACGTAAACCGGTATCATTATGTCATATATGCTTTTTGAGAAAATATACATGACAAACACCCTAGAAAACACTGCTGAAACCCAGAGCTGTTCCCTGACCCGTTATTTACCTCCAAGTACGCAAATGACCAAAACAAACGGTGGCTTATTCTGACTCTCAAAGCCCTCAGTTAAGCTTGGTGCTTCACTGCTCTGGATCTTGTACAAAAATAAGGGAAGGCATTGTCCCTGTTTTAAATAGCGTACAGTATAATCGAAAAACAGAAACGTAAAAAGTGAAAAAAGAGTGGGGATCTGAAGGCTGACTTCACAAGATGAGGTGCTGAGGCTGGTGATTGTGCATTATTTCTGGTTTTTATTTGACTACGGCGTGGCTCTATGGCTGAGGCTGTAGTTGACTGATTTCCTGGGGTGCCACGCTAGGCAAATTCACACTGAGCTCGGATTAGAGCAATGGCCCTGAGCAGCAGTCGGTCAGGACACTTCATCCGTAAGCAGTGTTACGGCAGAGAATACAATGCAAATGGCATATGAAAATGAAACCGGCTTATACTAGGACCCTGCCTAATATGCAACTTAATTATAATTGAGTTTGCCACAAGTCAGTGACACAGCTGAATCTAAACAAATCACCTAGGTAATGCACTGAGCACACTTACAGCAGTGGTTGTCAGGGGCGGAGATGCCATATGGCTCCTCTTCTCTACCCGGGTCAAAACGTTGTTAGGAAGAAGCTTAAATACATTGACACAAACGAGGAATTAGCCAGTCTGGCTTTCCGCCAGCCCGCGGTGTGCGTACGCGTCCTGGGGTCTGGCCATTCCCGGGCACGGTGAGGGGCTACCCAGATTTTTCCAGAACGTACGGCGTGGAGGAGTGCAGCGGTACTTGAGGACAAACAAAGGCAGCTGACGCTCAGCCGCCTTGCTCAGGCACGGCTTAGCTCTCCGAGACACGCCCAGAGCCCAGATTATGCCTGGACAGTTTGTGAAAGGCAAAAAAAGTCTAAGTGGCACCAACTGTGAACTGGGGGCGGAACGTAAGGGATGAATGAAGCAGGAGCCAGTCCCGCACAAGGCAGGGGCAGGGTCCGCCCCAGGGAGGGCTTTTCACGTGAGCGGGGACACGAGTCAAACTCCCACCATTGCAGTGAATTTGGTACAAGCCTTCTGAAGTTTGTACAGCCTTTTTATTTTCTGATTTTGGGAACAGGCAAAAGTAGAGTATAAATTTTGCAGTGCCGTGACCAAGGTACTACCCCTCACATTCCCTTACGATTTCGGACTCTCGTCCGCTCACAGAAAGTGTCAGGCGCTAACACCGGTCACTAACAACATCGCAGAAGCTGCTGCTCCTGGGAGAGCAGCGGAGCCTGCTGGTACTGCTGCTTTTGAAGACCTTTTAGCATTTCTGTTCTAAACCGCGTGTGATGCTTTTCTAGGTTGCATCAGGCTGAAGCACAGCAGAAGTGGAGTTTATGCCACGTTAAATTGTTATTAACTACAAAATGCCACCCAAAATACAGTGTTCTGCCAGTTTGAGTTATATACTTTTGTTACGCTTTTTGCTTTGAAAAAGTACACATTTGAAATTTAAGTGTGCCAAGTAGGCCAGATGCTGCCCTTCAGAAATAAAAATTACCTTAACTGATTCTGTGATGATTTGGGTTGTAGAAGAGCTGTAAAATTTCTGCCAGACTTAAAATATCTTCCCTTGAACAGTGGTCCCGCTGTGCTGATCTTGTTGTCAGCAAGGGTTTGCAGATCCTCGGTTATGAAACACCTTGTCACCGCTCACCCAGCAGCTTGCTCCTGCTCCGCTGTGAAGTTTGTTAAAGTGCTTTGTTCAGATTTTGAACTATAGAGTGGGTTTCCTAATTATTTTCTTAGGAAAAGGGTTGTGGGTAGTCCTTTGATACAACTCAGGGTAGCTATTCTCTGAAGCGTGTTATGGAAGCGGTGGATAATCCAAAGGCTTCTGCACAATGGATTATTCTAAACAATATTTACCCTTAAAAATGTCCTTGTCTAGTGCAAAGTGAGGAGAGCAGCTGTGCAACATTTATTTTTATCTTCACTTTTCAATGGATATTAGACCTCTGCCTCCGTTGGGGCTTGCCACAGTATCCCTGATGAATTTGCTGCACAATTTGCTCTGCCTCATTCATTACGAACCACCTATTTTGTCTGCCATGGGCTTCTCTGCACCCTCAGCCACGCCTGGGAGAGTTTGGAGCAAGTCCGCTGAAGCCACTGTGGAAGCGCCTAGACCCTGGTTTGGATGCTCTGTGCTGCCTTGGCCATGCAAAGTGGCCGAAAAGCAGGTTTGAGGATGGAGCAGAGGACTTTTACTGGCACAGAAAAATTCCTCCGGTGGCGGAGGACTGGCAAAGCCAGCTCAGTGCCATCTGCTCTTTGATCCTCCCCCTATTTCAGAAGCGCATTCAGGAGACAGACTGTGCCAGCAGCTGGAGGATGTGGAGTGGACCCGAGAAAAACCCTTCCAGACAGTCAGTGCAGCCAGTATATGCTGGGGCTTGTGTAACCAACGCGAGCTGGAGCAGCCTTTAGGATGCTCTGAATTATGCCTAGAGGTGTTCCAAGTCTTAATCGGGATGTAATGGTTTTCAGGACTATTTTTCTCCCTCTTCATTTGTGATGAGCATAAACTGGAAACCAAAATATGTGAATTCGCTCCACATCCTGCGTGGAATGTAACAATTTCTACAATATATTCATAAATTAAAAATGTGAAACTGTTTCATATAAGCTTCGAGAACGACAACTGAAATAAAACTGTCAGTCTAGTGGGTCATGCCAAGAGCAGATCTTCGGTGCTTCTTGGCACAACGAAAACACCGTTGTTTGCTGCACAGATGACCTTACAGGATCCAGCCCTTCTAACATGCCTCGCTAATTACAGAAAGCTGATCCTCATGTGTGCATCCCTCGTGAGAAGTTCTGAAAGCTGAATAAAATTAAGTTCCAAATATATTTTCAGTTTATGTTGAGAGATGCCACTATTCCAGCAAATCCGAGAGAAAAGGAATATTGCTTTCCTTCAAAGAGTACGAACAACGCTGCAAGGATATTACATCTGTTACAAGAGGAAAATGCTATCTTTATGCCTTTTTGTAAAGCGGCCAATGGCTAATGGACAGGAAGTCTTTCAGAAAGTTTTGCAAATCCACATAATCTTCCCAAGTACTGGAGCGTGCATTCGAATCGCAGATTTAACCGAGAGGAAAAGCGGGGGGATTCACGAAGCCAGACAGCTCGCTGTTGGCTATGTATCTGAGAAGCATCAAAACCACAAGTCTTGCCAGCTAAGAATAGCATTATCTTAAGTTTAAAATACTCCCCTCTGATGTTCCTTTTCAGTTCATAGCATGTAAATCAGTGCTGCTTCTTGCCCTTTGGAGCAGACCAAGGCATTTGTAGGTGTTCTGCTGTGATAAGTGTGGAGAACTGCAAGTGCATGGAGAGGGTCCCCTCCCTAGAGCAATGACTCACATGTAACTGGGGTGGCTGACAGAAATCCTGTAGATGCATGAACTAATCTGAATTACAGGGGCCAGAAATGAAGAGGTACAGGGGTGGCTGATCACACCACAGTTTCTTACCGTGAGCTGAAGCACGGAGTGAAGTTGGAAGACTGCTTCTGAGAAATGCAGATACGCAGCCTCTGATGACTTTCGTTGCACTTAATATTTCTGTAGTGGATTATATGCATGATAGGGGTACTCTCTAAAACTTGAAGACCTCTGACTCAAATAGCACGATTTATATCGTGATCTTTCAGTTCATCTGAAATGCCTGTGACAACCCCTGTAGTTTCAGGAATGTGCAATGAACGGGAGCAGATTCCTGCACCTCCTCTTACACCAATTCCATGGATGAGCTGGTGACTTCCCATGGTACCACATGGCTTCTAAACACTTTAGTGTGCAAGCTCCTAATGAGCACTGCGGTTAAGGATTCTCCCGGAAGAAAATTAATATAAGAAAATTATGGGAAACCATAATTCACATGTCCTTTAGTGTGTCACTCTTCACTTTAGGTACCTTTAAAAGAACTAAGTGTATTTTTTAGAGCTGTAGAGGCTACACTCGATATCTCGGAGCATGAAAGTTCCTGCTTTTGTACGGAATTCTTAAAAGTCAGTCGCTGTGGTAGCTTTCAAGGAATAGCTCTTGCGTTTGCCATGCCAGCTAAATTTAAAAGATTACAGTTACAACTCAGGCATTCCAGTAAGGTTAAAAATAAAAAAAAAAAAAAAAAGAGTTGATGGTGCTGTTATAACAACTTAATATAATTCCTGCGTGTCTTTGTGTTTCTTACCATTTCTCACACGTCTCCTCGGTCAGCTAAGCAGTCCACCCTTTTCAGATTCTCTTTGTCTAAAAATCTTTCCGTGCCTCTCTTCCTTTTGTTGTCACAAGGGAATCGGAGTTCTCTGAACATCAAAATAGCGCGAGAATAGCCGGCAGTAACAACATCTAGAAAGTCGTAGGAGTCTGCAGGGGAAGTCGTGCAGAGGGTAATATTACATGCTGCATCGGCTCTTAACCATGTATCTTTTCCATAAACTTAGTGAAGACAGGGGTTTAACTGGTTGATTCCCGAGCGAGCAGATTCTGTAGTGCCGCTATAAAAATTATTTATACAGCTCTACTATTTAGAAGCACTTGCATTTATGAGCCCTTCTTGTCCTAGGTAGGTGCTGTCCAAACATCTGGATGATCCCTTACCCCAAACGCAAGCCGTCGTTTTAAGGAGACGAGGTATGGGCAAGTTGTGGAGCACAAGGAAGTAAAGGGTCAACGCTAGCGTGACAGACAGCAGTCATAGTACAGCACACGATTAATATTTAGTGTCACATTTCACTAGTCATCGCTGCAAAAGAGGGGCTTTTAAGGAGATAACTTAAGGAGATTCATGATCTCATTTCACTGATGGTTATTGAGAACTCCTCCCAGGTGTGCAAAGCAGTACGGGAGAAAGTACGACGGTGCCTGTGTAATAAAAAAGTAAATAAAAATCAAGCAAGTAAGGAGGGAAGGCTCTTATCACCAGGCAGCGATACAAGGGAAGAGTTGGCTTCCTGATACCGAACTGGAGATGATGAGTGGGGCAGGAATAGGCTGTGAAGGGTTTTGAAAGTGAGGGCAAACAGCCGATGGTTGATGAGGTGGAGAAGGGGAAGCTGGTGCCGGAGTGCAATGGGAGCACGCAGTGGCCGAAGCAATGAGCTAGAAAAATGATCTTTGCAGCAGCGTTCTGGATGGTTATCAACAGAGCAAGATTGCATTTGTCAAGGCCAGAGAAAAGGTTGTTCCTGTAATCAAAGACACGGTATGGCGAGAGCCTGAATGAGAGTTTAACTGGGAAGATGGATAGGAAAGACCATATCGTAGAGATATGATAGTGATGTAGCGTGGAAGCCATAAATCATCTGGCAGAGCCAGTGCACTCTCAGCAAGGTCAATTAGCCCATGATGAGCACTGCGCTGCCAAAGCTAGGCTGCTGCTACCCAAGCTATTGGGTTTGTAACTATCACAGGAACATCTAAACAACAGATTTATAGCTAGCTGAGATCTCTGCTCTGTGCAACTAAATATAGTGTAAACATATTTAGCCTAGGTGTGACTTTCCAAATTAATCCACCTGACAGGCAGGAGGTACAGCAGATCCTGGTCGCTTTAAGTCAGTCTTTGCAGAATGTTTCCTGCAATTCTGGTTTTTCTTCTTGCTTGCAGTCCCGATTTTGACTCACAGTTCTCAATTTCTGTCACTTACAGCCTCTCTCCTATTGCTGATCAACTGCCCTACAGCAACCATTTTTCCTCCCCCAGTACCTCATGTTTAAAATGGAGGGTCAGGTTCTTTGTCTTACACCCCATTGGGGAACAGGGTTTTGTCATGAAAAAAAAAAAAAAAAAAAAGTCAGTGATGGCATGCGTTGGGAGGAGTGACATACTCAAAGGAATAGATGTTATCTTTTGGATCCATCGTTTTGCTGCATTTCTGATAAGAAGGGTATTGTAATTTCTGTTGCCACAGCATGACTGATTCCATGGCTTTATTCAGGGCAATTAAATAGATGAGGGTTTCAGCTACCTACTTTCCAAAGCATATACCAGTCATTCTGATACATGCCTGGCTTGGGGTCATTTAGCAGTCTGACAACACAGCAACTCCTACCGAGCACCCCAAAGAATACCAGCAAGCCCGTTTCCCTCCCCCCTCCCAAAAAAAAAGGGTGAGAAAGACCTCTGCTCCCCTTGTTTTTCTGCAGAGCTGGCGCTTTAGGATGCTGGACAATTAGTGGTATGATTATAAACGTCATTATAAAAAGTGTTGTTTTCAGCAGAATAAATTCAAGGGTCTCGCTCATCAGTTTTAAATGAGAGTTGCAGGAGTGCAAGGTCAAAGGTATGAGCTTATGCTGTTGCTGCTTTGAAAATGCCAAGAGAGGGATTTTCACCGTAACTCCACTTTGCCCCGGGGAAAAGCCTGCTCCATTATCTTTTTAAATTAAAATGGACACCAAAAACCAATGTTAAACGAGTTAAGAGGAGAAAGTTTACACTGTGGCTTGATTTGGAATAATTGCAATTGTGGGGAAGTATTTCTCCAAGTACACCGTCTCTCCCTAATTAAACCCATGGAAATGCCTCATTTTCTGGTTATTGCCAAAGTGTGTTTCAAACTCTGGTAGAAATGCTTGATTGTAATTTCATTAGAATTCCATTTCTCCAGGCTATACAGGTGCAATGAAAGAAGAGGTAAAATTAATTAAAACTGTGGACATGTTTATACCCGCCAGGTGTCATAAAAGGTAGTGACGGAGACATTTTTCAAGTAATTAAGCAGACAGTTCTGCTTTTTCTGATGAGTTATTGCCCTTCCCTCTTTAATCTGTGCAAGAGATTTCATCACAGAGCTCTTGTCAGGTGAGGGGATTGCTCTTCATAATCAGCATCCCCCTCACATCGCCATGCGCTAATCGAAATCACATCATCACTGCAAAGAGGCAGTGACATGCAGTCGGCGCATTTCCAGAGTCAGGCTTTGTATGCAAGGTCTGCCCATAGTTTAGGCTAAAAAGGGGATAATGCAATTTTCAGTTTAACCATATGTGGGTTAAATAGCTTGAGTCTTTATTTGAGGCACGGCACAGCTTCTGCATGTAAAGCTAAGTTCTCCTCAGTGAGGTCAGCATTTAATCAGATTCATGTGTGTTGGTGGTGTTTATGTTAAGCATTCTTTTTTAATTTTGTTTCTGTTTTGTCAGGATTTTGTCTTCTGGCCATGTTGAAATAATCACTAGTTTTCCTGGGGATGTGCAGTTTGCCGTGGTGGCATCCTCAGGCGATATTGTACGTAAGGCTGCAATGATGGCATTTTCTAGGTTTTCAGTGCAAGTTAGGAGCCGGAATTTGGCACATTTTGCTTCTCTGCAGCGGCAGCGAATGTAAATGTCTCTTTGGGCTTCCAGTACCGTAAGCACAACCTCCACGTATCTGCTGTGTATTGTACACGTACAACCCTGTGGCTAGGGGAGGAACAGGCAGTCGGAGGGTCCACGGTGCTTTCTGTGCTCAGACAGGGCAGCGCACACCTTCGGTACCAAGGGCAGGGCCAGTCTGGCTCTGTCAGCTCCTGGGGAGACGGCGACGTGCCTCTTGTGCTCCTGGGGCAGAGCAGCGGTGCCATTGCCCCCACGCAGGGCTTGCGGAAGAGCCACGCTAACTTGCTGCACCCCCCAGCTCTGCTCAGCATCACTAATAACCACAGCGGCTCTGCACCTCCGGCAGCATCACTGTCACATGAAAGCTGTTTTCCATCTGACATCCAAGAGAACGGGCTAGAGCCTGCATTGTATGGCACGTTGTAAAACAGTGAATGCAGAAAAGGCGCGCCTCTTGCAGTCCTATAGCACAGTAGTCCTGTAGCACTGTAGAATCAAGTTTGCTGATGACACCACATTGGGAGGAGCTGT